>CANIUD010000621.1:1370000-1671901 GCA_947470075.1 Closterium sp. Yama58-4 | reverse complement strand
ACTCGCGCAATGTGCGCTTCGGCACAACATTGTATGCGCTATGAACAGTTCAACGCAAAGGAAGGACGAGCTCGCAAAGGAACCCAAGATGGAAGCTTTGCAGTTCGGTTGAGTTGATTGCGCAGATTCAGTTTTATCCAACTCGAAATTGTACTGTTTTGTTTGGTTAACTATAATGTAGCAGGGAAGGCACTATAGGGGTACAATTTAGGTGAAGGTTGGATGTTGTTTGTCTGTATCTGCATGCTACAAGGCCAGGGGAAACCAGCGGAACCAGCATTTGGCTGGTTGGGCAAAGACAAAACAGGTTCTGTTTTAGAACCTGAACCTGGTTGGTGTTTTCCAGGTTGGAAAAACAGAACCAGAGGTTGTTTACCACCTACCACCTACTATTTTGGTCCAGCCAGGTTGGTTTCTGTTGCTTGGAATTATTTGGGATCATCCCTGGTTGTTTCCAGGTTGATTCCCAAGGTCCTTGCTAGCTAGAACTATTAATCTTCTCTGTTTGTACCTGAATATAGTCAAATTGATTCAAGCGAATTCCTTCCTCGCTGGAATTTCGTTTCTGCGCTATTCGACGGCGGAATGCTACCCGAGTCAACGCTAGTATGCTAGCACTCCAACGCTAGGCAAACGCTGTCCAAGCCATAACTTAGTAATGGCAGAACTTTTCGCGAGGCAACTTGGCTCAATTTAAAGCTCTTGGAGCGAGCTTCGATATAGCGAATTCTCAGCTTAATCCGACCGACGGTCTGCACGGCACGCTGCGCGACGTTCAAGGTGCTCTTGCTGTTTTGACTAAGTCCTTCTTGATCCCTCTCCTCTACAAACTCGGACCCGAGGATAGGGGCTGGTCTTGTACCAGCCACCCAGGGACCCTTGGAGGTGACCCCGAGGAGAGGTTTTAAGTTTGATTAAGTCCTAATAGCTTGAGTTTATTAGGCCCTTACACCAACAGTGCGCTCTTCTGCACCCACGAGCTCTTTACCCGGTCGTTCTCGGGACGCTTCTCCATTCCTTCCATCACCTCCAGCAAGTCGTAGTGGTCGAAGATGTTCTCCATCTTGAAGGACCATTCAGCAAAGTTGTCACCGTTGAACTTGTCAAGGCCAAACACTTTAGGTTCACTCTCTAGATGGGCCAAGACTTGGTTGCACGGAATCAACGGTGTTGGTCCTTGCAGCTCCACGGTGCTCTATACCACTTATTATAGTCACAGTAGCTTGAATGTGCCTAAAACGAAATATAGAGTGCACGGTCGGATTTCTGCATAGCGGCTATAAATTTCATAGCATTCTGGTCAGAGCTTCAAATGACATGCTACAAATTGGATATGGAGCGTCTTGACGTCATCTACAATAGGCAATTTAGATCGCCACGATTTCATCAAGTATTAACGATGCAACTGCATTTTGAACGAACAGCATTATGGCAACCACCTAGTCTTAGAACGCAATTAGGAAGAGTTACGAGGTGGGAATGACTTCAAGCTCCTACAAACCCCAAGAGCGGAGGTACGGTGATGTGGAATAGTGCCACACTATCCCCAACCACGAAGGGACTCAAAACAACCCTCCACAAGGATCTACACCAAGTGAAATGTTACACTACACAAAGTAATGTAACATTCTTACTATCTTGAATTTTACCCCTTTCGCGGGCTTCGAGATTACTCGAATCTTGAAACCAATGCCCTGGTTCTTCACCATAAACTCATCCTTGAGTTCTTGATTGGTCTGCTGCGCACACCTACGACACGCCACACGACAAATAAAAACCGCGCATGAGACACAAACGACCGCGTGACACGCGACTAGCGATAACTCGTTATTATCTCGACACACACATTCAACATTATGACTCATCATTCATGCACACACTATTATAAGCATGAAATATATATGATCTCATGCCCTCATGCCTTTTTTATGCACACACGCATGCACGCATACGGACAACAAGCCGAGTGCAAATCATAGGGTTGCACCAACTAGGGAAGCGCAGTTCGCCTATGTAAGAAGCTCCGAGGGTCGCTCAGCCTTCTGCATAGCCTCATCCTCGATGACGTGGCTTGTTTGGGTGTCCTCGCTGAGGGACTCACGTACGATGGGCATTGCCATCATCCGCACATGAGGTTGATGAGGAGATAACTCTAGCAACGGGAGCTTGACTACGGGGAAGGCACGTTGTGTGAGAGGGATCTCTGCGTTCGTTCACTTAGTCGTTTGCTCGTGTGTTCTCTGCTTGCACATTCACGGGGAGATTTTGCAAGAGTTTCACTAGCAAAGATTGACAACAATGAATGCAACAACATTGGCATGCAACACTACATCAGAGCTAGCACAGCTGCAGGTCGACCTCCAGCGCAGCACGGTCGACCGCACTCCAGCGCAGCAATGTTCGTACCGCTCCAGCGCAGCAGAGATGCGGCGCGCCAACGTTGCAAGTCCGCGGTGTGCCAACGCTGCAGCAAGTCGGCTGCACAGCGCTGCAACCTCAGGACAACGGTGCACCTGCTTCACAGGTGCGCACGGCTGGTTGGTGCTCCACGCCTTGTCACGAGCACAGCGCAGACGCCTAGATCAAGCCCACGCCAGCGACTGCGCCCACCAGCCACGTCGACCTCGGGATACCACCCCCGAGGTCGTCCTCGCAGAATCCGCCCCCAGCGACCTTCGCAGCTGTCGCCCGGGTATCCCGGTCGACCGGGCAACCCCGCCTGGTCGTCCCGTCTAGTCGGACGCCGGCCAGACCAAGCCCGGCGTCCCCAGGTCGGCGTCCTGGCGTCCTGGTCGGCGTCCCCTCACCCAGGACGCCTTCCAGGCGCCCAAGTCAGCATCTAGGCGTCCGGGACGCCGAGCAGACCATCAGGTCGGCGTCCAGCCTCCCAGGACGCCGGGTAGACGCCCAGGGCGGCGTCCAGGCGTCCAGGACGCCGAGCAGACGCCCAGGTCGGCGTCCCACCTCCCAGGACGCCGAGCAGACGCCTAGCACGGCGTCCAGGCACCCATGACGCCGAGCAGACGCCCAGGTCAGCATCCTCCTGCTCGGCGCCCTCCAGCCAGACGCCCCCAAGCTCCGCGCCCTTGCAGTGGCCCCCGTGCCCACTGCTGCAGGTCGGCTGCATCTTCCCCGTACACCCGACCACGAGGTCGGCTCCGCCCAAGCGAGGACGGGGCCAACAACAACTCCCGTTGACACTCCCCTGCCGCATTCACGCTTGGGCCCCCAGCCCACACGGCAGCACTGCTCGGAGAATAGCTCGGCGGCGTGCACACAACACACAGCACGCCGGTCACCGCACCAGCCATGCAAGAGGGCATGGCACCTACTGCTGCACGTCGTTGTCACCGTCGCCGACTTCAGCCAGGCGCACCTGGCCGACTGCGACGGAGCACCGGTTGAAGGCCGGATAGTGCAGCGCCTTCGTCAGAAAGTCGGCCGGCTGCTCAGCGGTCGGGATGTACTGCAGCGCAAACTTCCCCCGCTTCACCATGTGCTGCAGCCAGGCCTGTCGCCGCTCCATGTGCTTGAGGTTGCCCGTCAACCCCATGCCCCCGGCGACCGTGATGGCCGACTTGTTGTCCACTCGCAGGACAGTCGGCTTCCCGGCGTCCAGCTGCCGGAACTCTGCAAGGAGGAAGCGAAGTCGGCGCCCCTCCTTGCCGGCCTTGACGGCCGCCACGTACTCCGACTCGGTCGACGACAGCGTCGCGCACTTGATGCGCTGGCTCGACCAGGAGACTGCGGCCCCTCCGTAGACGAACACGTAGCCGCCCGTGCTCGTCCTGTTCTGCTTGTCACCGGCGTCGTCGGCGTCCACGTAGCCGACCAGCTCCAGCGACTCAGGTCCACCGCCGAACTCCAGGGCGGTGTCGCGCGTGTTGGCGAGGTAGGCGAGGCAGCGGTCGACCTCGCGCCAGTGCTGGTCGGCCCTCACCGTGAGGCCGCTCCCCAGCTTGCTGCAGGCGAAGGCGATATCCGGCCTCGTCGTCGTCGCCGCGAACTGCAACGAGCCGACCTTCTGCCGGTACTACCTTCTCCTGTCGCTCCTGCGCCTCCTCGTCGTCGAAGGTGAGCTCGGCGTAGGCATCGACCGAGACCGGCGTCTTCGGGGTGCGCCCGGTCTGCTCCTCGTCGATGAAGCGCCTACGCAGCTTGTCAGCGTAGCCCTGCTGGTGCAGCCACAGCTTCCCCGCCGACCTGTCGCGCACGATCTCCAGCCCGAGGTACTTCTGCACTGGCGAGATCTCGCGCAGCTCGAAGGCGGCTTCCAGCAGCTCCCTCAGCTCCTTCAGCATCGCGGTGCTGCTGCTGGCGGCCAGCAGGTCGTCGACGTAGACCAGCACCCAGCAGGCCACTCCGTCGTCGCCGACCTTGAAGTACAGAGCCTCGTCGACCTGGCTCTTCCTCCACCTGGCGCCGACCAGCACGTCGTTGAGCGCCAAGTACCACAACAGCGGCGACTGCTTCAGCCCGTACAGGCTCTTCAGCAGCTTGCACACCCGGCCGGTTCCGTCGTTGAAGTAGTCCGGCTGCGACATGTACAGCACCCTGTCGAGCTTGCTCTGCAGGAAGGCGTTCTTCATGTCGAGCTGCATCAGGTTGAGGTTGAGCACGGCGACGATGCTGAGGAAGATCCTCAGCGTGACGTAGCTCCCCACCGGCGCGAACGTCTCGTCGTAGCTCCCACGTGCCCATGGCGAGGAGACTGCGGATCTCTTCCTCCATGGCGGCCTTCACCGCCGGGCCCTTCTAGCTTGCCAACGCCTCCTTTGTTGGGTGCAAATGCACATTGCACGACATCCTGCCGTCTGTTTGTACGAGTATGCGTGTGCGAATGCATTTGTGCGTGAATGGTGTGTTCGTGTGTTTGTTTGCTTTCGCATTTTTTGCTTGATGCATTTGCAGGTACTCGCGCAATGTGCGCTTCGGCACAACATTGTATGCGCTATGAACAGTGCAAGCAGAAAGGACGAGCTCGCAAAGGAACCCAAGATGGAAGCTTTGCAGTTCGGTTGAGTTGATTGCGCAGATTCAGTTCTATCCAACTCGAAATTGTACTGTTTTGTTTGGTTAACTATAGTGTAGCAGGGAAGGCACTATAGGGGTACAATTTAGGTGAAGGTTGGATGTTGTTTGTCTGTATCTGCATGCTACAAGGCCAGGGGAAACCAGCGGAACCAGCTTTTGGCTGGTTGGGCAAAGACAAAACAGGTTCTGTTTTTAGAACCTGAACCTGGTTGTTGTTTTCCCAGGTTGGAAAAACAGAACCAGAGGTTGTTTACCAACCTACCACCTGCTATTTTGTCCAGCCAGGTTGGTTCTGTTGCTTGGAATTATTTGGGATCATCCCTGGTTGTTCCCAGGTTGATTCCCAAGGTCCTTGCTAGCTAGAACTATTTAATCCTTCTCTGTTTGTACCTGAATATAGTCAAATTGATTCATGCGAATTCCTTCATCGCTGGAATTTCGTTTCTACGCGGTTCGTTGCGGAATGCTACCCGAGTCAACGCTAGTACGCTAGCACTCTAATGCTAGGCAAACACCGTCTGAGCCATAACTTCGTAATGGCAGAACTTTTCGCGAGGCAACTTGGCTCATTTTAAAGCTCTTGGAGCGAGCTTCGATATAGCGAATTCTCAGCTTAATCCGATCGACGGTCTGCACGGCACGCTGCGCGACGTTCAAGGTGCTCTTGTTGTTTTGACTAAGTCCTTCTTGATCCCTCTCTCTACAAACTCGGACCCGAGGATGGGGGCTGGTCTTGTACCAGGCACCCAGGGACCCTTGGAGGTGACCCCGAGGAGAGGTTTTAAGTTTGATTAAGTCCTAATAGCTTGAGTTTATTAGGCCCTTACACCAACACCCTTCTCCCCTATCAATCTCATCCCCTCGTTCCGCCCACCACCCCCCCGCGACCTGCATCTCCCTTTTCGCGTGCCCCTCCCCGCCGCCCCGCGCCCGCACCCCTCGCTCTCCGCGTTCCCCCACCTGGCAGGAAGTGGAGCCGCGAAAGCAGCCCCTCGCTGCTGAGGGGAAATGAGGGTAGCGGAGGGGGAAATGACGGGATGGCCAGAAACGCTGTGCTTCATGGGCTGAACAAGCACATGCGTATCAAGTGGCACTGGCTGCGTAAGGAGGTGAAGAGGGGGACGGTGCATCCGATCTACATCAAGACTCACCAGCAGCCAGCAGACTTTCTCACCAAGAGGCTTGCGGATGAGCCTCATTGGCGTTGTGTGCGCATGAGTGGAATGAGCATGAACTAGCATGGAATGACGGGGATGCAGCTGGCAGGCTGAGGGGGAGTGTGTTGGGTGCAAATGCACATTGCACGACATCCTGCCGTCTGTTTGTACGAGTATGCGTGTGCGAATGCATTTGCGTGTGAATGGTGTGTTCGTGTGTTTGTTTGCTTTCGCATTTTTCGCTTGATGCATTTGCAGGTACTCGCGCAATGTGCGCTTTGGCACAACATTGTATGCGCTATGAACAGTGCAAGCAGGAAGGACGAGCTCGCAAAGGAACCCAAGATGGAAGCTTTGCAGTTCGGTTGAGTTGATTGCGCAGATTCAGTTCTATCCAACTCGGAATTGTACTGTTTTGTTTGGTTAACTATAGTGTAGCAGGGAAGGCACTATAGGGGTACAATTTAGGTGAAGGTTGGATGTTTTTTGTCTGTATCTGCATGCTACAAGGCCAGGGGAAACCAGCGGAACCAGCATTTGGCTGGTTGGGCAAAGACAAAACAGGTTCTGTTTTTAGAACCTGAACCTGGTTGTTGTTTTCCCAGGTTGGAAAAACAGAACCAGAGGTTGTTTACCAACCTACCACCTGCTATTTTGTCCAGCCAGGTTGGTTCTGTTGCTTGGAATTATTTGGGATCATCCCTGGTTGTTCCCAGGTTGATTCCCAAGGTCCTTGCTAGCTAGAACTATTTAATCCTTCTCTGTTTGTACCTGAATATAGTCAAATTGATTCAAGCGAATTCCTTCCTCGCTGGAATTTCGTTTCTGCGCTATTCGACGGCGGAATGCTACCCGAGTCAACGCTAGTATGCTAGCACTCCAACGCTAGGCAAACGCTGTCCGAGCCATAACTTAGTAATGGCAGAACTTTTCGCGAGGCAACTTGGCTCATTTTAAAGCTCTTGGAGCGAGCTTCGATATAGCGAATTCTCAGCTTAATCCGACCGACGGTCTGCACGGCACGCTGCGCGACGTTCAAGGTACTCTTGCTGTTTTGACTAAGTCCTTCTTGATCCCTCTCTCTACAAACTCGGACCCGAGGATAGGGGCTGGTCTTGTACCAGGCACCCAGGGACCCTTGGAGGTGACCCCGAGGAGAGGTTTTAAGTTTGATTAAGTCCTAATAGCTTGAGTTTATTAGGCCCTTACACCAACAAGCTGGTATCAGAGCTGCGTTATAGTGATCCTCGTTATAGGTAGCTATGGCGGGCAACATCTCGGCGGGAGCTGGTGAATCTTCAGCCCAAGATCGTAGCGGCAGCCAAGATTCTGGTCTTTCAGCGCCAAGGGGAGCGCGAACAAACCAGGGCTCGCTTGTCAAGGAGGTGCTGAAGAATTTCACCGTCGAGAAGTTCAATGGTGAGGGCTATGATGATTGGGCCTGGAAAATGCAATTATATTTCCGTCAGATCGGTTTGCTGAAACTAATGATTGGGGAGGAGCCTAGACCGAGTGACCCCACGCTGCAGGAAGATTGGGACGAGCGCTCCTCGGCTGGCTACTATTTGATGTCGCAGAGTTTGGAGCTGAACCAGCGTCACCACGTCATGCACCTGCTGCCGGAGGTTGAATGCGGTCCGAAGGCGTGGACCGTGTTGAAGGAGCTGCACGCCCCGACCTCCGTTGTCGCAACGTTGATGCTGGAGAGGGAGCTGTCCGCGTTGCGCCTGAGCGAGGGAGAGCCGGTGCAACCAGTCCTGGACAAGATGCGCGACCTCTACGCGAAGTTGGCGACCGCGAGAATCACCTACCCGGAGCAGACCAAGTGCTTGAAGATGCTCTCGCTGCTGCCAGAATCGTGGCTTCAATTTACGAGCGGATTGAGCCTGCCGCAGAACCAGAGCTTGTGGACGCTCGAGTGGGTGCGGACGAAGATTCTGGAGGAGGACTTCCGTCGCCGCCAACTGAGGGGTGGAGACGACGGCAGCAGCGGCTACGGGATGCAAGGGAGCCGACGTGGCAGAGGACGTGGCTTCGGTGGTGCTGGACGCGGTGCAAAGAAAGACGACGACTCCAACGACCAACAAGGAGGTACCGGTTGGGGTCGCGGTGCGAAATCTGGACGTGGGGGCAAGTCGGGTGCTGGTGGCAAAATGAAAGGGAGTTGCTGGTATTGTGAGAAGGAAGGGCACCCCTGGTTTTTGTGCTATAAGAAACCCGATGGATGGACCCCCCAGAATCGTCACCAGGATGGCGGCGCGCGGAGGAACCAGAAAAACGGCGCCAACATGGTCGCTGATTCGTCCGACAACAACCCGAAGGGCAACGGCGGTGCGGAGAAGAAGAAGGAGCGCACCGCGGGCCAATTCTTCCATGTGGGAGACAAGGGGGAGCAAGGAGACGCCTCTGCCAAAGTTGGAGCAGAGCTGCACCCCCTAGACTATTGGGTGTTGGACACAGGCGCTGCTTGGACGATGACGCCGCGCAAGGACCTGCTGGACGAAGTACGAGCTGCACCGATCAATGAAGTGTGCTCCGCCTCTGGACACATGTTGAAGGTGGCTAGTGCGGGACGAGCTGCGTTTAAGGGAGCGGATGGCAAGCCGGTGGTGCTGCACGACGTTCTCTTCGTCCCCGACCTGAAGGCCAACCTTATCTCCCTCCGTAAGCTTGGCAAGGCTGGGGTGAACACCAACACGGATGGGGCACGCACTTATAAGGGGAAGCTGGGCAATCGGGTGCTTTGGGATCTGCACGAGAGCAAGGACGTGTACAGATCTATGTGGCAGCTGCCGGCCCTGGCGTGGCATGGTGGGGGGCAGGCTGGAGAGGGGTCTGCATCCCAGGGGGAGTGCAATGCCGTTGGAGGGGTTGGTGTGAAAGTGTCGGCCAGATCTGGGGAGACAGATTGGGCAACGGCACACCGGCGCTTAGGGCATGTGGCAATGCCTTTGCTGAAGCAGCTGGAGAAGGATGGAGCCGTTAAGGGTCTGAAGCTGAACGGACAGCCACCCGATGACAACTGTGAAATCTGTTTGCTTTCAAAGTTCACCCGTTTCCCTTTCCATAGTGTGGCTGGCAGGAGCAAGAAGCCTTTGGAGCTGGTCCACATGGACTTGGTGGGGCCGCTGCCGGTGCAAGGGCACAAGGGGGAGCGGTATTTTCTTACAATTGTGGATGACTGGAGCAGGCTGATGTGGGCGTATCCGCTGAAGCAGAAGGACCACGCCGCCTCCACGATACGGGACGATTGGCTGCCATTCGTGGAGAAGCAGGCGGAGTGTGTAGTGAAGCGGATTAGGACAGACCGGGGTGGTGAGTTCCTTGGAGCTGAAATGACGGCCTGGCTCAAGAAGCAGGGCATCCAGAGAGAGCTGACCACGGCTTATACCCCACAGTCCAATGGTGTAGCAGAACGGGCAAACCGGACCATTCTGGAGACAGCTAGGGCGCTGCTCATAGAATCTGGGCTGAGCAATTCTATGTGGCCTCATGCTGTCCGGCACGCCACTGTCGCTAGGAACAGGGTGCTCACCAAGGTTGGGGATGACTCGTGGGTGCCGTTGGAGAGGTGGCTTGGGAGGAAGCCGCCGGTGGACATGCTGAGGGTGTTCGGTTGCATGGCAGTCGCCCACGTCCCCAAGATCTACCGCAGTAAGTTGGGGGCGAGTGCAATCTGGTGTGTGCATTTGGGGCTGGCTGCTGAGAGCAAGGGATGGCTGCTGTGGGAACCATCCAAGGGTGTGTTGTTTGATAGCAGGGATGTGAAATTCATTGAGGGCATGATGTATGGGAGCTGGGAGAAACAGCCGGAGGCAAGGGTGTCCCAGCAGATGGAGCAGATCACCATGCAGCTGGACCTGACTCCTAGTGTGTGGGAGGAGGGAGAGGAGGCAGCTGCTGGAAATGGTGATGGAGAGAAGATACAGGAGGCATCTGCTGGTGGAGAAAATGGTGTGGAAACTGGCGGCAGCACTAGTGGAGCTGCTGGACCCGAGGGAGGAGAGAAGCAGCAGGGAAAAACTAAGAAGCCGAAGGGTGTCGTTATGAAGGGATGGGAGACACCCGTCTCCAGGCCAGGACGTACCCGTATGGCTACTAAGAAGCTGACTGCAGGAACTGATGCAGCAGAGCAGCAGCTAGGGACCGAAGAGGCATTGCTGATTCTACCTCATGGCTATGACCCGGATGAGGAGGATGAGCCTGCGTACTGTTTTCTTGCCCCTGCACCAGAGGAACCAGCTAGCATGGAGGAGGCATTAGCTGGACCAGATAGGGACAAGTGGCTGGCTTCTAGGGATGCTGAGTACCAGAGTCTGCTGGAGAATAGGACATGGGATCTGGTGGTGCTGCCTGATGGGAAGAAAGCGATACAATGCAAGTGGGTGCTGAGGATCAAGACCGATGACAAGGGGCAGGTCACCATCTACAAGAGTAGGCTGGTGGCGAAGGGGTTTATGCAGAAGGAGAAGCAGGACTTCAACGAGATCTTTGCTCCCACTGCCAAACCCCCTACCCTCCGTGTCTTGTTGGCAGATGCAGCTGTTAGTGGAAAATTCATCATTCAGATGGATATTTCAACGGCATTCCTGAATGGGATTTTAGAGGAGGATGTGTACATGACGCAGCCGCCTGGGTATGAGGATGGTACGGGCAGGGTGTGCAAGCTCAACAAGTCCATCTACGGCTTGAAGCAGGCGCCACGCTGCTGGTACCAGAAGTTGGCAGCTGTTTTAGAGGAGATGGGATTCAGGACCAGCAGCTGTGATGAGAGCCTCTTTCTCAAGGGCGAGGGGGAGAAGCTGGTGCTGTTTCTGGTTTATGTGGACGACATTCTTCTCTTCAGCAGCAGCATGAAGGAGATCCAGAAAGTGCAGCAGCAACTGATGAAAAACTTCAAGTGCAAGAACCTTGGGGAGGTAAAGTACTACTTCGGGATGCACGTGGAGAGGGATCCAGATCACAGGTGGTTGAAGCTGCACCAGGAGAAGTTCATCAAGGAGCTGGGGGAGAAGTATGGGATTGAGAATGAGCGCAAGGTTGCAACTCCCCTGCCAGCAGAATTCAAGCTTGTGAAGGCTGCAGAGGATGAAGGGGTTGAAGCTGAAGAGCAGCAGCAATTTCAGTCCTTGGTGGGCAGCCTCTTGTACGCAGCAGTTCACACGAGGCCCGACATCTCTTTCTCAGTTGGGCAGCTGGCTAGGGTGGTGCAGAATCCATCAGAGGAGCAGGTGGATGCAGCTGAGCGTGTGGTGAAGTACCTGAACTCTCACCCAAGCATTGGAGTTCAATACTCCGCATCTGCACAGGTGAAGCAGAAAGGGGTGGAGGTGCTGAAAGAGAAGGGGGAGAGGCTTGGAGAAGGCAAGCTATTTCTCACTTGCTTTACCGATGCTACATGGGCTTCTGAGAAGGAGGATTCCTCATCTGTGGGAGGATACATCTGCGTAGTTGGGGGAGGACCTGTTAGTTGGAGGTCCAAGAAGCAGACGGAGACGGCACTCTCTTCCGTAGAATCAGAGTACATGGCGATGTTCCATGGGGTGAAGGAGGTGATTTGGCTGAGGAGGCTGTTAGAGGAGATTGGCCAGGAGCAGAAAGTTGCTACGCCGCTGTTTTGTGATAGCAAGGGGGCTCTTGGGATGGCCAGGAACGCTGTGCTTCATGGCCTGAACAAGCACATGCGTATCAAGTGGCACTGGCTGCGTAAGGAGGTGAAGAGGGGGACGGTGCATCCGATCTACATCAAGACTCACCAGCAGCCAGCAGACTTTCTCACCAAGAAGCTTGCGGATGAGCCTCATTGGCGTTGTGTGCGCATGAGTGGAATGAGCATGAACTAGCATGGAATGACGGGGATGCAGCCGGCAGGCTGAGGGGGAGTGTGTTGGGTGCAAATGCACATTGCACGACATCCTGCCGTCTGTTTGTACGAGTATGCGTGTGCGAATGCATTTGTGCGTGAATGGTGTGTTCGTGTGTTTGTTTGCTTTCGCATTTTTCGCTTGATGCATTTGCAGGTACTCGCGCAATGTGCGCTTCGGCACAACATTGTATGCGCTATGAACAGTGCAAGCAGAAAGGACGAGCTCGCAAAGGAACCCAAGATGGAAGCTTTGCAGTTCGGTTGAGTTGATTGCGCAGATTCAGTTCTATCCAACTCGAAATTGTACTGTTTTGTTTGGTTAACTATAGTGTAGCAGGGAAGGCACTATAGGGGTACAATTTAGGTGAAGGTTGGATGTTGTTTGTCTGTATCTGCATGCTACAAGGCCAGGGGAAACCAGCGGAACCAGCATTTGGCTGGTTGGGCAAAGACAAAACAGGTTCTGTTTTTAGAACCTGAACCTGGTTGTTGTTTTCCCAGGTTGGAAAAACAGAACCAGAGGTTGTTTACCAACCTACCACCTGCTATTTTGTCCAGCCAGGTTGGTTCTGTTGCTTGGAATTATTTGGGATCATCCCTGGTTGTTCCCAGGTTGATTCCCAAGGTCCTTGCTAGCTAGAACTATTTAATCCTTCTCTGTTTGTACCTGAATATAGTCAAATTGATTCAAGCGAATTCCTTCCTCGCTGGAATTTCGTTTCTGCGCTATTCGACGGCGGAATGCTACCCGAGTCAACGCTAGTATGCTAGCACTCCAACGCTAGGCAAACGCTGTCCGAGCCATAACTTAGTAATGGCAGAACTTTTCGCGAGGCAACTTGGCTCATTTTAAAGCTCTTGGAGCGAGCTTCGATATAGCGAATTCTCAGCTTAATCCGACCGACGGTCTGCACGGCACGCTGCGCGACGTTCAAGATACTCTTGCTGTTTTGACTAAGTCCTTCTTGATCCCTCTCTCTACAAACTCGGACCCGAGGATAGGGGCTGGTCTTGTACCAGGCACCCAGGGACCCTTGGAGGTGACCCCGAGGAGAGGTTTTAAGTTTGATTAAGTCCTAATAGCTTGAGTTTATTAGGCCCTTACACCAACACAACGCCTCCTTCACCGTCATCGTCGCGATGTCCCAGCGGTGCTCGGGGTCGGCGTGCATGTCGGGGTCGAGCTCCGGGAAGTCCTCATCCTCCTCGGCGTCGTCGTACAGCACGTCGTCGTCGTCCTCCATGTCGTACACCGTGGTGAAGGCGGCCGGTGGGAGGCAGACATGGTAGGTTAGCCGCTCCGGCGGCCTCCGGACTCGTCCTGAACGCCGCAGTGCAGGCTCCTCGGGGTCAACCTCCATTTCGTCCTGCCCGGCGTCCGACTGCTCCCCTCCAGCTTCGCCGGCTTCAATGTCCTCTGCGTCCTGCTGCATCGTGGTCAGCTCGCCCTGCTGCACCGCGGTCGGCGTCCCAACCGATGTCTCCCCTGCGGTCAGCTCCCCTGCCGACTGCCAGGTCGCCGACTGCTCCTGGGTCGGCCGCGCTGCTTCCCCGGCGTCCCTTCCATCGACTTCACTTCCAGGCCGACTTGCTGGGCGTCACGGCGGCCACCGGCGATGCTCTTAGTCGGCGCCCCAGGTGACGCCCCACTGCTCCCCTCATCGCCGGAGGCTGACGCCGGAGTCAGCCCACGCAGATCAGCGACGAGGGGAGGGGCAGGGGAAGGGTGGACGACCTCGGCGTCCTCATCAGCAAGCTCACCGACCCCGGCAAATAGAGGCAGCGTCGCCGTGGAGGTGTCGGTTGGTGGGGTGGTCGGCGTCCGTCCTGACACCGGCCCGTGCTCCGACTTCCACACCTCCAGCGACATGTCCTCGTAGAACACCACGTCCGACGTGGTGACCAGCCGGTTGGCAGCGATGTCGAGGAGCTCCCATCCCTTGCTCGCCTCCGACACACCGAGGTGAAGACCCCACTTGGCCTTCGGCTTCAGCTTCCCACCACGCTGCTGCTCGGGGACCAAGAACTGCGCCATGCAGCCCCACACGCGCGCCAGCGACAAGTCGGGCTTCTTCCCGGTGAGCAGCTGGTACGGCGTCGTGCCCGGCGTCGACGACCGCTCCAGGCAGTTGCCGACTCCACCACCGTCCGCATCTTCCACCCCGCCATGCCGTTCTGCTGCGGGGTGTAAGGGCAGGTCAAGTCGTGGACGATCCCCCTGCCGTCCACGAAAGCGGTGAACTCCCGGCCGAGGAACTCCCCTCCTCGGTCAGAGCGCAGCTGCAACACCGACTTCTTCGTCTGCCGCTCCACCAGCACCAGCCACTTCTGGAACTCCAGTAGCACGTCCGACTTCTTGGCGACCGGCTTCACCCACACGTAGCGGGTTTTGCGGTCCTTCAACAGCAGGAAGTACAGGCTGCCATCCTTGGCGGCCACGCGAAACGGCCCACACAGGTCGATGTGCACGACGGACAGGACGTCCTTGGCGTCGGAACCTTTGTCGGGGAAGGTGTGCCGCGCCAGCTTCCCACCGACGCACGAAACGCAAGGCGAGGCAGCGCCGGACGCCGACTTGAGGTCCAGCCCGGTGGCTACCTCGTGCTTCGCCGAGCTAAAGATGGTGTCCATGCCGACGTGCGCGAGCCTCGCGTGCAGCCTGTCCGGCGTCGCCTTCGTCGCCGAGACGATTGCTCGGAGAGCCACTTCCTCCGCTCCAGGCGTTGCCGGGCAGGGACGCAGGTCGGTGCAGAGGACCCGGCCGGAGTACGTTGCGCGACCAAGCACGTCGCCCGTCGCCGAGACGAGCAGCATGCCGTCGCCGTCCTCCTTCAGCTTCACGCCGTGTTCCTTCAGCTGGCCGGATGACAGCAGGTTCGCGTGCACGCCGGGGACGTACAGCACGTCGGGGATGAGCACCCGCTTCCCGGCCTCCCCTTGCAGCGCAACCGTGCCCCGGCCCTTGACGTCCTGCAGCGCCCCGTTGAAGCCGCGCACGTGCTTCACGTCGCCGCTCGGCCCCATGTCGACGAAAACCTCCTTCATCCCCATCAGGTGGTGGGAGCAGCCGCTGTCCAGCAGGACCACCGCCGGGTTCGCCTGCACCGCTGCTGCCATCGCCTGGAAATCCTCACCGGCCTCCGGCGCCAGTGAGACGGTCGGCTCCACGACGCCGACCAGAGAGCACGACGCCGACTTGTCGTCGCTCCCCTTTCCGCCAGCAGAGGAGTCGGCGTCCTTCGCCGAGGTCGACTTGTTCGACTGCTTCTCCTTGCCCGGCTGGTTTCCCCGACGTGGACGACGGCTGGCCGACCTTCCGTGCCCTCCCTTGGCGTCGTCGTCGTCGGATTCGCTGCGGTCGGGGCACTCAAAGGAGAGGTGGTCGGGGCTGCGGCAGATCCAGCACTCCCGACGCCGACCTCCTCCTCCGCGACCGCCTTCCTTCGCCGACTTACCCTTGTCGGCGTCCTTGGCCGGCTTCCCACCTCCGCTACCACCGCTGCCGGGCTTGCCGCGCTGCCCTGGTCAGCTATCTTGCTTCGCCGGGGCGGCGTAGTTTGCCTGCAGCAGGAGCTCCGTGGACTTCTCGGCCTCCTGCATCGCCTCGTCTTGCAGGATGTACGAGGTGAGGGAATCCTCGTTGAGCGTCGCCCGCGTGCTCGGCGCCACTGACAGCCGCTTCAGCAGGTTGTAGCTGCTCGTGAGTCCCTTGATCACATACATGACGTACGACGCCGTAGAGTAATTCACGCCGGCCATCCTCATCATGGCGAGGAGTCGCCGAGCACGGTTGCAGTAGTCGGTCGCCGTCTCCTGCTCGCCCATCCGCAGGTGTGACAGCTGCTCCTCGAGCTGGCCGATGTACAGGTCGTCGGTGACCTGGTACGTCGTCTCGATGAAGTGCCACACTTGGTGCCCGACGTCAAAGTGCTCTCTGCACCACTTCAAGGCGATCTGCACGCCCGGCGAGCAGCACCGCGAGATGACCATGAAGGTCAGCAGCTGCACGGCGCGAAACTCCGCACGCAAGTCGGGGTAGATCTCCTCCGGCGTCGCCACGGTCCCACGAGCGAAACCGATCAGCCCGGCCATCTCCAGCTGAGGCTCGATCGCCTCCTTCCAGGTGAGAATGTCCGGTCGACCGACCAGCGGGGGGGTGACCTGGATCCTGTCCGGCGGAAATTTGAAGTAGCCGTAGCTCGGCGCGATCCCTTCCGCGGTCACGTGTGTCGCCGACATCGACGCCACACCACTTCGTCGTCCTCCGACGTAGCCCTGCGAGGTCCCTGCAGCCGCCGACGACTGCATCCCTCGCGCCTGAACGCCGCCGACTTCATCGGCGTGAATCACACCTCTCTGCCTCGATGTGCCTCCCGCACTGCTGCCGACTTGGCCACTCCCGGCGTTGACGCCCACGTCGACGCCGCCTTCGGTGTTCACCGGTCGAGGAGAAGCAGGCCGAGAAGGGTGCTCCGACGCCCACATGCTTCGGAGCCCGGCCTCGACGACCGCCCACGGCAGGTCGCCATACTCGTTGGCCTCGTGCTTTCTCCTCGCGTTCTCCAGCCGCGCCTCCAGGGTGTCCACCACCCCGGCGTCACCTACGCCGCCGCCTACCATGGTGACTAACGCACAGCTGCCGGCCTACGAACACAATTGGGAAGTGCAAAGTCGGCTAGACTGAACTACGTCGCGGTGTTGTCCACGCTCACCGCACCATGCGGAGATAACTCTAGCAACGGGAGCTTGACTACGGGGAAGGCACGTTGTGTGAGAGGGATCTCTGCGTTCGTTCACTTAGTCGTTTGCTCGTGTGTTCTCTGCTTGCACATTCACGGGGAGATTTTGCAAGAGTTTCACTAGCAAAGATTGACAACAATGAATGCAACAACATTGGCATGCAACACTACATCAGAGCTAGCACAGCTGCAGGTCGACCTCCAGCGCAGCACGGTCGACCGCACTCCAGCGCAGCAATGTTCGTACCGCTCCAGCGCAGCAGAGATGCGGCGCGCCAACGTTGCAAGTCCGCGGTGTGCCAACGCTGCAGCAAGTCGGCTGCACAGCGCTGCAACCGCAGGACAACGGTGCACCTGCTTCGCAGGTGCGCACGGCTGGTTGGTGCTCCATGCTTTGTTACGAGCACAGCGCAGACGCCTAGATCAAGCCCACGCCAGCGACTGCGCCCACCAGCCACGTCGACCTCGGGATACCACCTCCGAGGTCGTCCTCGCAGAATCCGCCCCCGGCGACCTTCGCAGCTGTCGCCCGGGTATCCCGGTCGACCGGGCAACCCCGCCTGGTCGTCCCGTCTAGTCGGACGCCGGCCAGACCAAGCCCGGCGTCCCCAGGTCGGCGTCCTGGCGTCCTGGTCGGCGTCCCCTCACCCAGGACGCCTTCCAGGCGCCCAAGTCAGCATCTAGGCGTCCGGGACGCCGAGCAGACCATCAGGTCGGCGTCCAGCCTCCCAGGACGCCGGGTAGACGCCCAGGGCGGCGTCCAGGCGTCCAGGACGCCGAGCAGACGCCCAGGTCGGCGTCCCACCTCCCAGGACGCCGAGCAGACGCCTAGCATGGCGTCCAGGCATCCATGACGCCGAGCAGACGCCCAGGTCAGCGTCCTCCTGCTCGGCGCCCTCCAGCCAGACGCCCCCAAGCTCCGCGCCCTTGCAGTGGCCCCCGTGCCCACTGCTGCAGGTCAGCTGCATCTTCCCCGTACACCCGACCACGAGGTCGGCTCCGCCCAAGCAAGGACGGGGCCGAACACAACTCCCGTTGCCAGTTGAAGCCACTCGGGAGACCCTTCACGAGGTGCGTGATGTTGGACGACGTCGGGTAGTCTCCGCCTGCCATCCACATGTCATCCAGGATCCGTTGAGCGTGGTTGCAGTAATCCGTCGCTGACTCCTGCTCGCCCGTCCTGAGTGAGTCAGGCGCTCTTACAGTTGGCCGATGTACAGGTCGTTGGTCGTTAGGTACGTCGGCACGATGAACCGCCAAGCTTGATGGCTGGCGTCCAATCGAAGTCTGCACGATTTCAGGGTGATCTGTACCACTGGCGAGCAGCAGCTCGAGATGACCATGAAGGTCAGCAAATGAGCCACGCGGAATTCTGCCCGCACCTCAACGTCGGCCTCGTGCGGCGTCTCCACGTCACTATCGGCAAAGCACTTGAGCCTGTCAACCTCCAGCTAGGGCACAATCGACTCCTTCCATGTGATGAGATCACGTCGATCTTGTCTGGCAAAAAAACTAAAATAGCCGTAAGCTATTGGAATTCCACGGATCGTCACGTGCGTTAAGAAGCCCGGCCTGACTCCACTTCTCTGCGAGGAGCGACATCGACCATCGACATTGCCGTGCGAGCTGCCCGCGGCCGCTGTCGACCACTACACTCGTGCGTGTATCCACCATCCTCGGCGGCAACGACCCTAATAACTCCTCTCATCATCCTATAGTCATCGCCGCTGTCGACTTGGTCCCCGCCGCTGTCGACATCGCCTTCGTCGCGTACCGGTCGAGGAGAGGCGAATACATCGTCCGCTGTAGCACGGGGTGTCAAATGCTCACGCGCTCATTGCATACGAGTTCTTTGGAGGAGCACCTCCACGTCCGCTCCACCGTACTCGCCATTCGTATGACGTCTCCTAATATCAGCCAACCGTGCCTCCAAGCTATCCCCTACCGCGCCAGCCTCTGCCGGGGTAGGCGTCATGGTCTGCACGGGCTGACGGCCTAGTAAAGACTAAGGTAAGTGATAAGTTGACGACTATCTGAAGGAAATCTGCGGGGCCGTCCACGATCACCGCACAATGCGGAAAGTCACTATACAATAGGAGTGGACTACGGAGGAAGGTACGGGGTTGTGCGCGTGATCGTAGCGTTGCGCTAGCATTCCCACTACTTGCTGTGTTTACAGAGAAATTTGGCAAAAGGTTCACTAGGGAGAGAAGAGCATTGATTAAAATGAATCACGCAAATCGATATAGCTAAAATGGCATTGCAACACCTAGCGAGCCCTCTACGGGGCGAACTCAGCCAGCGTAGTATAAGAGTGGCTTGCCAACGCTGTAGCAGGGCGGTCTGCCAGCGTTGCACCGCGGCGGTCTGCAAGCACTGCAAACGCAGGTCAACTTCTTCGCATGTGCAGGTACACGGTCGCGCTGCCGCGCAAATAGCGCAGGTGCCAGGTAAAACACGTGTCGACGATTTCTCCAGCCGTGCGCCAGTCGAGTTCGCGAAAACCTCCTAGGCGACATTCGCCCGCACGACCGGATTTCGCAATCTTGCGACTTCCGTCTATTAGCTCGACGAATGCTCCTTCGAGCAGTTTTCGCCAAGACGAGCTCGTCGAGCAGAGCCCATCTACCAGGGCCTCAGAAGTCAGGATTTTTACCTTGAATGCCTGAAGTTTGACCCTTATTTTTTATCATGACCCTGATGTATCGGCCTTTTTTTTAACGACCCTGATGTTTCAGTGCTTTTGAATTTTAAACTCTGGATTTTCAATGTTTTAATTTTTCTTTCACTGACTAATCAGCTTTGTGTTTTGCTTTTCGGCTCTGATTCTTAAGATTCTGTGAATCACGCAGATTTTCCAAGATCGACACCTGGGATTTCATTGCCTGCAGTCACTTACCATCTGTGCACCAGTGCCACCTTGCGCTGCGGACTGGTGTTGCTGTAATGGAACTCGCTATTGGATTATGATTCATGTCAGTGTGCAAGTTTTAAGCACCCTGATTCATTAGCGTTAATTTTTTTTTCCCATACCCTGAAAGAACGGCGTTTTTGACCGGACGACACTGAAGATTAGTGTTAGACTCCTAGGGACACTGCGTGTCCAGGGCACCCAAAAACCAATCTGAGGCCCTACTATCGACCAGCTCTCCTCGACGGGCCTCGTCAACCCTAAGACAAGTCCGGACTAAGAGCATGTTTTTACAGCCATTTGTCAGGCTAACCTCTTATTGTCAAACTATAATGATGCTTGTGCTGTGTAGGCTGTAGTGGGGTAGCCCATAAGGGGTACAACCCAAATTAGTGTTAGAGATTAAGGACGGAGTCTATGAAGAACAGGAGGCCAAATATCTCAAAATCGTTGGCTTAAAATTGTGGACAGAAACCGCGACTTCACATGAAACGTCTTCGACGAAAAGTGCACCGTTAGAATCGTCTCAAACTCGAGTATGTTATAGCCCTTGACCGTGGCTATCATTCCCAATTTGAATCGTATCAAAAGGTGGAGTAAATCTCGAGTTATGCTTTTCGGCGCACTAGGGGGTATGCTGCCACATAGAAACTTAACTCACTCACAATAGTTCTCACAAAGATCCACAAGTTTTACACAAGAGAATTAGGGTAGGACTAAACCAGGTGAAAGGGTACAGGAGGACGAGAGGGAAGGTCCCAAGGAGTCCCCAACCAAAGGAAACCCCATGCCACACAATTCCCCTCTCCATAGGCAACCCCACTTTCACATTTGTCACTTTCCCAACTCATGCCATCCACCTCAACCCACTTGGCCACACTTGCCAACCTGGTTTGGCTTCACCCAACCACATGGCAGCATCTACAGTGATGGGTTCGAATTTCCCAACCCCAAAAGTCTATACCCCTTATGGAGTCAAACCCCACAACTTCCCATAGTCGCCGCAACCAAAGTACAGAAAGCATACGAACTCCAATGTTCGTAACTTTCTTGATATTGCTCCAATCGCGACGATTCTTGGTTCGTCGGAAAGCTCTTGAGCAGAGAAATCACTTCAGATATCTGCCCAAGCCAAATACCATTCACACATACTCAGGAAATCCAAACCACACCAAACACAAATTCTTGCATACGCTCACACCACGCATGCAACGCACGAACACATGATGGGAGGCAGACAGACGTGAATGCGAATGATAGCATCACACAACAAACTCCCCCTCTGGCTGCCAACCATCATCCCACATGCCATAGCTCAAGCATGCACTCTCAATGCACACTCATTCCAGCAAGCTTCATGCCCTTCCAATGCTCAGGTTCTGCCAGGCGCTTGGTGAGAATGTCAGCCGCCTGCTGCTGGGTCTTCACAAGCTCCAATCGCACCTCCTTGTCCAGGAGCCTCCTCGTTTAATGCCACTTGGGCCTGATGTGCTTTGTCAGGCCATGGAGACAAGCATTCTTCGCAAGCTTCACCGTTGAATCATTGTCACAGAAGATCGCAGTCGGCCCCTTCTAACCAACACCAATCTCCTCCAACAAACGCCTCAGCCACACCACCTCCTTTGCCCCATGATGAAGGTGTCAACGGGAGTTGGGTGTTGGCCCCGTCCTCGCTTGGGCGGAGCCGACTTCGTGGTCGGGTGTAGGGTGCAGCCGACCTGCAGCAGTGGGCGAGTTGGTCGACGAGGTTGGTCGACCTGCACGGGGAGCCACTGCATGGGCGCCGACGTCGGGAGGGCGCCAACTTCGGCTGGTCGACCTGGGACGTCGACCAGCCCTTCTGGTCGACCTGGGACGTCGACTTGCAGCTGGTCAACCAGGGGATAGTGGTCGACCTGGGGAGGTCGACTGGAGGTGGCCGTCGACTTGGGAGGTCGACCGGCACGTACCAGAGGCAGTGGTCGACCTGGGAGGTCGACCGGAAGTGGTCGTCGACCTGGGTGGTCGACGGGCACGCACTGGAGCCTCTGGTCGACCTGGTTGCCCGGTCGACCAGGTTACCTGGGTGACGAGGTGCTGCGAAGGCTTGCGATGGTCGCCCAGGTGGTTTTGGCGAGGACGACCTCGGTGATGGTATCCCGAGGTCGACGTGGTGCATCAGAAGCAGTCGTCCGCACGACGTTGATGTGGCGTGTGCATTGTGCAGGTGACGAGGCACTGCACGCCAATCATCTACGCGCACCTGCGAAGCGGGTGCGATGCTGGACTGCAGGAGCAACGCTGGCACGCCGTCGACTTGCGCTGTTGTCTCGCCGTCGACCTGCAGCGTTGGCAAGCCGCGTCTCTGCACTGCTGGAGCGCGGTCGACCAAGTCGTGCTGGCACGCGGTCGACCATGCTGCGCTGGCAGTCGACCTGCTTGCACCCTAGCTCTGATGTAGTCTTGCCTTGCCAACTTCTTTGTATCATTGTTGTCAACTTTCTCTAGTGAAACTCTTGCCAAATTGCCTTATGAACTAGCAAGCAGTGTGTGCACTAGGAAAACGTCTAAGGACCAGAGAACGCACGAGCACCCGTGCCTAGCCCGTAGTCTAGCTCCCGTTACTAGAGTTATCTCCGCATGGTGCGGTGAGCGTGGACGGCACTACGACTTACCTTTCAGTCTAGTCGACTTGGTAGGCACCTTACCTAAGTGGTTCGTAGGCCGGCAGCTGTGCGATTGTCACTATGGTAGTGGCCGTAGGTGACACGGGGGTGGTGGACACCCTGGAGGCACGGCTGGAAAACGCGAGGAGGAAGCACGAGGCCAACGAATATGGCGACCTGCCTTGGGCGGTCGTCGAGGCTGGCATCCGTTCCTTGTGGGCGACGGAGCACCCCTCTCGGCCTGCGTCTCCTCGACCGGCAAACACCGAGGTCGGCGTCAACGCCGGTGGTGGCCAAGTCGGCAGCAGTGCGGGAGGCACGTCGTCGAGGCTGCGTGGTGTGATTCACGCCGATGAAGTCGGCGGTGTTCAGACGCGAGGGATGCGGTCGACTTCGGCTGCAGGCACCTCGCAGGGCGACGTCGGAGGTCGACGAAGCGGGTTGATGCCGATGGCGGCGTCCCAGGTGACGGCGGGCGGAATTGCACCGAGCTACGGCTACTACAAGTTCACGCCGGACAGGATCTCGGTGACTCCCCCGCTGGTCGGTCGACCAGACATCCTCACCTGGAAGGAGGCCATCGAGCCCCAGCTGGAGATGGCCGGGCTGATCAGCTTCGCTCGAGGCACCGTGGAGACGCCGGACGACCCCGACTTGCGAGCTGAGTTCCGCGCCGTGCAGCTGTTGACCTTCACGGTCATCTCGCGGTGCTGCACGCCGGGCGTGCAGATCGCCCTGAAGTGGTGCAGGGAGTACCTCGACGCCGGCCACCAGGCGTGGCACTTCATCGAGTCGACGTACCAGGTCACCGACGACCTGTTTATCGCCCAGCTTGAAGGGCAGCTGACGCACCTGCGCATGGGCGACGAGGAGACGGCGACCGACTACTGCAACCGGGCCCGGCGAATTCTCGCCACCATCAGGATGGCCGGTGCGGAGTATTCGACGGCGTCGTACATCACCCATGTCATGCAGGGACTCCGGAGCAGCTACAACCTGTTGAAGCGGCTGTCCATGGCGCCGAGCACGAGGGCGACGCTCAACGAGGACAACCTAACCTCGTACATCCTGCAAGACGAGGCAATGCAGGAGGCAGAGCGGTCCCAGGAGCTGCTGGCGCAGGCGAACTTCGTCGCCCCGGCGAAGCAAGGCGGTCGACCAGGGCAGCGTGGACAATCAGGTGGCGGTGGTAGCAGTGGCTCGAAGTCAACAAAGGAGGTCGACAAGAAGAAGTCGACCAAGGACAGTGGTCGAGGTGGAGGAAGTCGACGTCGGGAGTGCTGGATCTGCCACAGCCCCGACCACCTCTCCTTCGCGTCCCCCGACCGCAGCGACTCCGACGACGACGACACGGGCGGCCGCGGGAGGTCTAGCAGTCGAAGAATGCCATGATTTTCTAGGGCAAACTTTCATGGCCTTCATGATATGGTATTCAGGTCACATGCAGGATTTCATACCATGCTGTGCTCTCAAGGCAGGAAAATCACAGCACCTGAATACAACAGCACTACCCTACCACAGTGCACAGTCCTCTCCAGCTCAGATAGTTCGCATTGCAAGGGTTTGTTATGAGACGGTGAGACAAATTCCTCGGGGAAAATCCCCCCCTCCCCTCTTCCTTCCCCCTCCCCTCTTCCTTCCCCCTCCTCCCCTCTCCTGTATAATTTCAGGGCAAACGACGAAATATCACTATTTGTCTGTTACAGATCTAGGAGTGGACATTGACATTATCTGCCCGTTTCAGGTTAAAGAACACACACGAATCTACCATACTCTAATTGCACAATAACAAGAACATAGAGCAAACTATGGAAGGACAAGCAATGACCTTATGGGTCAGTAGGTTATGTATCTCTAAACAGAGGCACACCTGCGCACAGCCCTGTTAGTTATTCAAAACTCTAGTCTTATCTATCAAACGAAATCACATACTGTTTAGCATGTCAGTGGGCAGCCATTCACCAAAGCCGGTTTTCACTCACTGCCCGACTTCACTCACTGCACCTTGTCTCACTTCACTCACTGCACCTTGTCCGGCGTCATCCCTGCCTGCGCCTTTTTCTTCTTCTTCGCCTGCTTGCCTGGCGTGCTGCCTGCCTTCGCCTCACCGCCCGGAGTGCCAGCAGCAGGAGTACGGGCAGGAGAACGGGAAGCAGCAGGAGAAGCAGCAGCGGCAGCAGCAGAGGTCCCGGGCGTGGTGGCAGGCGAGGTAGCCACGCGCTCGTCACCCTGCTTCCTCTTGCGCCTCTTGCCTCCGCTGCTGCCACCACCCGCGCTGCTGCCGCCACCCGCAGGGCCCCCGTCCTCAGCCGCCTTCTCCTTCCCCTTGCCCGACTTCTTCCCCGTTGCTTCCTCCTCTTCACGCCCCTTGCCCTTGCTCTTATCCTTCTTCTCCTCCTTTTCCGTCTTCTCCTCCTCCTCCTCCTCCTCCTCCTCCTTCTCCTCCCCATCCTCCATCACCGCGTCGCCCAGCTGAATCGGCACCTCCTCAACCTCCTCACCTTCCTCCCTTTCTTTGCCTTCCTCGCGCTCCTCGTCATGCTCTTTCCCATGCTCGTCGTGCTCCTCGCGCTCCTCACCCTGCTTCTTCCCCTTGCCCTTCTTCTTACCCTGCCCGTTCGCCTCGCGCATTTCGTTCCACCGCCGCCGCGCCATCTGGTACGCCTCGCCGGGGGTGGCGGCGGCGCCCTGCGCGAGGAGGCGGTCGCGCTCCTCGGAGAGGAACTGCGTCATCGCCATCTGCACGGCGGACAGCGGCCGCTTCTCCTTCTTCGCCTTCTCCTCCTTCCCGCCGCTCGGCCCCGCAACCGCTTTGCCAGCAGCAGCAGCCGCAGGGGATGCCGCGACCGCCGAGTCTGGGCCAGGGGCAGCGGTCGGTCCGGCAGTGGGGAGCGAAGAGGCGGCGGCGGCAACTGCGAGGGCCGCGGCCTTGAAGTGAAGCGGGTCGAAGCTGGGATAGGCGGCGAAGGTGTTGAACAGCGGACTGACGGCCGATATGGCCACCCCGTCTGCCGCAAGGCGCACGAGAGAAACGTGACGAGGGGCAAGATGCAAGCGGCTTGACAATGTGCGACGCGGAAAACAATGCAGCTCCGGCGGCAATGCAGATGAAACCACGTGGTCGCACCACGTGCAGAAGAAAACGAGGACGAGCACGCGGAGTGCACGAAAGAGAAGAAAACCCGGCTGAGGGCAGAGACGAATAAGATTGCGTGTGGCTAAGCATGCGCAAGTGCAGAACGAACGACCGTGAGGCAAATGCAGGCGACGCAGCACTTACCGGCGGCGAGGCGGCAGAGCGCGGATATCTCGCCGGCCACCACCTGCATGGCCGTCGACGCGTTCGCCACCTGCAGGAAGAACTGCCGGTTCGGCACTTCCCGCCGCTCGCCACTACCGCCCGGTTGACTGGCCTCGCCGCCTGCCTGCGCGTTGTTCTGCCCGTCCATGGCTCAGTTGACCAGCAACAGAAAAGCGCACAGATATCCTAAAAAATATCAGAGCTACGAGTTGTGAGAGAAAATGGAAATAGATCTGACAGGGAGTCGACATTTGAATTGGGTGGAGAGCGTGAGATGGGGTCAAGGCGGAAGGGGGAAGTGCGGTTGGGAGAGCACGACGGAGGAAGGAGGCGACGGGGGTTTAGGGTCCGACGCACGGCGAGAGATGCAGCAGAGCGCGCACAGAGCGAGAGGGAAGCGCACGTCGAGCGCGTAAGCTCTGTAACTGGAGCACGTTTTCGTGCATTTCTACATTTTGTTTATAATAGCCATACTGTTATGAATGAACTTGTCAGAGTGCGCAGATATCGAATAACGAGAATGAGAATTACAGAATGACGAAACAATGAAGTAGCGAGGCCTAAATAGGGGACATCCTAGCTAGGCGGGGAGGTGGGGAAAGGTTGGCTCGCGAAGTGTCGCGATTGGTGCGGAGGCGGCTCGGTGAGGTTTGGATGCGAAATTGTAGGCCGAACCAGTTGGTCGCGTGGCCCTCGGGATGGCCTCGCTAACGAGTGCCTCAGTAAGGATTTGTAAATCCTTACACTCTCCCACCTCCCAAATAAGGCAGCTATGAACTGAAATGAGTCCCACAGTAGCGAAGAGCCGTTGATGTAGTCGGATTTCGATCTGACGGTCGACGATGAACTGGCCCAAAATGAAGTGGAAGTTGGAATGTGGGCCGTTGATCGAGCAGGTGCGAATCTGACGGTCGAGGCAGATGCGATTTTGGAGGGAACAGACTGACGCGAAATTCAATCGCGATCAATCAGGAACCGTCGATCGTGAAGCAGCAATCGCAGTCGTCCGTCGTGCTGCCGCATTCTGACAGAGTCAGAAGAGTACCGAAGAAAACGCCGAAGGAAAACAGTGCAGCGCACTATCTCCCCCCCTCCAAGAAAAGCCAACCAGAAAACTTCCCGCAGCTGCGCTGAAATGAAAACCAATAAAACCAGGTGTTAAGTGTCAAATGTTGTAGCCTATAGTGAGGTTTGTCTTAGGGGGTACAAAACTTAGGGTTAGCTATATGTACCCCAACCAACATCAATGCACCATCCATTCTTCATTCTGACATTAAGTCCCCGAAGTAAAGCGTGGAGCGTAGATTGTCGAGGCGGAAACGTGTCGGTGTGGAAATTCGATGACGAAACCAGTTGTTACATGCCCTAAAAAATCTATATTATCCGAGCTGTCCAATGTTTGTCTCCAGGCGCTAGAATCATGCCGATATCTTCAGCAGTAGCAGCTGGAAGCACCTGACGTGGTTGATAATTAATGCAGTTGTCGTGGGCGGGTCGATGGCGAGTTGTCAGTAGCAGAGTTGGAATGGATTGTCCGAGAAATTTGTCGTAATGCGCCGATGGTTCGTGGGCAGGGATGAAATTTTACAGCTATCGCTCCCCCCCGTCACTGTTGCTGCCGCCTTCTTCAGTTCGTCGTAAGTCGTTCGTACCCCTTGAAAAGTCCGTGTAGTTCCCGCGGTGTTGCCCAACGTCATTGTCGCACACTTTTAACCAAACTCCAAAAGTACTGGCACAAAATGCCGCGTTTCTCGCCGTAAAAACCGTGAATTCCTTTGTCAAACTCCGAAATTGTCGCTCGAGAAGTAGCCTCGTAAATCCGCATTTACAGGTGCAGGTCTCCTCCGAAAATCTCGGACGTACTATAGCCGCCCACTCGGTCACCATCAGTTTCCGTCGGTTATTCGACCCCAGCATGTGGGTTCAATCGAGAACTGGGACTGCCCTGGATTATTCCGAGACCGAATTTCACGGAACCTAGTGGCATCAACGCCGTTGACCCCGTCTTCGAAGCTGCTCCCGCCGATGAATTATCACAGAAAATCACGCAACCCTTACTGGCGCTTTGCAGATGTTTCACCTCATCGCTCTTCGCCGGCAAGTAAAATCCAAAACTTCGGCTGCTCCCACGCTCCCTTTTACTGAAGAATTTCCCGTGGTGTACGTTTAAACACTCGTGGGTTCTAGGTATCCCCGCCGCTGTGTTTCTTGCCAGGCGACTTAAAAAGTGCCCTTCAGGCGAAGTCCCCCAACGGCTCAACCGCACTCCAAGAAGCGAAGAAACACCCTCAGCTCCAACCTCTTTGTTTTTTGTTTTGTAGGAAGATAACCCGAAAATCGTGGTTGAGGCAGCAGTCCCGAAGTTATTTTCCGCCGTGTAGCCCCGACGTTTCCGCCGTTAACCCTGGTACTCCGATGTTCACCCATCTTCATACCCGTCGAAGCCACTTAGCGAATCCCAGGTATCCTTGGCAATGTACCGCTCGCCGCGCCTCCATGTAACAATATCAAACCCTTTCGGGTGTCTACCGAATAGACTCCGAAATTCGCGGTGGATTGGTGCACGGGCTCAACCTCTCACTCAAGTGATCTGCTGGATCACCCACAACTTTCCCTCCGTCGTCAAATTGTTTTGAATTCACCCCCCGACAATTCCGCTTCCCGCCGTTCACCCAGCGTCCGCTTTTGTCGGATGGGGTATCGTCGTTGTTGCCCGCGCGAACTCGGCCACGGTGGAGAGGCAAAAACTATCGGAGTCGGGGTAGCCTTAGTTAAAAGGAAACTATCGCCCAACCGTTTTGCAGCCCGCCGTGCCTATCACGCCACAAAATTTCTACAGCTTCCCGGTCTCAGCTTCGCCGCTGCGCCGTCAAATCGTGTAGACACGCGGGTCAGAAGAAATCCGTTAACTGCACCAATGTTGTGCACGCAGCTCCCCGACTTTTTCGCGTGCCGTTCACCCAGCACGTTTTTGTCGGAGTAGAACAGTGCCGCAACTCCCCTTTTTTGTCTTTTCTGTACAGCTGTCGAACGAGCACCAAACCAGGTGCCTTTAACCAGCACAGGGTAGGCACGTGTTCACCCCCGTTATTCGGCCAAGTAAGTTGACTGCATGAGTCAGAACTAAAACTTGGTGGGGATGGTGAGGTTCGGGCGAAGTAGGGCCGCAGATCGGTTCCACCGGCTTTTATCTGCTCCCCACGACGTTCTTCAACCCCCGCTTAGCCGTTGGGCCGTTTCTTCCCGTGTGTCCCGGCAGCCTGTACCGACCCCTCCAAAATAGTCGGGCGGTACCTTGGACACCGTTTAACCGTGGGTTGTCAGCAGCTGTCCCCGAAAACAACGTCCTTGGTCAGGGGAAACTGTTCTCGATACTGCCGGCCAGCTTGCAACAACACCAGGCACGCAGCGTCGCACGAGTTCTTTCGAGGTGTACCTGCCCCGATTTCCCTCGTCGCCTGCGCCCCACGTATTCGTAAGTGCGATTTAGCCACCGCGTTTTCCGTTGCAGCCCGTAAGTGTCAGCAGGTATGAAGTCCCGTCTGTCCACGAGCACTCCTGCCGAAAATTGCTGATGACGCGCCCGCCAATGCAGTAAAAGCCGCCGCACTTAACAGGTCGGGCGGGACGGCAGTTGACTCCCGCTAAGTCGGGCAGTCTAGTGTCGTCTCTCCTCGCCACCGACATTTTCGGACGCAAACTCCTTTTGCGCCTGCGAGTTCCCCCAGCCAACTTTTCTTCAACAATAGCTCCGAAAATCTCGCACAGTGACGCACGTCCGCCGTCGCCAGCTGCCGAAAACACACCCCGCGAGTCACGCGCACAGGATGACGACGAGCCACCGTCGTCACTTGCCGTATGGGACGGACTCCGAGATTGTCGCGAAACTGTTGACCAAGGTCCGACGTCGTCAACTGCCATTCATCGTGATGACTTCCGAAATCTTCGTGCAGATGCCGACGCAGGTCCGCTAACGCCAGCTGCCACACGAAAATATCCCCGAAATCGTCGGAACGCAGCGGAAATAACTCACGTTTAACGTCGCGACAGCTCTAGCTATCCGTTGCCCGGGGGGAGGGAGGCCACGGTCGATCGCGACCGTTCGAGGCAAGGATCCGGCGGTGCCAGAGGAGTGCCCGTAAAAACATCGCCGCGAGGAGCAACTAACTAGTTCTCCTAGCCGGCTAGCACGCAACTCCTGGACCCCAAGGCATCCTTCCTCGTCCCCCCCCCGAGGGGTATTACACTCTAAAAAGCGGGGTAGGCTAGGAAAGTAGCTCTGATACCAGGTGTTATGAATGAACTTGTCAGAGTGCGCAGATATCGAATAACGAGAATGAGAATTACAGAATGACGAAACAATGAAGTAGCGAGGCCTAAATAGGGGAAATCCTAGCTAGGCGGGGAGGTGGGGAAAGGTTGGCTCGCGAAGTGTCGCGATTGGTGCGGAGGCGGCTCGGTGAGGTTTGGATGCGAAATTGTAGGCCGAACCAGTTGGTCGCGTGGCCCTCGGGATGGCCTCGCTAACGAGTGCCTCAGTAAGGATTTGTAAATCCTTACACATACAGCTGATGGTTATAGCAGCATAATTAAATAAACCAATGAAGAAGACGTCGTATGATGACGTGGTGTGCAATGAAAAAATATTTTCCTTACTCCGCGTCCCTTCTCAGCGCGTACACCACTGTTCCCGCCAACAGTTCCCAACAGTACACTGTTACCAATCGCGACACTCGCCTCGACTACTACTGTTCCCGCCACTGTTCACAACGCAACCCAACCTCACGGTTCGGTTGGTAACCCGCGCTCCAGACCAGGGCTATTTTTTTGTTTTAAGCAACCCTTATTACCAGTCCTGCACCTTTGCAGGACCCTGATTATCAGTGTGACCAGGGCTGATTTTATCAGGGTAATCACCCTGATTTCAGGGTGATTACAAGATTGTCACCTGGTGGTCCCTGCCATTTCAGATTTTGTGACTTGTGAAATCTGATCCATTCAGATAAGTGCTTTAGCGAACCCTGAAATCTTGTATCCAGGCTCAGTGTAGCTTTCTTACTGATTCTGTCAATGTAGAGTACGCGTCCTGTGGACCCTGAATGCGCCGGTGTCGGAATGCCCCATGTGCGTAATCATGACTTCGCATGCACACACCTGAGGGTCCCCTTTCACGAGCAAGACCGACGTAATACCGACAACTATTCCAACCCCACGCGGTACAGCACCGATGTACAGCACAGCTGTCAACTGTGACAGCGCAACGAGACATTGATGGTTTGCTGCCACGCGCACCGTGCAATGCACAGTATGCCTCTATCATTGGCCAGACAAGCAGCTTGACAGTCGGCGCTGGCAGTCAGGCAGTCGTTCAATGTATTCGGCTTTGCATCGCAGGTCGAATTCATTCACGACTCGAGGCATCAATTTTGTGGCGTGGCGACGCGGAGGTTTCTTGATGACCCCGCCATCTCCAACCGTGTCTTCCTTCCCCCTACCCCCAGCCAGACTCGAGGAAGTACTGCCTTTATTTTCATTTTGTCCCTTCCTTTTTTCACTGTCTCTCGCTCTTCCTCTCTCCTATCTCGCCGCCATGGAAGGCCTGCCGGCCGACGATGATTCTCCTCAGGCTCTCCATGATGAGCCTCCTTTACCCGCGAAACCCACGGAACACATCCTGCCGGAGAAAGCAACAGATGCCCCCCGCTCTGGGCTCGATTTTCTTAGAACCAGTGGTGCTCCAGTAACACCAGATGCACCTAGGTCTACCGTCCATGACTCTGCAGCTAGAGTAACCGCCACTCGGTCTGACTCTCCCCGTCCCGTCGCATTCACTCCCCCCCCCGGCTGTTGCTTCTTGCAGTAAGGATCCCCCACCGCCCTCGCCTAGTCCCCCTCCTAGCACAGTCCGGGTGTCCCTTGGTCCTCTGTCAGCTTCTTCCACTCCCAAGCGAGCGCGATCTGGGAAGTGGTCGCAGAGTACCCTGGTCGTCGGTGGCCGCCGTATTCCACCGCCTGACAAGCCGGTTGATCCACCACCTGATGTCGCTGAGATCCCGTAGGAAGGTGATATCCCTGTCCGTGCGGACATCGGTTCGCCCGCACTCACGAAGATGCAGCTGAGAGAGCAGATGTACCTTGAGGCGAGTATCAACTACGAGACGAAGTGGTCAGGCATGTTTTCGTGTCTGGTGTTTGGGAAAACCAAGGATGGATTTCATTACGTGAAGTGCGGCATCTGCATGTCGTACGGGAAAGAGAACACGAAGTACGCCAGGCAGGGTGATGACGGTGGCCGAGACTTGCAGATGCAGTCGTTCAGGGCGCACGAGCACACGGACGCGCATACGGCGGCGGTGGACCGGCAGATGAAGATTGCGCGAGGCATCCGCGAGGGTCAGCAGGTGATCTCGAACTTCATTAACACTGACATCGAGGGCCGGCGCGCTACTCGACTCATGCGGTCGGTTCAGTTTCTGTGCTAGTGCGACGCGCCGATCAGCATGTTCCCGAAGCTGATGCGGCATCTTGCGGAGCAGGACACGCCCGACATTCCACGGCAATCCTACGGGGTTTATTTGACACGGTGTGTTGTCATTTCGATATGTAGCTGCGTCGCGTGTGTAGTGTAAAGGTTTCCAACGAATAGTACTGACCATTTGACTCACCCTTGTGCAGCTACGACTTCCAGCAGATGGTTCACAGCATCAGTACCTACCTCACGCGGGTGCAGATGGACCACATCATGGCTTCCCCCTTCCTGGGCATCAGCTGCGACAAGAGCACCGACAGAACGCGAGGGAAACACATGATTGTTTACCTGACATATTGGAAGGATCGTCAAGTCGCATGCGAGTTCTTTACCTTGCTTACGTTTGAGAGGCGTGATGCAGGGTCTCTGTTCGAGGTGCTGATGAACCATCTCCGATCTGTAGCCGTCGATGTGTCCAAGATCGTTGGCATCAGCACAGACAGGGAAGGATAACGGACTGGTGGCGCGACTTCGGGAACACGTCCCACACCTGTTTTCTTGTCACTGCATCGCCCACCGGTGAGTTTGCTTGCTGCTTTACATATCGTGTGTTGAGTTCTAACTATCTTTTGAATTATGTCCCCGTGGCCTACAGAGAGGCACTGGCTGTGAAGGACGCCGCTGAGTCAAATCCGGATCTCGGAATGGTCGACAAGGTGGTGCGCACTGTGGCGACGCTGCTCAGAAACTCGAGCGTCTGGAGTCAGCGATTCAAGTACCTGTAGCGCGTAATCTACAAGACGAACCTTGAAGTGCAGGGGATCCACACGGTTCAGTGGCTGTCACGAGGGGATGCGGTTCAACGACTCTGCAAGGTCCTCGGCGATTGCATCGTGCTGCTCTGGGAGCACAACCACAAGGCCTACAAGATTGTGACGTGCTACAAGTTCCAATTATGCTTGTTTTTCCTCGCGGACATCCTCTCGGACATGAACGAACTAAACCGGTGCTTCCAGAGGCGTCAGGTGAGTCTTTTAATCAGTGTGCAGCCGCTAGTTATTGCAAATAAACTCGTATACTGTTGCTAACGGTTTATCCTGTTCTCAATGTGGAAAACTGTAACAGTTGGATGTGACAGAGATTGCGAAGAGCATTGAGTCCACCACGGGGGATCTAAAGGAGTGGTACTTGTCTAACAACAAGCCGTTTGGAGGCGAGGTCAAGAGCTGGCTGGTCAATTTTCTCAAGGTCCACAAGGAGGGTGGAGGCAAGCAGGTCCGGGTGCGAGGCGTAGACGGGAGGGACGCCCTATCAACCACCTCTATACCATGCACGAGAGGAAGCTAAAGGGGCACAAGAAGGGAAGTACCTACCCCGAGTGCGTGAAGTTGTGCCGCCGATTCGCCTGGGATTGCGTGGACAACCTCAACAACCGTCTGGAGGACCTGGGGAAGCTGGGGCCGACGAAGCTGTTCCGGGCGGGGAAGTGGCCGAAGATCAAGGCTCAGCGAGAGGAAAAGTGCCGTGAGTGGCTGCTCGGATGCAGCAAGCTTTTCCGCAACAAGCTGCCTGGATTCGACATCAAGGCAGCTGAGAGGGAGCTCCCGACATTCTGTGCGATTATGGAGACACACCACGAGCTGGAGAGCTTCTCGCAGGGGCTGTCCAACTTTCTCGGGTATGCAGACTCCAAGAGGTAACACTGGGCTCGTTGCAATGCTGTTTTCCGAGTGTGAATTCACATGCTAAACGTTTTTCCTCGTTCTGTGTTTGAATGTGGCTGGCAGGAGACCCAACCCCATCCTTCTGTGGCAGGCGCACTCTGTGCTCCCACTCTCAAACGTGGAGTGCGAGTGGGGTTTCTCCAGGCAAAATGTCATCAAGTTTTGGGTGCGAGGAGCACTGTGCAACGCGCGACTGGGCGAGCTGATGCAGATCTCGCTCCTCAAGTATGAGATCGACTGGCCGGAAGCACAGGAGGTCTGGAGGTCCATGCAGAGGCGGCGCCCTGCGAAGAGCCTGAAACTGGCTGTGGCAGAGAGGGAGAGGAAGGGGAAGCAGAAGGAGGGTGAAGATGTGGCTGCTGGAACTGCAGGGGAGAACGAGGATGAGGTGGAAGAGGAGGAGGAGGATGTAGTGGAACAGGACCTGGGCGATGATCAAGAGATTGTAGAGGAGGGGGATGAGAAGGAGGAGGAGGACAACCCCTTCCTGTCGGACGATGATGACGTGGAGGAGGTGTACCACATTGACAAGCCTGTGCACTAGATAGTGTAGAGAACTAGCAACATGATTTGTAAGAAATTGTAAAGTGTAGTGCACTTCTTAAAGCAACCTTGATCTCTTGGTGTGAACCATGGGGAGTCAGTGTGAGACTCTGTTGGACACTGAGCTGTCAGAGTAGCTACCTTGTGGAAAATGAGCCCTCATAATACAGCGAGGAAATTTTACCCGGAATCAGGGAGGCCCAAAATGAAACGTCAGGCCTGAGTGTGACCCCTTGGGAAAATTCTTTTCCATCAGGGTTTTCCATAGTTTCAAAAAATTTACCTTAAGGTCACAGTGTAACAATTTTCAGAACCATGATGAAATGTTTCTATTTAAGTTCCGAACAAAAAATCCGGCTCCAGGATTCGAACCCGGGTCTTCATCCTTCCGAAGACCGATCTACTGAACAGCCACTTCAACGTGAGTAGTCGAAAAAAAAAATATATTTATAACTTACTATTTCTAGCTAGGGGGACACAAGTGCGGGAGCGGAAGGGGGGGGGGGGTATTCGCTTCAGGGTAAAACTCGCTAAGAAGAACGGTAACCCTGGGGCGACAGTGTGCCTTAAAACGTAAACCTTGACATATCACGAAAATCTAAGCTCCAGAAAAAATTACCCTAATGCATCAGTATATCAGGGTGATTTACACTGATAAAATTACCCCTAGCTACCTCCCTTTACCGCCTCCCCTTTCCTATATCTTGTGCCCTCCTTGTTAGTGCAACCCCTCTTCTCTTTGGCCAACTCTCTTGTTCCTAACCTAAACCCGAAGGCTCCTAACCTGTACCTATCTTAACATGCTACCAGAGCCAGTCTCGTTCTAAGGACTCAATTTTTCCTAAGGATCATGGGCCCGCCCTTGCTACATCGCGAAACACGTTTTTTTTGTTTTGTTTTGTTTTGTTTTGTTTTGTTTTGTTTTGTTTTTTTTTGTTTGTTTGTTTGTTTGTTTGTTTGTTTGTTTTTTTTTTTTTTTTTTTTTTTTTTTTTCCCGTCGTTCGTCGCGCCGTGCTCCCGTCGCGCTTGTCACCCCGCGCTCTGCCCGATCTGCCCGTCTCGTCCCCCGCTCATCGCGCCTGTCGCGCGCGTCGAAAGCGCCAGCACCAGCACGGATCGCCAGCTCCAGCAAATGCGACTGCCACCACCGCAAGCGCGGAATGCAAACGCCAGCGCTAGCGCGGAGCGCCGGCGCCGTCACCTGCGACCAACACCAGCGCCAGCACCACCGCCAGCGCCAGTGCCGACTGCTGCTCACGCCGCTCCCCCCCTCCCCCCCCCCCCCCCGCCCTCCCTTCCGCGGCTTTCGTCGTGGGGGGGGAAGGGGGAGATATGGGGGTGGCGGGTATGAACCACCAGCAGCCCGTCCCTCCCTTCCCTCTTCCTCTCTCCCTGCAGCACTTGTTGCTGTGGGGGGGGAGGAGAGAGGTTAAGGGGGGATGAGAGAGAGAGAGAGAGAGAGAGAGAGAGAGAGAGAGAGAGAGAGAGAGAGAGAGAGAGAGAGAGAGAGAGAGAGAGAGAGAGAGAGAGAGAGAGAGATTTGCAATTTTCATTGTCTATTCTCTATCCATTGTATCTTGGTGCCTTCCGTTCCTCGTCGCGCACACCGGGTATCCACCGTACCCAGCGGTGGGTCCAGCTGTGGCACGGTGATCGTCTGTGCTTCGAGATGAGCCCCATACACTAGCTAGACTAGCATGCAATTAAGGGGGGATGTCAAAATATGTTATTCTTATATAATTGCTTGTCTAGCTAGTTAGTGTAGTATCACCCTATCTTGTCATTAGGTGGTCTACCTCCCTTCACCACCTCCTCTTTCCTATATCTTGTACCTTCCTTGTCAGTGCAACCCCTATTCTCTTTGGCCAACTCCCTTGTTCCTAACCTAAACCCCAAGGCTCCTAACCTACCTATCTTAAGACTTCGCTATATATTCTTTGCTCATACCTTCGCTCAATGTACCATTTGCTTCGATAGTGCAATTCTCGCTCACTCACTCAATTGCAGTGGAATACTTGGTATTCAGAGCCTGTTGCGATCAGAAGGTAGATCGTAACCAGGGTCACCTCAGGAAAGGTTCGCACAAAGTGTGTGGTGGTGGTGGGCCCTTGACCTCAGTTCAGAGTGAATATAAAATGACTGAGATGATAAGAGCATGCAAATACATGCGTATAAGTATGAGTATAAGGGAATACCAATCGTCCTAGCTAGCCATGAACTGTAAGGGGTACATTCTTTTATACTAATTCAAAATCCAACCATGCGGCATGTACAGTTACGAAACTGTTCCCTCCAATTTCATCGCTCCTGCAGCTGCCCGATGTTGTTTGCTCCGACGATCCAAATGCTCTCCAACTGTTCGCGTCGTTTCGACTTTCCGCATTCGTACTCTTTTCTGTGTTCTTCGTTCTTGCTAAAGGTAGTAATGCACAATGCAGCTTCTCAATGCACAGAGCTAACGCGACACTCACCGTGGAGCAGGAAGAGGAGCTGGCGCGCCGCGAAGCCGAAGAGCTCCGCTGGAAAAAAATCACCGAAGTGCGCGGCACCTTGGCTTGCGCTTCTTGGGGAGCAGAGGAGGAAAGCGTCTCCAATGAAGGGGAGTGGGGAAGCGCTAGCGGATGAGGAACGAGCGACACTGGCAGATGGGGCGCCGCAACTGGTGGCGGCACATGCGGCTGGGGCACCTCCAGTCATGGCTGGAGCGCCTGGCGAGAAGAACAAAAAGGGGGAGAAGAAGTGACTGAAACAACCGAACCGCACGATGTTCCTCTCGGCCGCCCCCCACGACTTCCCTCAGCTACGCTGCTCCCGCCTGACATCCAGCCGCACCGCGATCCCTGGGATACCATCGACTGGGGCAACGAACCCTCAACCCCATGTCGCACAGTCTACGGACCCAATCCCGAGCCGCGCGAGCCTGCTCTCATCCCTGGCACGATCCCTGGGAAGAATATCCCACTTTTCGTGATACAAGACAGGGAGTTTTTGTCGCTAATGCTGATGACAGCGAACGGCGAAGAAGAAGCTGAAGAAGCAGTAGCGGAACCTGCCCCAGTACCAGAAGAAGACCCTGAAGAAGTGTGCGCGCGTTACATGCGCGCCTCCAGATTCCGCGCCAGCGACGACCTTTGGCACCAGCGCCTCGGTCACCCCTCACGCGCCACGCTGGAAAACTCCAACCTGCAACCTGACGGCTCCGAAGTGAGAAGCACGTCATAGCCGCGCAACTGCACCGTCTGCCCTGAAGCTGCGCTATGCCACCAATCGTTCCCCCTACTAGAGCCGAGAACCAACCGCTACCCAAAACGACACAAGGTGTACAGTGATTTTCTCGTCGTCGGCCACGGGCTTAACGACGAGAGGTACACACTTACATTCGTTGACGCGGGAACCCGCTATGTGTGGGTAGTCAACATTGGACTCTGCAGCAGGGCGTACGAAGTCTTCTGCCTTTGGCTGGCGCAAACGCAACGACAATCTGGAAAAAAAAAAAAAAAAAAAAAAAAAAAAACAAGATTTGGCAATCGGACGGCGCAGCAGAGTTTCGCTGCAAGGAGCTACAAGATTTCCTGGCGCAGAAAGGGATCGAGCACCATATCTCCCTTCCCTACGCACACCTGGAGCAAGGTGTCACTGAGTGCACGAACTCCCGCCAACAGACTGGAGCACGCTCATGACAAAGGTGTGAGCATTCCTGAAGCAGTCAAAACTTCGCCAACAGACTGGACCTACACGATGCACCACGCCGTGCGGGTGGACAATCTCTTCTCAACCACCGCCATCACCGGCAACCTGTCCCTGCATCTGAAGTGGACGGGCACAAAGGGCGACACATCCACGCTCCGCGTCTGGGGGTGCATGGTGCAGTACCTCCCGCCAACATCAACCATCGGCGAATTTCGCTAGCTGCACACGCTGGAAGATTCACCTCGGCATCAGTCATGAATACAAGTCATGGCTCATTTTGGACCTCATTAGCCAGAAAATCGCGAACGCGAGCGACGTCAGCTTCTACAATCAGCCCAATCTCGAGCAAATCCGCGAAGACAAGCGGACAAGCACAAATTGTGTCTACGCCAACGAGGGGCATAGCTACGCCACGCTCGAAGACGAAGCCGCGGCAGCCATCCTGGAGCAAAACACCAGCGGCGAATTCACAGGAGGCGATCGCCACAGCAGCGACGATGACGAAGAGGACCCCTCAGGAGAAGGAGTCGGCGGAACCGGAGGAAGCAACAGAGGCGGAGCACCGCCACCGCCACCTGAACATGAGAGGGACGACGATGATGTGCAAGAGGTAATTCCGCAGCATCGCCACGACAGCACTGTCTCAGGATTGCAGCTGCTAGGACTTCACGGGACCATGTGTCACGTGTCATGCGTCACCAAGCCCAAGAACCCGCGCCAAGTACTCACGGGACCACACAACGAGGAATGGCGCGAGGCAATGGATGCTAAAATCAGGGCGCTCGAATGCCGTGACACCTGGGTGCTCGTTGACCGCGCAGAAATCAAGGGGAGAAAAGTCATTTCTGGCAAATGGGTCTTCCGCGTAAAGACCGCAGCGGACGGCACGATCAGGCGCTTCAAGGCGCGTTGGGTCGTGCGCGGCTACGATCAAAGGCACGACATCGATTTCGATCAGACGTTCTTGCCGGTCAGCTGCCACACCTCCGTCAGAATCTTACTCGCCATCGCCGCTGCGAGACACTTACCGCTACGTCAAATCGACGTGAAGAACACATTTTTATATGCGTTAGTGGATGCAGTAATCTACGTGGAGCAGCCGCACACATACGACGAAGGGGACTCACAGGTGTGCCAGCTACGAAAGCCCCTTTACGGGATCAAATAGGCGCCAAGGCTCTGGCACTAGTACCCGCACAACATCCTATTTGAGATAGGCTTAAAGCAACTGCCCCACGATCCCGGAATGTATCCGCCGTGATTTTGCGGCGACTATATTATGCTCACGGTCTACGTTGGTAACTTACTCTACACAGGGTCGAGCAACGAGCCGCTCGAACAATTGGAAAAGAACTTAGCAACGCGCGTCGACATCACCTGCAACCACAACGTGAAGCAGTTCCTCGGCCTCAACATCTCCTACACGCCAGAAGCGATTCATCTCTCAGCAGCCAAGTACGCAGGGGAACTTGGCAAACGCTTCAACATTGCGCCTGCACCACTCACCAACCCTTACCGCACTCCCGGACCGAACCACAAACCCAACAACAAAGCCCTATTCCCCATTGGAATTCAGACCTACCAGCAGCACTGGGCTGCCTGCAATTCGCCTCCGTTACCTGCAATTCGCCTCCGTTACCTGCAGACCTGACCTTTCCTACATCGCAAGTCAACTGCTGCTGTTGTGGCGACATGCGAAAGGTTGGCGAAGTCGGGATTTTTGCCTATAGCAGGAGTTCCTGCAGGTTGCAAACGATTGGAGAGCATCTGGACTGTTGGAGCAAACAACATCAAGCGGTTACAGGAGCGAGGAAATTGGCGGGAACAGTTTTGTAGCTGTACGCACCATACGGTTGGCTTTCGGTTGGCTTTTGCTTGGGTTTTTTTCCCTTGTACTCATACATATACACATGTATCTGCATGCTTTTATCATCTTAGTCATTTTACATTCACTCTGAATTGAGGTCAAGGGCCCACCACCACAACACACTTTGTGCGAACCTTCCTGGGTGATCCTGGTTACGATCTACCTTCTGGTCGCAACAGGAGTGAAGCCGGACATCTCGCACGAGGTCATGCTTCGCGGGTTATCCAATTTCAACAAAATCCTCGCGCTCGCCGAGAAAATCGACATTCTGCGTCGTCCGAGACCGGGGTCCTACAACGGACATCGCCCTCGGGTACCTACCGAGCACGCCACCGTACACGCCGTTGCGGCGAACCCAGCTGCTGCGCCATTCGAGGGGTGTTGCTTTGCTTGCAACAGGCTGGGCCATCGCAAGAGCGAATGACTAGAGGGGCTAAGGCGCCGAGGAGCAGAGCAGGGGAGGGAGTCTCAGAGGCAGGGAAACGCCAGCAGTCATTAGAGAACGGGCCCATTACTGACGAGATCAACTGCTACAAGGGGAAAGACAGATTGCCCAATATTGATTTACGGGAAATTACAAGGGGCAGCAGTGAAGATTAAAAGAGACGGAGGAGCAAGTCGCAGCTTATTTAATACCGCAATTGCACGGAAGCTGCAACTAACACAAGGCCATTGTTTACCGGAGATCGACGCACGCTTAGCCGACAGCACGCCACTGGCCATGCGGGAGAAAGTGGAGAGAGAGAAAATTCGCTGCGGGGGGAACTTCGGGTGAACGCAAGAAATGCTCGCGACGACACTGGTTGGGCACGACATTTTACTGGGGCATGATTGGCTGCGACGCTACAACCCGCGAATTGACTGGACGACGGGTAGCTGCACTGTGCGAAGTAGTGAAAACTAGGTCAAACTACCTCGCTGGCGGTTACCTGAGTCTTCAACGGTCCACGTCAACGCCATCACGATGAAACGGGCTGTCGCCGCTAGAGCTGACGTGTACGAGGTGGATATCGCATTGGTAGGAGAAGCAGGGCAGCCGAGTGATTTTTAGAAACTGCTGGCATTTGTACCGCCCGAGCTATAGAAACAACTAAAACGGTTCCCGGGGATTTTTCTTGACGACTTACCGGAGGGACTGCCACCTCAGCGAGCACACGACCACCGCATAGAATTAGAACCGGGGGCACAGCCAACCCTGACTACCGCGCACTGAACAGGGTAACACTCAAGTCACAATATCCCATCCCCCGCGCCGACGAACTTATATATCAAATGCGAACAACACGGGTCTTTTCGAAAATTGACTTACGAGGAGGTAACCATCAGATTAGGGTCGAACCATTGGACTGCGCCACGACGACGTTCAGAACTAGGTACGGGCCATTCGAGTACACAGTGATGCCATTCGGGCTGACCAACGCACCAGCGACTTTTCAGAAGACCATGAATGAAGCGTTTATGCCACTTTTAGATAAATGCGTGATAGTTTACCTCGACGACATCCTGATCTATAGTGGCGACAAGCAGCAGCACTTAGCGGATTTGGAAGCAATGTTTAAAACCCTAGACTAGAATCGCCTATTGACCTAGGGTTCAAAGTGTGAACTATTTTAGGACCGGCTAGAATTTTTGGGGCACGTCGTTTCAGAGGCTGGAGTTGAGATTGACCCGAAGAAGTTAGACACGGTAAAAGCATGGCGCCCCCCGACCAACATCACGGAACTGCAGAGTTTTTTAGGGTTTGTTAACTACGCCCGTCGGTTTGTCCCCAATATGGTGCATTTAACAGCCCCACTGACGGATTTTCTGCGGAAGGAAGTGGCGTTTACGTGGGGGGAGAAAGAGCATGCTGCCTTCTCTGCCCTGAAAATGGTCCTCCGTTCACTGCCCCTACTGCGCATTGCCGACCCACACCGCCTATTCGAAGTAGTTACAGACGCCAGCGACATCGCCATCAGAGTCGTACTGTTACAGGACTTTGGCAACGGCTTACAGCACATCGCATACGAGTTGCAAAAATTGCACCTGCCCGAGAAAAATTGCCCGATACACGACCGCAAAATGCTTGTGATCGTGCACGCCTTCAAAGTCTAGCGTTGTTATTTGACCGGCGCAGACGTGATAGTACGGACAGACCATAAATCACTACAGTACCTCCGCGCACAGCCCCACCTCAACCCACGACAGGCTCGTTGGCTCGACTTTCTCGAGTCAAACTTTCATTACACGGTCACCTTAAAAAGGGGGCATCGAACATTGCCGACGCACTGACCCGCCCAACTGCCCAGATACATGCCATACTACTCGCCCAAACCAGCCCACTGCTCACAGGACTATTTACCCACGATTATCAGACACACCCGTTCTTTATCGGAGGCAATTCGCAGCAGTTCGCAGCAGCGAAAGGGGTTTATTACGTCAAAGCAGACACCAATCGCATCTCGGTACCGGGCTAAACTTTACTAAGGGAGCTGTTACTATGGGAGGCACACGACTCGGTTAATTCAGGCCTTTTCAGGGTAGAAAAAGCACGGCAGCAGCTGCAACGGTATTATTACTAGCCCGAGATGCTGACCGATGTGCAACGATACGTGACAACGTGCCCCACGTGCCAAGTCATAAAATCATCACGGAAGCGGCCGGCAGGACAGTTGCAGCCGATACCACCCCCAGAGCGTGCTTGCCAGTAGTTGACGATGGACTTCGTCACGGGGTTACCGGCTGGAGCAAGTGGGAACGATGCGATCCTGGTCGTCGTCGACCGGCTGACGAAAATGACGAATTTTGCAGCCTGCAAGTAATCAATCTCGGCCGAAGAAACAGCTCGGCTCTTCATCTCCACCGCCGTTCGACTGTACGGGATACCAGCAGCAATCATCAACGATTGTGACACGAAATTCACCAGCAACTTCTGGCGGAACCTGTGGCAGCAGTTCGGCACGCGACTCTAGTTCAGCTTATCACATCACCCCGAAACTGACGGACGGACAAAACGGACAAACCAGACCATGGAACAGTTAATCTGAGCTATGTGCGATGATCCAACCACGTGGAAACAACAACTTCCACTCATCAAATTTGCATACAACAACTCCCCATCTGCCACGACCCAAAAGTCACCCTTTTACCTGAACTACGGACAAGACCCCATAGTACCCACAACCCGGTGCCACGCGCGCAACTGTTTGCAGAAATTTTACAGGCAGCACAGACCCGAGCAGCAGACACAATAAAAAAATCAAACATTATCGCTAAACGCAACGCCGACCGCCACCGCAGACCCGTCACTCACCAGCCCGACGACCTTGTTCTACTTGACATCTAGAACCTTCGTTTGCCCGTCACCCCAAAACTCTGCCCTCAATATTGCGGGCCATTGGGCATCAGCCACATGATCACCCCCGTTACCGCCCACCTCCTCCTTTCCGCTGACTAGTACGTCAGCCCGTCATTCCACGTCTGCCTGCTTCGCCCATACGTACCATCCGCCAGCCAGCTGCTCCGAACAACTGTCCAGCCAGCATGACACGACCGCCCACAGAGCCAATCATCACGCCCGAAAAAATCTTGAGTCATTGAGTTCGTGACTCACGGGGAGCTCGCAGGATCGAGTTTCTGATTCGGTGGAAAGATCACACGCCCACCGAAGATAATTGGGTTTCCTGGATAGAATCGAGAACCACCCCGCCCTCACCGAGTACCTCCGCAGCCGAAATTTCCGGGATTTACACCTACTCTCATAAGGAGGGCCTCCTTAGAGAAGGGGGTAGTGTAAGGAAATTTCCTTTTCCTTACTTTGCGTCCCTGCTCAGCACGTACGCCACTGTTCCCGCCAACAGTTCCCAACAGTACACCGTTACCACTCGCGAGACTCGCCTCGGCTAATGTTCCCGCCACTGTTCACGACGCGACCCAACCTCACGGTTCGGTTGGTAATCCGCGATCCGGACCTCCGCCTCGACAATTCCCAGCCTCGGTGCTAGGCCCGTAGTGCACCCCCATTTTGTAAAGAACTGGATGATGCTGTTCACTTAGGTTGGTTTGGGTACATAAACATAACCCTAACTGCTATACTCCATATGACACACATCACTAAAGGCTACAACATTTGACACACCCCCATAGCCTAAGTGAGGGGTGTCTAGCAAAACCAAAACCATACGGTCACAAGACCAGTCACACAGATCAAGGCTCAGGGTGGATCACAACGTCACCACACACTCTGAGCACAAGCAAAAGAGCCACAAGGCCAGTCCAAGAGCTCACAGAGGTATAAGTAAAGCGTACAAACAAAACAAGTAGAGAACTCAAGACTACGTAAGACGAGAACCTGTGTCAACGAGACCTAACTACACACAACACCACAGGTGGTGGTCACAAGGCGGAAGGGCCTTGGTGAAGATGTCTGCAGTGTTGGCCTTGGACTCCACAAAGTCCAAACGAACGAGCCTGTCCACGCCTCTGCAACTCTCGCAGAAGAAAGTACCTGATGTTGATGTGCTTCACTCTGCTCTCCAGTCGCGGCTCTCGACAGAGGAGAATCGACGCCTTGTTATCAACGAACAAGGTCGGTGCAGAGCTCGGCCGCTCACCAAGGTCAGTGAGCAAGAAGGCCAATCAACGCAGCTCCTGTGCAGCCATGGCTCCAGCGTAGATCTCAGCCTCAGCGGTAGAGGTCGAGACCGAGGAGGAACGCGTGGACCTCCACGAAACAGCTCCAGAGCCCAGGCTGAAGCAGTACCCCTGAGTAGACCTGTGAGTCTCGGCGTCGTCAGCGTAAGAAGAGTCACAGTGACCAGTAAGTACGACAGACTGTCTCCCTCCAAGAACCAGCCCCACGCCTGATGTCATCGCTAGGTACTTCGCCACCCTCACAGCAGCTGTCAAGTGAACAGGACGGTGTCTACCTCCTTGGCGCAACAAAGCGAGCAAGGATGCTGAGAGGGAAGGCGAGGTCTGGGCGAGTACAAGTGATCAGATAGATGAGACAGCCCACAAGCTCTGCGTAAGGACCACTAGGCTCAAACGGCTCGTCAGGAAAGGGACCAGTGCGTGTGTGGTCAACAGCAAGAGGTGTGCGCTGTATTGTGGAGTGCTGAAGCTCGAACCGCTGAAGGACCTGCTGCACCATGTGTGACTGTGAGAGTGTAATGGTGCGAGCGGCTCTGTCCCTGGTGATCTGCAGGCCAAGGTAGTGGCGCAGCTCACCAATGTCAGTGCACGTGTGTCTCTTCAGCCGGTCGGACTTCACGTCAGCCAAAGCAACCCTGTCAGCAGTGGCGAAAAACAGGCCGCCGACGTAGACCAGTACAAAGAACGGTGTGGAGCCACGACGAACGAACAACGACGGGTCGGCAGAAGACGGTTGGAAACCGAGGTCAGACAGGGTAGAACGAAGGGTGTCGTGCCACTCACGAGGAGCCTGATGGAGATCGTAGATCGGTCGCCTCAACCTCCACTGGGTCCAAAGAGGTAAAGTGCCAGTGAAGGCAGAGGGACGACGCAACCAGACCTCCTCGTGTAGGCTACCCTGAAGGAAGGCAGTGGAGAAGTCGAGAGAGTGTAGCTCGTAGTCTCTCAGTGCTACTACATGCAGTAACACCCGAAGAGTGGTCATCTTCGGGGTAGGTGCGAAGGTCTGAAAGAAGTCAACCTTCTCGCGCTGACTGAAACCTCTAGCCACATAGCGCGCCTTGAAGACCGGAGGAGATCCCGGTGGCCGCTTCACCCTGAAGATCCACTTGCCATCGACTACGTTCGCCCGAGGGAAGGGAACCTCGTCGATGTAGGTGCCTGTGGATCTGTAGGAGGCCATCTTTGCGTCCATGGCAGCTCTCCACTGAGAGGCCCAAGGCCCTGACACTGCCTCAGCGTAAGTGCGAGGAGTCGGTATGTCAAGGGCGTCGGGGTCTCCCTCAGGGGCGAGCAGCATGGCACAGAGATGAGGGGAAGCAGGCGGCGAGTAGTGGCGAACTCAGTGACTGCGGCAGTAAGGGCGGAGACAGAGGACAGAGAGGCACGAGGGTCGGTAACAAGAGAGGCGAGAACACGAGAGAGAACAGGACGGTACGTGCGGTAGTAGTCAGTGACAGGGGTAGAGAGAGAAGCTGTGAGGGCCGACTCAGGAGGAGAAGGAAGCACAGACAAAGATGGACGAGGCGGACTAGATTGAAACAGGGCAGTACAAAGGTCAGTGACGGGGACAGGGGACGAGGGACGGGCCCGAGGAGAGCGACGAGAGGCCCAACTGTGAGAAAGAGGAGGGGGCAACGGAGGCTGAGAATGGGGGAAAATAGCTGGGCAGGGGTCAGGAGGAGGAAGCGGGGGATCGTAGATAGGAGGAGAAGGGGAGGAGGGAGGAGAGGGAGAAGGGAGACCGAGGGTCCAAAGACCAGAGAAAGGAGGAGGAGGTGGCGGTTGCTGCAGCTCCTGCAGCGGCCGCGGCTGCTGCTCCTCCGGCAGTGGCTGTTGCTGCTGCTGGTGCTGCTGCAGCTGCTCCTCCAGCTACGGCTGCAGCTGCCGCTGCTCCTACTGCGGCTGCTGCTGCTGCGGCTGCTGCTCCTCCAACTGCCGTAACACCAGCTGCTGCCGCTGCAACTCTAGGCCCTCTCTCCAACTCCAGCTGCTCCTCACGTGCACGGCGAAGACGGGCCTGGTGCCGGGTCGGGTAGGGGTGCGGGCGTGGAGTAGTGTCCGGGGTAGGGGCAGCCCCAGGACTTCTCTCCAAGGCACCAGCCGCACCACCCCCAGAGCCAGCACCACCAGAAGTAACAGGGTCAGTCCCAGGCTCTCCACATCCAGTAGAGGACGCACCCGCACCCCCCATCGTAGCACCCCCAGGGACAGCTCGACTAACACCAGCTCCCTGAAGACTAGAGTCTCCTGCAGGCACGGGCGCAGCTCCAACTCCAGCACCCCCAGAACCAGGACCTCGCACAGGTACGCTCTCAGCTCCAACTCCAACTCCTCTAGAGCTAGCACCTCCAGGGTCCTCGCCACGAACACCGGCTCCCGCAGGGTCTGCAGTAGGCTGTGAGGAGGACAGTGTGACAATTGGAACGAGAATGAATGCATTGAGCAGCATGAGGAGTACAAGTACCAAACCCTAGAATGTTGTACCCCATATGAGCTACCCCACTACAGCCTACACAGACTATAGTGTATAAGTTTGACACACCCCCATAGGCAAAGTGGGGGAGAACAAGGGGTCACAAGACCAGTCAAGCAAAGCAAGGCAAAGCAAGCTCAGGGTGGATCACAACGTCACCACACAGTCTGAGCACAAGTTCAAGGCCACAAGGCCAGTTCACATGCAAGGTCACATATAATAAAAGCTAAACAGGCAGGTATATATATGTAACAGTACAAGCAAGGTCAAGAAGTAAGCAAGTGAGGCAAGGTAGGTACAAGACCTAACAGAGTGCAGAAGCGCTGATGATCACAAGGCGCGAGTGCCTTAGTGAAGATATCAGCAGTGTTGGCCTCAGAGGCCACGTAAGCAAGGCGCAGCTGACCACGCTGCTGCAGCTCACGAGCAAGAAAGTAGCGGAGAGCGATGTGCTTCGTTCTGTGCTCCAGTCTGTGCTCATGACACAAGGCCAGCATGGCCTTGTTGTCTACGTACAGCACTGGAGGAGAACGAGGCGGCTCTCCCAGGTCAGTCAGCAGGTAGGTGAGCCAGCGTAGCTCCTGTGCAGCCATGGCCCCTGCGTAGATCTCAGCCTCACAACTGGAGCCGAGAACAGAAGACGAGCGGGTAGACCGCCAAGAAACAGAGCCGGAACCAAGGCTGAAGGTGTAACCCTGTGACAACCGCTGCGTAGCCTGGTCGTCAGCCCAAGAAGCGTCTGCGTGACCAGTGAGGACCACTGAACTATGCCCTCCAAGCACAAGCCCCATGCCCGACGTACTGCACAAGTAGCGCAACACCCTCTTCGCTGCAGCCATGTGCTCTGGTCTGTGTCTCCCAGGAGCAACAAAGCGTGCCAGAATGCTAAGAGGGTATGCAAGGTCAGGTCGAGTGCAGGTCATCAGGTACATGAGGCAGCCGACAAGCTCTGGGTACGGGCCACTCGACTCTACGGACTCATCCGAAGGCAGAGCTGAGAGCGAGTGGCGCGTAGGCAGAGGAGTGGCCTGAGGCGAGGAGTACGTGAAGCCGAAGCGCTGAAGGACCTGCTGCACCATATGTGACTGAGTCAGGGTAATGGTGCGCTGTGCTCTGTCCCTGGTGATCTGCAAGCCAAGGTAGCTGCGCAGTTCACCCAGGTCTGTACACGTGTGTCTCTTCTGCAGCTCGGACTTCACGTAGGCAAGTCCAGCAGTGTCAGCTGTAGCAAAGACCAAGTCGTCGACGTACACGAGGATGTAGAACGGCGGCAAAGAAGTGTCGGTGCGCAGAAACAGCGACGGGTCGGCAGTAGAAGGAGCAAACCCAAGGGCCGCAAGTGTAGTCCTCAGTGTGTCGTGCCACTCACGAGGCGCCTGGCGGAGACCGTAGACTGGCCGCCGGAGGCTCCACTGGGTGCCAGGAGGAAACGTCCCAGTGAAGCCAGGTGGGCGGCGCAGCCAGATCTCCTCGTGAAGGCTGCCCTGCAAGAAAGCAGTGCTGAAGTCAAGAGAGTGCAGCTCGTAGTCTCGGTGAGCAGCTATGTGCAGCAGTACCCGAAGAGTGGTCATCTTCGGGGTGGGGGAGAAAGTCTGAAAGTAGTCAACTCCCTGCCGCTGACTGAAACCACGAGCCACGTAACGCGCCTTGAAGACAGGCGGAGAACCCGGCGGCCGCTTCACCCTGAAAATCCACATGCCACTGACGATGTTCGCCCCAGGCGGGGGAACCTCGTCAACGTAGGTGCCTGTGGACTTCCAGGAAGCCATCTCTGCGTCCATGGCTGCCTGCCACTGAGAGGAGTAGGGACCCTCTATCGCCTCCGCGTAAGAGCGCGGAGTCGGGATGTCAAGTGCATCCGGGTCTCCCTCAGGGGCAAGCAGCATGGACACGAGATGAGGTGAAACAGCAGCCAAGCACTGGAACTCCTCTAGGACGTCCGTGCCAAGAGCACACTCACCCCCGACGGACGGAGGACAGACAGACTCAGACTCAGCGACGAGACTGGTAGCGTAGTCTAGGCGACAGCGAGCAGCGAAGTCGACAAGCTCAGCAACTAGGGCAGACGCAGCAGTAGACTCAAAGGAAGGGTCAGTGACGACAGTAGCAAGGAGACGCGTGACAGTAGGACGCGCAGCACGAAGGGAGTCCGACTCCGGGTCAGGAAGCTCAGGAAGAGAGGACGCTGGAGGAGAGGGCAAAGGGGCACGCAGCGGAGCAGTGGAAGGACGCAGAGACATCCGGTGCGTGCCGGGGACAGGGGGAGGACGCTGACGCGAACCACGACCACTAGTGCGAGCAGCACGGACAGGCGACGCAGGGCGAGACGCAGGCTCACGACGCTCAGCAAGACCTCCAGTAGGACCAGTGTAGGGAGAAGGAGAAGGAAGCGGGGAAGGTGGCTGTAACTGTGACTCAGACTGGACAGGAGGCGGACACTCTAAGGCAGGAGCAGGACCAAGAGAGGACGGAAGACCAAGAACCTGCTCAAGGAGCGGAACGAAGTACGGCCGCGGCCGCGCAGCTCCACCAGTGCCAGCAGGAACAGCACCAGCGCCCCCAGCGGGAGCACCAGCACCAGGAAGACCCGCAACTCCAGCAGCTCCAACTCCAGCACCCCCAGCAGCACCAGCGCCAGGAGCACCCCCAGCGCCAACACCCCCAGTAGCTCCAGCTCCAGCCGGACCACCCGAAGACGCAGCAGCTCCAGCTCCAGGAGCTCCAGCAGCACCAACGCCAGTAGCACCAGCAGCACCAGCAGCACCAGCAGCACCAGCAGCACCAGCAGCACCAGCAGCTCCAGCAGCACCAGCAGCTCCAGCGCCAGCAACACCAGCAGCACCACCAGCTCCAGCAGGAGGAGCACTCGTAGGGTCAGCAGCTCCAGTACACTCGGTACGAGCACCTCTGGGACCCTCGGCACCAGCACTCTCAGCAGCAGTAGAACCCCCAGCTCCTGCAGCACCACCAGCTCCAGCAGCACGTCGCCAGCGCCGGGCGAACCACTCACGCAGCTCCTGTGGAGAGAGCAGCTCCCGCCGGGACGAAGCACCGGAGGAACCGCCAGGCTCAGCACCACCAGACGCCGGACGAGCAGGTCCAGCACTCTCAGGCTCCGCACTCCGAGACTCAGCACCCCCAGGCTCAGCACCCCCAGGCGCAGCACCCCCAGGCGCAGCACCCCCAGGCGCAGTACCCCCAGGCTCAGCACCCCCAGGCTCAGCACCCCCAGGCTCAGCACCCCCAGTCGCAGCACCCCCAGACCCAGCACCCCCAGTCGCAGCACCCCCAGACCCAGCACCCCCAGGCTCAGCACCACCAGCAGTACCAGAGTCAACTGCATCTACCTGGGACACACCTGAGGGAGCAGGACCCTGAGGGGGGAGGGGGTCTACCGGAGGGGGGCCTGGTGTAAGGAAGAGCGGCGGGGGAGGGAGGGACGCAGTGCGGTAGGGGAAGAGACGGTAGTAGGGAACCGACTCGTCAAAGGTGACGTCCTGGGACGCGAAGACACGGCGCGAGGTGGGGTGGTAGAACTGCCAGCCTGGCGCGTCAGGGGGGAAGCCAAGGAAGACGCAGGGAACAGCACGAGAGGACAGCTTGTCCGCAGACAAGTCGCGGACAAACGCCCTAGATCCCCAGACCCGAAAACGCGACGCATCACCAACCTTCCCCGTCCACAGCAAAGCAGGGGAGGTCTCCGGCATGGAGACCCGGGGGTGAAGGTTGAGCTGATGCGCCGCGTACCGGACCGTAAACGGCCACAGAAAATGGGGAGCAGCCGCATGGATCATGGACGTACGAGCGACGTCCATGACCATGCCGATGCGGCGCTCAGCAATCCCATTCTGCTGCGGAGAGTCCGGAAGCGTGAAGGTCTGGCGGATGCCTCGTGTGCGACAGAAGGTCTGCAGAAGGTCAGAGGAGAACTCTCCGCCTCGGTCGGAGTGCAGACGCCGAACAGGAAAGTCGGAGCCGAAACTCTCCTGGAGCTGGAGACGAGCCGCGCGGATCCAGGCGATCAACACCTCAGTGACGTCACCCTTGCTGCGCAAGGGGAAGACTGCGGTGTAACGCGAGTAGTCGTCAACCACCAGCAGGAAGTAGCGCTCCTGACCCTGCCCACGGACGCGGGCTGGGCCCCACACGTCCATGTGAAGCGTCTGCAGCGGAGCCTCTGTCGGAGGAAACTCGGAGGAGTGAGGAGCAGCGCGCTGCCGCCCCTCGACGCAGGGAACGCAGGTGGGGGCAGGCCCCGGAGGAAGAGGAGGGAGGGACCGGGGGAGACCAGAAACAAGAAGACGGGAAGCCATGCCTCGAAGGCGAGGCAGGGAGGGGTGACCAAGACGGTGGTGCCAGAGGAGAGTCCGGTGAGACAGGAGACGACACGAGCAGGGGGCAGACTCAGGACCAGACCTGGACGCCGCAGCAAACACCTGACCCGACGCGGCTACCTGAGCAGACTCAGTGACTGGGGAAGACTCAGTAGTCAGTGTGTACAGGCTCGACCCTGGCCGACGAGCAAACGTGGCCAAGTGGCGGCCCGTGTCCGCACAAGTGCAGTGGGTCACCCGCTGACGCGCAGGGGTGAACTGGTCAACTCCTGCATCCTGGAGGTCAGCACCCGCCACCAAGTTCGTAGAGAACGAGGGGAGGTAGAGACCCGACAGGGAGCCAGACGGGACCGCTGGACACGGTAGGACAGTGGAGTAGTGAGCAAGGACAGGACCCCCAGAGGGGTCCGCTAGGGAGACCGCAACAGGCCGACTGAGCGGTGTGAGAGTGGTGCAGTCTCGAAAGAAGGAGCGGGAAGCACCCGAGTCAAGGGTGAAGGTGTGGGTGTCCGGGGGCGACGCAGCACCTGAGAGCGCAAACTCACCGGCACCTGGGGCAGCAGACGCACTGGCACCTAGAGCAGCAGCCTCACAAGTACCTAGCGCAGCAGCCTCTATGCCTGGGTCAGGCGGGAAACACCGGTAACAGTCACCCTCATCACTAATAGTCACAGCATACATGGCAGCAAGAATAGCATCAAAGTCAAGATCATAGATTGCAACACCCGCCCTAGACAGCTCGCCCCAGCGAGGGATCTCCGTAGCGTCGGGGAACTGGTGGCGCCACGCGTCTGTCAGCCGACCGAAGCAGCGCTGGGTGGGGTGCGGGCCTCCACACTGCTCACCCGCCCGGTCGCCGGTACGGAGAACGTAGGTGCAGGGGCCAGCACCCCCACCCCGCTGACGAGCAGCGTACCACTCACGAAGCTGCTGGGGGGAAGGGGTCTCACGGGTACGCTGCTGCTGCTGCTGCTGGCGCGCACCACCACCGGAGCCACCCCTCTGCGCAGCGCCACCCCGACCAGCTCCGCCGCCTCCGCCGCTACCTCCTCCACTACCGCCACCTCCGCCACCTCCGCTCCCACCGCCACCGCCGCCTCCACCTCCACCTCCAGTCCCGCCACCGACGCCCCCACCCCCGCCACCACCCCCACCGCCACCCCCACCCCCTCCACCACCTCCACCTCCGCCTCCACCGCCCCCTCCAGCCCCTCCAGCACCCTTGCCCCCCTTGCCCTTGCCAGGGCGGCGTCTCCCGCTAGGGGCAGACGCCGCAGCGACCGACTCAAGACCAACGAGGTCGGCCGCAGCAGCAGAGGCAACAGAGGGCAAGAGGGGAGAGGGGGAGCACCCCTCAAAGACAGGGGTACGAGGGTCACCACGAGAGGCACCTACTGCGACTATGCTCTTCTCTGCCGCGAGCAGGCGCTCCTCGAGGAGGTCAACGGTGAGGGTGGTGGGGCAAACAGAGAGGAAGTGGTCCCTAACCGGGCGAAGGGTGTCAGGGAGCCGGGTGACTATGTAGTAGAGGGTGATGTACATGGGGGGGGGGTTCTTGGCGCAGAACTCAGCAGGAAGCGCAGCGCGGTAGCGAGTGTCACTAGTGCGAAGGTGCGTAATGAGGTCAGCGACAGTGGGAAAAGCGGCGAGGTCAGGGAAGAGGTACGGTAGGATAAGGCGGCTAAGCGCAGCAGTGGCAGGGGAAGAGTAGCGCGCAACTACAGCGTCGTACAAGGTCTTAGCACTCTTGTACTGGCTAAAGTGCGCACGCTCAGAGGTCGGCAAGTGGCGGCGCACAGCAAGGCGGGCAGCAGCATCGCGTGTGGCCCACTGGGAGCGAACAGTGGGGTCAGCATCAGCAGCAGGGGCAGGAGAGGCACCAGAGGTGAGGTCAAAAAGGGAGAGGCCGTCTGCTCTGTCGCTCAGTAGGAAAAGCTGCAGGTCATCTACCCAGACGTCAAAGTCAATGGCCCGACCCTCAGCGTCAAAAGTGAGGACACTGGGGGAAGCCATGACAGCAGTAGACTAGCAGTGAGAGCAGCAGGCTAGGGCAGAGCAGTGGTGGAGGCGCTGCTCTTACCGGGCAGGCGAGAAGGACCGAGGCGCGTCGGCAGGAACAGGGCCGGGACGGCAGGAACGGCGGCTCGGCGGCTCAGCGGCTCGGCAGCTCGTCGGCACCGGCGTCTCGGCGGCTCGGCAGCACGGCGGCAGTGGCGGCTCGACGGCTCGGCAACTCGGCGGCAACGACGGCTCGGCGGCTCGGCGGCTCGGCGGCTCGGCGGCTCGGCGGCTCGGCGGCGGCGGCGTCTTGGCGTCGCGGCTGCTCGGCGGGGCCGCGAAGGGATGGCGAAGGGGCCGCAAAGGGCGGCGGTGGGGTCGCACGGGTGGGGCGACGGGGGGTCGCGGGCGGCTGCGACCACAGGAGTCGCGCGCGGCTGCGGCGACGGGAGGGCAGGCGGCCGCGGCGACGAGGTCGCAGGCGGCTGCGACTGCAGGGTCGCGGGCGGCAGCGACGGTAGGGTCGCGGGCGGCGGCGACGGCAGGGTCGCGGGCGGCTGCGGCGACAGGGTCGCGGGCGGCTGCAGCGGTAGGGTCGCAGGCGGCCGCGGCGACGAGGTCGCGGGCGGCGCGAAGGGCGACGGGGTCGCGACGGGCGGCGTCGGGGTCGCGGGCGGCTGTAACGACGCCGCGCAGGGCGACGCGAGGGTGGGGCCGCGGGGTCGCGACAGGGGGGCGCCGGGGCCAGCAGAGGCGGCGCCGGGGCCGGAAGCGCGGCGCGACGGGGCCGCTAAGGGAAGCGAGGGGAGGGGAGCGTGTCAGAATATTATGTTCTAGCCTGCAGTGGGGTGCTCTATAGCGAGTACAACCCTTCTAGGGTTAGCTATTTGTACCACCATTGTTGCTAGTGCAAACTCTCCTTTGCTCATTTCTCTCTTGCCTAGCTAGGTAAACCCTAGCTATGGCTCCTCAGTATACCTACTATCTCGACATGGTATCAGAGCAGGACGATCCTGTTGGGTCGATCCTGTGGGTGGGCCCCACCACCTCAGTCTTCCGCTGCTCCTACTACTGTCTGTGTCGCACGCCCCGTGGCGTGCGACGGATTTTTCATCCCGCCGCGCGCTCGGGGCGTGCGGCGGTTTTCTCCCCGCCGTGCGCCCCGAGGCGCGCGGCGGTTTCCTACCGTGGGGGACCCCGCGCGCCCCCGCCCCTTTCGTTGCGACGTCCTAAGGAGCCGCGCGCGACCCCCCGCGGCCCCGATTTCCCGTCGCGCCGCCCTGGGGAGCCGCACTCGGCCCCCCGCTGCCCCGATTCGCCGTCGCGCCGCCCTGGGGAGCCGCGCGCGACCCCCCGCTGCCCCGTCGACGGCCGCGACGCCCTGGGGAGCCGCGCGCGGCCCCCGATTTCCCGTCGCGCCGCCCTGGGGAGCCGCGCGCGACCCCCCGCTGCCCCCGCGCGGCGCCCTAAGGAGCCGCGCGCGGCCCCTCGCTGCCCCGTGGTGGCGTCCTGGGGGCCGCGCGCCGTCCCCCTCGCCGTCCCCCGCGCTCCTTCCCCCGTTCCGCCCGTTTTAGGGTTTGGGGGTGAGGAGTGTGGGGGTGGCGACTATGGGGGTGTCGGTTGTGAGTTCCTCCCCCTGCTCCTCCTCCTCCCTAGTCTCTCTCTGCTACAGCTGCCGCTGAGGGGGGTGGTGTGTGGGAGCCTAGGGTTTGGGGTTTAAGGGGGGTACCGTGGGAGTGGAGCTAGCTAGGGTTTGAAGCAGAGGGTGTGTGTCGAGGGGTGTGGGACTGGCAGGGGGAGGTTGAGCGGAGGTTGCCGTCGTGTTGTACGCAGCGCCTGTACTCCGGGGCACTCATTCCCGGTAGCTCAGAGAGCCGGTTGCGCCGTCGCCTGTGGGTCCGTTGCTCCTGCCGCGCATATTAGCCGCGGAGCCTGTTACTCCTGTACTCCGGGGCACTCATTCCCGGTAGCCACGTTGTCGCACCAGAGCCGTCTGTTGCCCGTGTGTCTGCAGCTTCAGTCGTCGCCTCCTATCTACACTCCTCTCGCCAGCCCTCCTCCTCCTCACTTGACCCCTTGTGACTGCCTCTAGCTTTGCTCATAATTGTGAACCTTAAACTATTGCTTCTTGCTTGTGCTCAGAATGTGTGGTGACATCGTGATCCACCCTGAGCTTGTACTGCTTTGCTTGCTCTGCTGATTACACCCCACTTTGACTATGGGGGTGTGTCAGAATATTATGTTCTAGCCTGCAGTGGGGTGCTCTATAGCGAGTACAACCCTTCTAGGGTTAGCTATTTGTACCACCATTGTTGCTAGTGCAAACTCTCCTTTGCTCATTTCTCTCTTGCCTAGCTAGGTAAACCCTAGCTATGGCTCCTCAGTATACCTACTATCTCGACAGAGCGCGACTCGGGCAGGGGCGGAGCGCGCTCCGGGCAGGAAAAAAAAAATCTTACGGTGGGCCCTAGGAACAGTTCCCACGAGGGAACCTGCTCTATACCATGTGACAATTGGAACGAGAATGAATGCATTGAGCAGCATGAGGAGTACAAGTACCAAACCCTAGAATGTTGTACCCCATATGAGCTACCCCACTACAGCCTACACAGACTATAGTGTATAAGTTTGACAGACAGCACCTGAGGGGCTACTGAGGGGGGAGGGGTAGCGTGTGACATGCTAGACAGGGCTAGACCAAGGGGGGGAGGCTGTACCGGGGGAGCAGGAGGGGGAGCGGAAGTCAGGAAGAGAGGGGGAGGAGGAACCGGGAGACCTCGACAGGGGTACCGGACGTAGTAGCGGACGGACTCGTCGAAACTGTCGTTACGGGAGTCAAAGAATAGATGAAGGGGAGGGTGGTAAAAGGTGAAGTCAGAGGAGTCCTCTGGGAAACCAAGGAAGACACAGGGAAGGGCGCGAGGGGAGAGCTTGTCCGCGGAGGTGTCGCGAACAAGTGCCAAGCAACCCCAGACACGAAAACGCGACGCAGCACCAGGGGACCCGGTCCAAAGACTGGTCGGTGAAACCTCTGGCCGAAAGATACGTGGCCAGAGGTTCAGCTGGTGAGCGGCGTACCGAACCGCGTAGGGCCACAGAAAATGGGGGGCACGGGCGTGAGTCATGGAGGTGCGGGCGATCTCCATGACCAAGCCTATGCGGCGCTCAGCAACCCCGGACAGGCGCGACACGATGGGACGGGACAACAGGGGCGATGCGACTCGACGGCAGGTGTACATTGCCTTCGCTCAATGTACTATTTGCTTCGATAATGCAATTTTCGCTCGTTCGCTCAATTGCACTCGCAACATAGTGTCATAAACTTAATTTGTTTATGTAAAGAAAAACTTGAATCAAGGTACATTGAGCTGATTTACAATGTTTCGAAGTGTTATGGGATGTGTTATGATCTTCTGCTTAGCCACCTACTATTTCACCAGTTCATGATATTTGTAACGAGTCGCACGACTGGCGCGGGCTGGTGCTCACCTGGTGCACCTCGGTGCGGTGCGGTGTACTTGGTTTGCAACATCTGCACGAAAATCGTTTCATCAGCATTGCGCTTCGCTCTTCGGCTTTCGAAAACTTGAAATTCATGCTCCTCAGAAGAGCACAAAGCCAGCACAAAACCAGTTCTCCCTTTCTTGACTAAAATTTTTTCGTCTGTTCTGTTTGAACTGCTGCCGCTCGCGTCGGGCACTTCCTAGCGCAGTGCGTCGTCTCACTTACTCAACGTCTTGGGCCCTCCCAGGGTTTGACAGCGTTTGAACGCTTCTATTTATTCGGCCCTCGCCCCCAGCCTTCGCTCGTCGCGCTCGCGATCGTCGTTCATCAACGGATAGGCAGGGGCGACGAAGGCAGGTGGGCGACGAAGGCAGGTGGGCGAAAATGGGTGCGCCGGAGGCAGAAATGCCGAAGTGTTTTTCAATCTATGAATGACTTCTGAGTGCCATCTATTGCGGCGCTGTCGCTTTCTTTTCTAGCATTTTGTGTCACCCTCCATCTGTCACCCTCCGTCTATCGCCCTCATGTGTGCTGCCAGACGCCTGATTGGCGCTGAGCTCGTCGCCGGCTTCATCCACTGCCATGGCGGGGCGCCACTCTGAGGTAGGTTGAGCGCGTGTAGTTCACGCAACGACATTCTGAGATCTCAAGGTGCTCTCCGTCCGGTGGAGCCGCGCCGATGTAAGAATGGTTCGCCGCTCGTGGCCCAATGCAATGCCGCCTTGCACGCCCCAATGCCGCCTTGCACGCCCCAATGCCGCCTTGCACGCCCCAAAGCCGCCTTGCACGCCCCAAAGCCGCCTTGCACGCCCCAATGCCGCCTTGCACGCCCCAATGCCGCCTTGCACGCCCCAAAGCCGCCTTGCACGCCCCAATGCCGCCTTGCACGCCCCAAAACCGCCTTGCATGCCCCAACGTCGCCTTGCATGCCCCAATGCTGCCACTCCCGGCCCCACGTGTGTGCTGGGCAGGCGGGGCAGACGAGGCAGGCGAGGCAGGGAGGGGAGACGGGGAAGGCGGTGCAACAGACAGGCGGGTTGGAGGTGCAGGCGGGGCAGGCGGGGCAGGCGGGGCAGGCGTGGCAGGCGGAGCAGGAGGGGCGGCAGACGGGATTGTCGGGGGAGGAGGCTGCGAGGGTGGTGAGGAGCAACGAGGGCGACGTGGCGTTGGCGTGGGCCAGACGCACCCAGGCGCGCGGCGAGTGGTGGCACGGGCAGCACACGACGCAGCTCGTGGCGGCGCCCAGTGCGGACGGGCGCAGTGGAGGGCCCCCGCAGGGCACCCGCTTGGGAGAAGATGCGGTCGGGGCGCGGGAAGTGGGGGGGAAGAACGCGGCGAGGGGCAAGGCGGCAGGGGGGAAGGCGAGCGGCGTCTCGATCCTCCCGGCCGTGGCGGCCCTGCCGCGCTACACTGCCTGGCGCGTTGCCTCCCAGTGAGTCGATAGGGAGTGAGCCGGCAAGGAGTGGGCCGGCGATATCAGCCACATTTCCGCCTCAGTGCTTTATGTGCGCGCCAGTACTATTGTGTGTGTGTGTGTGTGTGTGTGTGTGTGTGTGCGTGTGTGTGTGTGTGCATATGTGTGCGTGTGTGCGAGTGTGCATGCATGTGTGCGTGTGCGTGGTGCGAGCATGCATGGCATCACAGCAACGGGGTGCGAGTGAGCATGTACGAGCAGGTGCCAGGCGAGGGCGAGGGGACGGACGTGAGGGCCATGGCCACCACCAGCCATGGAGGGGCCTCTTGTGCTCCTCACGAGCTGCCTTTCAGGTGCCCACCACTCGTCTCATTCTCTCACTCTCTCCCACTGCCGAGCTGACCTCGCTTACAGTCCCACATTTCCTTTCTCGCTAATATTAGTAGCAACTCATCTCCCCTTGCATTCCCATTCCCCATTGCCCATTCCCCATTGCCCATTCCCCATTGCCCATTCCCCATTGCCCATTCCCCATTGCCCATTCCCCATTGCCCATTCCCCATTGCCCATTCCCCATTGCCCATTCCCCATTGCCCATTCCCCATTGCCCATTCCCCATTGCCCATTCCCCATTGCCCATTCCCCATTGCCCATTCCCCATTGCCCATTCCCCATTGCCCATTCCCCATTGCCCATTCCCCATTGCCCATTCCCCATTGCCCATTCCCCATTGCCCATTCCCCATTGCCCATTCCCCATTGCCCATTCCCCATTGCCCATTCCTCATTGCCCATTCCCCATTGCCCATTCCCCATTGCCCATTCCCCATTGCCCATTCCCCATTGCCCATTCCCCATTGCCCATTCCCCATTGCCCATTCCCCATTGCCCATTCCCCATTGCCCATTCCCCATTGCCCTTTCCCCATTGCCCATTCCCCATTGCCCATTCCCCATTGCCCATTCCCCATTGCCCATTCCCCATTGCCCATTCCCCATTGCCCATTCCCCATTGCCCATTCCCCATTGCCCATTCCCCATTGCCCATTCCCCATTGCCCATTCCCCATTGCCCATTCCCCATTGCCCATTCCCCATTGCCCATTCCCCATTGCCCATTCCCCATTGCCCATTCCCCATTGCCCATTCCCCATTGCCCATTCCCCATTGCCCATTCCCCATTGCCCATTCCCCATTGCCCATTCCCCATTGCCCATTCCCCAGTGCCCATTCCCCATTGCCCATTCCCCATTGCCCATTCCCCATTGCCCATTCCCCATTGCCCATTCCCCATTGCCCATTCCCCATTGCCCATTCCCCATTGCCCTTTCCCGTTTGCCCTTTCCCGTTTGCCCTTTCCCGTTTGCCCATTCCCCATTGCCCATTCCCCGTTGCCCATTCCCCGTTGCCCATTCCCCGTTGCCCATTCCCCGTTGCCCATTCCCCGTTGCCCATTCCCCGTTGCCCATTCCCCGTTGCCCATTCCTCGTTGCCCATTCCCCGTTGCCCATTCCCCGTTGCCCATTCCCCGTTGCCCATTCCCCGTTGCCCATTCCCCGTTGCCCATTCCCCGTTGCCCATTCCCCGTTGCCCATTCCCCGTTGCCCATTCCCCGTTGCCCATTCCCCGTTGCCCATTCCCCGTTGCCCATTCCCCGTTGCCCATTCCCCGTTGCCCATTCGCCGTTGCCCATTCGCCGTTGCCCATTCGCCATTGCCCATTCCCCATTGCCCATTCCCCATTGCCCATTCCCCATTGCCCATTCCCCATTGCCCATTCCCCATTGCCCTTCCCCATTGCCATTCCCCATTGCCCATTCCCCGTTGCCCATTCCCCGTTGCCCATTCCCCGTCGCCCATTCCCCGTTGCCCATCGCCATCCCCCGTCGTCCATGGCGCGTGCGGTGGAGGGAGGCAGAAAGTTCCAGGAGGTGGACGGGCAGCGCCGCTCACTCGCTTTCTGTGAGCTGCCTCCTCCTCCGCCCGCACCGCTTCCATCGCTCCATGAGCATCTTGTTCAAACGCTCCTGCTCCTGCTGCTCCTGCTCCTGCTCCTGCTCCTGCTCCTGCTCCTGCTCCTGCTCCTGCTCCTGCTCCTGCTCCAGCTCATGCTCATCGTGTGAAACACATGGGGCCTTGAATGGGGCATGGAGCCTGCCATGCCATGCAGCCAGCAACGCTGTGCCCACAGCGCAACACACTGCACATGTGCAAGCATCACACTGCACATGTGCAAGCATCACACTGCACATGTGCAAGCACCACATCTAACGTCTACGCTGCTGGCATGCTACCGTGGTGGTGGGGTGGCGTGGTGGCAGGGGGGCGGGGAGCAGTGGAGGGGCGGGAGGAGGGGCAGCTGTGGGAGTCAGCGCTGTCGTTTGACCGCCTCTTCTGCTGCGTCTGTCGGGTGAGTCGCCTCTTCTGCTGCGTCTGTCGGGTGAGTCGCCTCTTCTGCTGCGTCTGTCGGGTGAGTCGCCTCTTCTGCTGCGTCTGTCGGGTGAGTCGCCTCTTCTGCTGCGTCTGTCGGGTGAGTCGCCTCTTCTGCTGCGTCTGTCGGGTGAGCCGCCTCTCCGGCGCCACTCATTGCCTTGCTTGCCACCTGCCTGCCTGCCTGCCTGCCTGCCTGCCTGCCTGCCTGCCTGCCTGCCTGCCTGCCTGCCTGCCTGCCTGCCTGCCTGCCTGCCTGCCTGTCTGCCTGCCTGCCTGCCTGCCTGCCTGCCTGCCTGCCTGCCTGCCTGCCTGCCTGCCTGCCTGCTTGCCTGCCTGCCTGCCTGCCTGCCTGTTTGGAACCTGTCTCTTGGATTGTTGCAATACTCGTGCCCTGAGTCCAGCTTGACCGAGATCCCTCTTCCCCATACGTCTGTGCATACATGTGTGTGTGTGTGTGTGTGTGTGTGAGTGTGCGCGCGCGCGTGTGTGTGCATGTCTGTGTATGTATGCATGTGTGTGCGTATGTGTGTATGTCCGTGCATGTGTGGGACACCTGTGGGACACATGTGCACCGGTGCATGCATGCCATCCATCGCCCCTATCTCATCGTACAGTGCTTTGACTGTCAGCGGCACGACAATAGCCCCAACACCACATCTAAGGTGCCCCTCCCCTGCCATCCTCCCCCTGCCGCCCTCCCTTGCCACCCTCCCCTGCTGCCCGCCCTTGCTGCCCTCCCTTGCCGCCCTCTCCTGCCTGCACGAGTTGCCAGTGACGTCTTTCCACTCGATCATCCAAAGCCATTCTTATGGATCATCCAAAGCCATTCTTATGGATCATCCAAAGCCATTCTTATGGATCATCCAAAGCACGTCTGGGGTTCTCACAACCAACCCACGCGCCCACCCCCTGGTTGTGCTGTGCTGGCTGACACGGCAGGACCTCACGGCGCCCTTCAGCCCTCCCTCGCCACTGCAACCACGCGCTGTGTCCCGTGGCCCGCACTGCCACGTGCTGGTATGCCATCTGCCACGTGCTGGTATGCTACCTGTCATCTGCCACGTGCTGGTATGCTACCTCTCATCTGCCACGTGCTGGTATGCTACCTGTCATCTGCCACGTGCTGGTATGCTACCTGTCATCTGCCACGTGCTGGTATGCTACCTGTCATCTGCCACGTGCTGGTATGCTACCTGTCATCTGCCACGTGCTGGTATGCTACCTGTCATCTGCCACGTGCTGGTATGCCATCTGCCACGTGCTGGTATGCCATCTGCCACGTGCTGGTATGCCATCTGCCACGTGCTGGTATGCTACCTGTCATCTGCCACGTGCTGGTATGCCATCTGCCACGTGCTGGTATGCCATCTGCCACGTGCTGGTATGCTACCTGTCATCTGCCACATGCTGGTATGCTACCTGTCATCTGCCACGTGCTGGTATGCTACCTCTCATCTGCCACGTGCTGGTATGCTACCTGTCATCTGCCACGTGCTGGTATGCTACCTGTCATCTGCCACGTGCTGGTATGCCACCTGTCATCTGCCAGTGCTACTGTGAATCTCACCCAGCCGTCGGCACCATGCACTCCTTGCGTTCCTCGTCGCTGGCTCACACTCTCTGCACTGCACTGTGCTGCTACTCTGCTTCCACTGCACTGTGCTGCTACTCTGCTTCCACTGCACTGTGCTGCTACTCTGCTTTCACTGCACTGCACCCCATCGTCTGCCATGTGTCGCTTCATTGTCCGCCTCACCCACGCCTCGCCCATGCCTCGCCTCACCCATGCCTCGCCCATGCTTCGCCTCGCCCATGCCTCGGCCATGCCTCTCATGGGCTGCAGGGAGGAGGTGCTGCCAGCCACGAGGGCAGGTGGAGCGACGACGACAAGTTGATGCTTCAGATCGCATCCCCAATCTTCGACTACAGCAGGCACGTGCATTCCTATCTCCCCTTACACGCGCATTCCCCATTTTCAACTACAGCAGCCGTGTGCAAGGTCCCTCGTTTTCACCTGGCTGACTTCTTCACCTGCGTTATGCCGATGCCCATTGCAATCCTGCATCACCTCAGGTCGCTCTCCTCTCTCCTCCCTCTTCTCTCCTCTCTCCTCTCTGCACTTTCTCCTCTCCTCTCTCCTCTCTGCTCCCCCCTCTCTTCTCTCCTCTCGCCCCTCTCCTCTCGGTTCTCGCCTCACTGCTCTCCCTGTCTCCTCGCTCACAGCTGTTGTCTAGCAGCGACGCTGGAAAGGGGCCGTCACACCTGCAGCGACATACACGAGTTGCTGCTGCGCCTTGAAGAGGTGGGAGTGCTGCGCCTTGAAGAGGTGGGAGTGCGTGGCAGTGCCAGCATGCTCTCAATGCGTGGCAGTGCCAGCATGCTCTCAATGCGTGGCAGTGCCAGCATGCTCTCAATGCGTGGCAGTGCCAGCATGCTCTCAATGCGTGGCAGTGCCAGCATGCTCTCAATGCGTGGCAGTGCCAGCATGCTCTCAATGCGTGGCAGTGCCAGCATGCTCTCAATGCGTGGCAGTGCCAGCATGCTCTCAATGCGTGCCTCACTCCAGCAATGGGCTCCAAGGGCCTCATTCCGTCCCTCTCACTCAAGGCGCCTGACTTGTGTTGTGCATGCCTGCTGTGTCGCAGGCATCACGTGCAGCCGGCACACGGCCCGGTGTCGCAGGCCTCCCATGCTGCGTGCATCCGCCACCGCCGCTGGCGCCACCCTCTGCTGCCGTGAAGGCACTGCTGCAGCAGCGGTCGCACATTCCCCCCTGCCAACTCGTGAGTGCAGCCGGCAGAGTGGTGAGTGCAGCCGGCAGAGTGGTGAGTGCAGCGGTGCTGCTGGGAGCGGTGTGGCGGTGTTTGCAGCAGTGTTTCAATCCCACACATGTTTGGATCCCACTGCCCTCTGCACACTCCATGCACCACGTCCTTGGGCCCGCCCATGCACCACATCCTTGGGTTGGGCCCGCCCATGCACCACATCCTTGGGTTGGGCCCGCCCATGCACCACATCCTTGGGTTGGGCCCGCCCATGCACCACATCCTTGGGTTGGGCCCGCCCATGCACCACATCCTTGGGTTGGGCCCACCCATGCACCACATCCTTGGGTTGGGCCCGCCCATGCACCACATCCTTGGGTTGGGCCCGCCCATGCACCACATCCTTGGGTTGGGCCCGCCCATGCACCACATCCTTGGGTTGGGCCCGCCCATGCACCACATCCTTGGGTTGGGCCCGCCCATGCACCACATCCTTGGGTTGGGCCCGCCCATGCACCACATCCTTGGGTTGGGCCCGCCCATGCACCACATCCTTGGGTTGGGCCCGCCCATGCACCACATCCTTGGGTTGGGCCCGCCCATGCACCACATCCTTGGGTTGGGCCCGCCCATGCACCACATCCTTGGGTTGGGCCCGCCCATGCACCACATCCTTGGGTTGGGCCCGCCCATGCACCCGTCGCCCATGTGCCCCGTCGCCCCCTGTGCCTGGCAGGAGGCATACACTCCATGTGCGTGTGCGGGGGAGTGTGCGAGGGGCAGCTGTGAGTGCCGCAAAGGAAAGAACTTCTGCGAGAAGCAGTGCAGGTAGCGGGTTGGTGGGGGCAGCAGTGCAGGTAGCGGGTTGGTGGGGAGGCGTGTTGCTGTTCCAGTGGCTGCACTCGCACTGGTTCCCTGTGGTGTGGCACACATACTTTTCATGCGGTCGGCCGACTTGCACATGTGCACATGAACACAATAACACACTAACACATGAACACATGAACATGTGAACACCCAATAAAAAACACGTGTGCAATTTTCATGCATTCACCTGTGAGTCCCTCGCGCCCACCCACCCAATCCAATCACCCACCCGCACCGTGAACCACTGTCCCTGTGGCCCCCATGGGTGCGTCAACCACTGTCCCCGTGGCCCCCATGGGTGCGTGAAGCACTGTCCCCGTGGCCCCCATGGGTGCGTCAACCACTGTCCCCGTGGCCCCCATGGGTGCGTCAACCACTGTCCCCGAGGCCCCCATGGGTGCGTCAACCACTGTCCCCGTGGCCCCCATGGGTGCGTGAACCACTGTCCCCGTGGCCCCCATGGGTGCATCAACCTCTGTCCCCGTGGCCCCCATGGGTGCGTCAACCACTGTCCCCGTGGCCCCCATGGGTGCGTCAACCACTGTCCCCGTGGCCCCCATGGGTGCGTCAACCACTGTCCCCGTGGCCCCCATGGGTGCGTCAACCACTGTCCCCGTGGCCCCCATGGGTGCGTCAACCACTGTCCCCGTGGCCCCCATGGGTGCGTGAACCACTGTCCCCGTGGCCCCCATGGGTGCGTCAACCACTGTCCCCGTGGCCCCCATGGGTGCGTCAACCACTGTCCCCGTGGCCCCCATGGGTGCGTCAACCACTGTCCCTGTGGCCCCCATGGGTGCGTCAAACACTGTCCCCGTGGCCCCCATGGGTGCGTCAACCACTGTCCCCGTGGCCCCCATGGGTGCATCAACCACTGTCCCCGTGGCCCCCATGGGTGCGTGAACCACTGTCCCCGTGGCCCCCATGGGTGCGTCAACCACTGTCCCCGTGGCCCCCATGGGTGCGTCAACCACTGTCCCCGTGGCCCCCATGGGTGCGTGAACCACTGTCCCCGTGGCCCCCATGGGTGCGTCAAACACTGTCCCCGTGGCCCCCATGGGTGCGTCAACCACTGTCCCCGTGGCCCCCATGGGTGCATCAACCACTGTCCCCGTGGCCCCCATGGGTGCGTCAACCACTGTCCCCGTGGCCCCCATGGGTGCGTCAACCACTGTCCCCGTGGCCCCCATGGGTGCGTCAACCACTGTCCCCGTGGCCCCCATGGGTGCATCAACCACTGTCCCCGTGGCCCCCATGGGTGCGTCAACCACTGTCCCCGTGGCCCCCATGGGTGCGTGAACCACTGTCCCCGTGGCCCCCATGGGTGCGTCAACCACTGTCCCCGTGGCCCCCATGGGTGCGTGAACCACTGTCCCCGTGGCCCCCATGGGTGCGTGAACCACTGTCCCCGTGGCCCCCATGGGTGCGTCAACCACTGTCCCCGTGGCCCCCATGGGTGCGTGAACCACTGTCCCCATGGCCCCCATGGGTGCGTCAACCACTGTCCCCGTGGCCCCCATGGGTGCGTGAACCACTGTCCCCGTGGCCCCCATGGGTGCGTCAACCACTGTCCCCGTGGCCCCCATGGGTGCATCAACCACTGTCCCCGTGGCCCCCATGGGTGCGTCAACCACTGTCCCCGTGGCCCCCATGGGTGCGTGAAGCACTGTCCCCGTGGCCCCCATGGGTGCGTCAACCACTGTCCCCGTGGCCCCCATGGGTGCGTCAACCACTGTCCCCGTGGCCCCCATGGGTGCGTCAACCACTGTCCCCGTGGCCCCCATGGGTGCGTCAACCACTGTCCCCGTGGCCCCCATGGGTGCGTCAACCACTGTCCCCGTGGCCCCCATGGGTGCGTGAACCACTGTCCCCGTGGCCCCCATGGGTGCGTCAACCACTGTCCCCGTGGCCCCCATGGGTGCGTCAACCACTGTCCCCGTGGCCCCCATGGGTGCGTCAACCACTGTCCCCGTGGCCCCCATGGGTGCGTCAACCACTGTCCCCGTGGCCCCCATGGGTGCGTCAACCACTGTCCCCGTGGCCCCCATGGGTGCGTCAACCACTGTCCCCGTGGCCCCCATGGGTGCGTCAACCACTGTCCCCGTGGCCCCCATGGGTGCGTCAACCACTGTCCCCGTGGCCCCCATGGGTGCGTCAAACACTGTCCCCGTGGCCCCCATGGGTGCGTCAACCACTGTCCCCGTGGCCCCCATGGGTGCGTCAACCACTGTCCCCGTGGCCCCCATGGGTGCGTCAAACACTGTCCCCGTGGCCCCCATGGGTGCGTGAACCACTGTCCCCGTGGCCCCCATGGGTGCGTCAACCACTGTCCCCGTGGCCCCCATGGGTGCATCAACCACTGTCCCCGTGGCCCCCATGGGTGCGTCAACCACTGTCCCCGTGGCCCCCATGGGTGCGTGAACCACTGTCCCCGTGGCCCCCATGGGTGCGTGAACCACTGTCCCCGTGGCCCCCATGGGTGCGTCAAACACTGTCCCCGTGGCCCCCATGGGTGCTTCAACCACTGTCCCCGTGGCCCCCATGGGTGCATCAACCACTGTCCCCGTGGCCCCCATGGGTGCGTCAACCACTGTCCCCGTGGCCCCCATGGGTGCGTCAACCACTGTCCCCGTGGCCCCCATGGGTGCGTCAAACACTGTCCCCGTGGCCCCCATGGGTGCGTCAACCACTGTCCCCGTGGCCCCCATGGGTGCGTCAACCACTGTCCCCGTGGCCCCCATGGGTGCGTCAAACACTGTCCCCGTGGCCCCCATGGGTGCGTGAACCACTGTCCCCGTGGCCCCCATGGGTGCGTCAACCACTGTCCCCGTGGCCCCCATGGGTGCATCAACCACTGTCCCCGTGGCCCCCATGGGTGCGTCAACCACTGTCCCCGTGGCCCCCATGGGTGCGTGAACCACTGTCCCCGTGGCCCCCATGGGTGCGTCAACCACTGTCCCCGTGGCCCCCATGGGTGCGTCAACCACTGTCCCCGTGGCCCCCATGGGTGCGTCAACCACTGTCCCCGTGGCCCCCATGGGTGCGTCAACCACTGTCCCCGTGGCCCCCATGGGTGCGTCAACCACTGTCCCCGTGGCCCCCATGGGTGCGTCAACCACTGTCCCCGTGGCCCCCATGGGTGCGTCAACCACTGTCCCCGTGGCCCCCATGGGTGCGTGAACCACTGTCCCCGTGGCCCCCATGGGTGCGTCAACCACTGTCCCCGTGGCCCCCATGGGTGCGTCAACCACTGTCCCCGTGGCCCCCATGGGTGCGTCAACCACTGTCCCCGTGGCCCCCATGGGTGCGTCAACCACTGTCCCCGTGGCCCCCATGGGTGCGTCAACCACTGTCCCCGTGGCCCCCATGGGTGCGTCAAACACTGTCCCCGTGGCCCCCATGGGTGCGTCAACCACTGTCCCCGTGGCCCCCATGGGTGCGTCAACCACTGTCCCCGTGGCCCCCATGGGTGCGTGAACCACTGTCCCCGTGGCCCCCATGGGTGCGTGAACCACTGTCCCCGTGGCCCCCATGGGTGCGTCAAACACTGTCCCCGTGGCCCCCATGGGTGCTTCAACCACTGTCCCCGTGGCCCCCATGGGTGCATCAACCACTGTCCCCGTGGCCCCCATGGGTGCGTCAACCACTGTCCCCGTGGCCCCCATGGGTGCGTCAACCACTGTCCCCGTGGCCCCCATGGGTGCGTCAAACACTGTCCCCGTGGCCCCCATGGGTGCGTCAACCACTGTCCCCGTGGCCCCCATGGGTGCGTCAACCACTGTCCCCGTGGCCCCCATGGGTGCGTCAAACACTGTCCCCGTGGCCCCCATGGGTGCGTCAACCACTGTCCCCGTGGCCCCCATGGGTGCGTCAACCACTGTCCCCGTGGCCCCCATGGGTGCGTCAACCACTGTCCCCGTGGCCCCCATGGGTGCGTCAACCACTGTCCCCGTGGCCCCCATGGGTGCGTCAACCACTGTCCCCGTGGCCCCCATGGGTGCGTCAACCACTGTCCCCGTGGCCCCCATGGGTGCGTGAACCACTGTCCCCGTGGCCCCCATGGGTGCGTCAACCACTGTCCCCGTGGCCCCCATGGGTGCGTCAACCACTGTCCCCGTGGCCCCCATGGGTGCGTCAACCACTGTCCCCGTGGCCCCCATGGGTGCGTCAACCACTGTCCCCGTGGCCCCCATGGGTGCGTCAACCACTGTCCCCGTGGCCCCCATGGGTGCGTCAAACACTGTCCCCGTGGCCCCCATGGGTGCGTCAACCACTGTCCCCGTGGCCCCCATGGGTGCGTCAACCACTGTCCCCGTGGCCCCCATGGGTGCGTGAACCACTGTCCCCGTGGCCCCCATGGGTGCGTGAACCACTGTCCCCGTGGCCCCCATGGGTGCGTCAAACACTGTCCCCGTGGCCCCCATGGGTGCTTCAACCACTGTCCCCGTGGCCCCCATGGGTGCATCAACCACTGTCCCCGTGGCCCCCATGGGTGCGTCAACCACTGTCCCCGTGGCCCCCATGGGTGCGTCAACCACTGTCCCCGTGGCCCCCATGGGTGCGTCAACCACTGTCCCCGTGGCCCCCATGGGTGCATCAACCACTGTCCCCGTGGCCCCCATGGGTGCGTCAACCACTGTCCCCGTGGCCCCCATGGGTGCGTCAACCACTGTCCCCGTGGCCCCCATGGGTGCGTCAACCACTGTCCCCGTGGCCCCCATGGGTGCGTCAACCACTGTCCCCGTGGCCCCCATGGGTGCGTCAACCACTGTCCCCGTGGCCCCCATGGGTGCGTCAACCACTGTCCCCGTGGCCCCCATGGGTGCGTCAACCACTGTCCCCGTGGCCCCCATGGGTGCGTCAACCACTGTCCCCGTGGCCCCCATGGGTGCGTCAACCACTGTCCCCGTGGCCCCCATGGGTGCGTCAACCACTGTCCCCGTGGCCCCCATGGGTGCGTCAACCACTGTCCCCGTGGCCCCCATGGGTGCGTCAACCACTGTCCCCGTGGCCCCCATGGGTGCGTGAACCACTGTCCCCGTGGCCCCCATGGGTGCGTGAACCACTGTCCCCGTGGCCCCCATGGGTGCGTCAACCACTGTCCCCGTGGCCCCCATGGGTGCGTCAACCACTGTCCCCGTGGCCCCCATGGGTGCGTCAACCACTGTCCCCGTGGCCCCCATGGGTGCGTCAACCACTGTCCCCGTGGCCCCCATGGGTGCGTGGCAGGTGCGGCAAGGAGTGCCCCAACAGGTTCCCCGGGTGCGCGTGCAAGGGCCCGTGCAACACCACCTCGTGCATCTGCCGCCGCGCCGGCCGAGAGTGCGACCCCGACACCTGCCAGCACTGCATGGGGTGAGAGCGAGGGGCACTGCACAGGGTGAGAGAGAGGGGCACTGCATGGGGTGAGAGAGAGGGGCACTGCATGGGGTGAGAGAGAGGGGCACTGCACGGGGTGAGAGAGAGGGGCACTGCACGGGGTGAGAGAGAGGGGCACTGCATGGGGTGAGAGAGAGGGGCACTGCACGGGGTGAGAGAGAGGGGCACTGCACGGGGTGAGAGAGAGGGGCACTGCATGAGGTGAGAGAGAGGGGCACTGCACGGGGTGAGAGAGGGGCACTGCACGGGGTGAGAGAGAGGGGCACTGCACGGGGTGAGAGAGAGGGGCACTGCATGGGGTGAGAGAGAGGGGCACTGCACGGGGTGAGAGAGGGGCACTGCACGGGGTGAGAGAGAGGGGCACTGCACGGGGTGAGAGAGAGGGGCACTGCACGGGTGAGTGAGAGGGGCACTGCACGGGGTGGGAGCCCTCACACGTGCCTCTGTTTTTCGTCGTGTGTCATGCCTCATCTCAAGCCGAACCCCCTCCCCTGCCCTCCCCTGCCTCTTTGCCCCTCTCTGGCCCCCTCTGCCCTCCCCTGTCCTCCCCTGCCCTCCCCTGCCCTCCCCTGCCCTCCTCTGCCCTCCCCTGCCCTCCCCTGCCCTCCCCTGCCCTTCTCTGCCCCCCTGTGCCCTCCTCTGCCCTCGTCTGCTCGCGTGTGCGTGCGTGTGGATGGCAGCACGGAGCCACAGTCGTGCTGCAACATGCAGCTCTTCCGCCGCCACTCCGTGCAGGTGCCGTGCCATGGGTGATGTGCCGTGCCATGGGTGATGTGCCATGCCATGGGTGATGTGCCGTGCCATGGGTGATGTGCCGTGCCATGGGTGATGTGCCGTGCCATGGGTGATGTGCCGTGCCATGGGTGATGTGCCGTGCCATGGGTGATGTGCCGTGCCATGGGTGATGTGCCGTGCCATGGGTGATGTGCCGCGCCATGGGTGATGTGCCGCGCCCTGGGTGATGTGCCGCGCCATGGGTGATGTGCCGTGCCATGGGTGATGTGCCGTGCCATGGGTGATGTGCCGTGCCATGGGTGATGTGCCGTGCCATGGGTGATGTGCCGTGCCATGGGTGATGTGCGGTGCCATGGGTGATGTGCCGTGCCATGGGTGATGTGCCGTGCCATGGGTGATGTGCCGTGCCATGGGTGATGTGCCGCGCCATGGGTGATGTGCCGTGCCATGGGTGATGTGCTGTGCCATGGGTGATGTGCCATGCCATGGGTGATGTGCCGCACCATGGGTGATGTGCCGTGCCATGGGTGATGTGCCGTGCCGGGTGATGTGCCGTGCCATGGGTGATGTGCCGCGCCATGGGTGATGTGCCGTGCCATGGGTGATGTGCCGTGCCATGGGTGATGTGCCGTGCCATGGGTGATGTGCCGTGCCATGGGTGATGTGCCGTGCCATGGGTGATGTGCCGTGCCGGGTGATGTGCCGTGCCATGGGTGATGTGCCGTGCCATGGGTGATGTGCCGTGCCATGGGTGATGTGCCGTGCCATGGGTGATGTGGGAGGGAGGGAGGGAGGGAGGGAGGGAGGGAGGGAGGAAGGGAGGGAGGGAGGGAGGGAGGGAGGGAGGGAGGGAGGGAGGGAGGGAGGGAGTGAGGGAGGGAGTGAGGGAGGGAGTGAGGGAGTGAGGGAGTGAGGGAGGGAGGGAGGGAGGGAGGGAGGGAGGGAGAGGGAGGGAGGGGGGAGGGAGGGAGGGAGGGAGGCAGGGAGGTAGGGAGGCAGGCAGGGAGGGAGGGAGGGGTCTGGGAATAAGGAAGTAGAGAATGGGTGGAACGGGGTTACCATCCTTCCACCTACATGTTTTTCGGTTTCTCTTCTTTTTGCTATCTGCCATTCGCTCTGCCTTCAGTCGCTCTCTTCCGTTTTCTCCTTGCCCTTACCGATTTGACATTCTGTCGTGAATGCAGGTCGAGGTGAAGCGCTCACCTCTAAACGGCTGGGGAGCTTTCCTTGTGGTGCGTGCCTGCCGTGCCTCTTGTGTTGCAATTTCATATCCTTTTGTCGTGCTCATATGCACTGTGTTTTTTGTCTTGCATGTCATGCCTATGCTGAGGAGAGTGGACCGCCTTGTTGAGAGACAGCCTGCCAGGCCACAATCCTCTTGCTCGCTCACTGTGCCTCTCTTGGCTTGCCGTGTCTCACGCTCATTTCGCATGCTGGTCGTGGGTGCATGCTGGTTGTGGGAGCATGCTGGTCGTGGGTGAATGCTGGTTGTGGGTGCATGCTGGTTGTGTCTGCATGCTGGTTGTGTCTGCATGCTGGTTGTGGGTGCATGCTGGTTGTGGGTGCATGCTGGTTGTGGGTGCATGCTGGTTGTGGGTGCATGCTGGTTGTGGGTGCATGCTGGACGTGGTGCTGGTCGTGGGTGCATGCTGGTTGTGTCTGCATGCTGGAGCGCAGCACGGAGCGCGGCGGGGGGAGCTGGTGGGGGAGTACACGGGGGAGGTGCTCACGGAGGACCAGTCCACGCGCCACATCTTCGAGTTCGACCTCTCCAACCAGGTGCCCCGCCCCGCCCTGCCCCGCCCTGCCCTTCCTTCCCTGCATGTGCTGCGCTGCCCTGCACGCCCTGCATGTGCTACATGCTGTCTGATGCTTGTGGTGCAGATAATATGGTTGTTTTTGCACAGATTGACAATATATAACTCGGCTTTCATCAAGTTGTGTTCATTATGTTGGGTGCGGCACATGGCACGTGGTGTGGCGTATGGCACATGGCGCATGGCACATGGCGCATGGCACATGGCGCATGGCACATGGCGCATGGCACATGGCACATGGCACAAGGCACATGGCACATGGCGCATGGCACATGGCGCATGACACATGGCGCATTGCGCATGGCACATGGCGCATGGCATGGCACATGGCCGATGGCATGGCGCATGGCACATGGCGCATGGCACATGGCACATGGCGCATGGCACATGGCGCTTGGCGCATGGCACATGGTGCATGGCGCATGGCACATGGCGTGGCACATAGCACATGGCATGGCGCATGGCGCATGGCATGGCACCTGGCATGGCATGGTGCATGGCGCATGGCATGGCACCTGGCATGGCATGGCGCATGGCGCATGGCATGGCACATGGCGCATGGCACATGGCATGGCACATGGCGCATGGCATGGCGCATGGCATGGCGCACGGCATAATGCATGCCATGCGCATGGCATGGCGCACGGCATGGTGCATGGCATGGTGCATGGCATGGCGCATGGCATGGCGCATGGCATGGCGCATGGCATGGCGCATGGCATGGCGCATGGCATGGCGCATGGCATGGCGCATGGCATGGCGCATGGCATGGCGCATGGCATGGCGCATGGCATGGCGCATGGCATGGCAGGAGCTGCTGGATGCGGAGTGGAAGGGGAGTGCCCTCAAGTTTGCCAACCATTCACGGACCAACCCCAACTGTGAATGCAAGGTGGGTGGACCATGGCTGGGCGGCATCATGGCTGGGCGGCATCATGGCTGGGCGGCATCATGGCTGGGCGGCATCATGACTGGGCGGCATCATGGCTGGGCGGCATCATGGCTGGGCGGCATCATGGCTGGGCGGCATCATGGCTGGGCGGCATCATGGCTGGGCGGCATCATGGCTGGGCGGCATCATGGCTGGGATTGAGCTTAAGGTCGTGCTTTGATTTGGATGGTTTTCTGTCCCTCCCATTCCCTTACCCCTCCCATCCCCGTTTTCCTCCCATCCCCTTATCCCTCCATTCCCCTGCCCCTCCCATTTCCTTACCCCTCCCATTCCCTTGCCGCTCCCATCCCCTTGTCCCTCCCATCCCCTTATCCGTCCCATCCCCTTGCCTCTATCATCCCCTTATCCGTCCCATCCCCTTGCCCCTCCGATCCCCTTGCCCCTCCTGTCCCTTTACCTGTCCCACGCGCGGGCCATGGCAGGTGTGGATGGTGGGCGGGGTGCACCGGGTGGGCATCTACGTGCTGCGCGACCTCAGGGCGGGCGACGAGGTGCTCTACGACTACTGCCTCGGCGGCGACGGCGGCAGCAGCAGCAGCGGGCGGCGGCTGCCGGAGTTTGAAGTCAAGGAGCCACCAAAGGATGAGACGGGGTGCCGTCAAACAAGGAAAGGTGCGCTCAAGTAGGGTGCAATGGATTGCGGTTGCAAGAGTGACTTGATGAATGCAAGAGCGGTCTCATCTGCTCTGCATTGTTCTCCCTGTGGCCGTTATACTTCCTTCCATCATGCCCCGCCCATTCGCTCTTTTCGCATTTGCTCCTTTCTTCTCCCATTTGCTCTTCTCTCATTCGCTCTTCTCCCATTCGCTCTTCTCTCATTCGCTCTTCTCCCGTTCGCTCTTCTCGCATTCGCTCTTCTCCCATTTGCTCTTCTCTTGTTCGATTTTCACCTGTTGGCTCTTCTCCCGGTCAATCCATCTCAGGGCGAGGGCGAGGAAGGAGAGGAAGGGAGGGAGGCAGGAGTGGGGCTGGAGGGGAAGGCGGCAGTGCTGCGAGGGAGGGAGGGGTGGAGGAGGAGGCAATCAGGCATCTCAACAGACTGTGAGTCATGTCCATGCGATGACATGCCATCACGTGCCATGCCAGGCCAGCACAAGTTTTCTATTTGATGATGCCCATCTATGCTATGCTCATCCATGCTATGCCCATCCATGCTATGCCCATCCATGCTATGCCCATCCATGCTATGCCCATCAATGCTATGCCCATCCATGCTATGCCCATCCATGCTATGCCCATCCATGCTATGCCCATCCATGCTATGCCCATCCATGCATGCCCATCCATGTGGTGCTCGTGCACCTGTGACTTCGCATGTGCATGGTTGTTGTGCAAATTACCAACATCACCATCATCACCATCATCACCATCATCACCATCATCACCATCATCACCATCATCACCATCACCATCATCATCACCATCATCACCATCATCACCATCATCACCATCATCACCATCATCATCACCATCATCACCATCACCATCATCATCACCATCATCACCATCATCATCACCATCATCACCATCATCACCATCATCACCATCATCACCATCATCACCATCATCACCATCATCACCATCATCACCATCATCACCATCATCACCATCATCACCATCATCACCATCATCACCATCATCACCATCATCACCATGATCCCCATCACTTTGGCCTGTCATTGCAGGTGGGGTGGTGAGGACAAGAGCAATGTGGATGAGGAAGAGGAAAGAGTGAGTGCGGTTAAGTAGGGAGGGCAGGGAGGGCAGTTGAAAAGAGCAGAGAGGGCAGGAAGGGCAGTTGATAAGAGCAGGGAGGGCAGGAAGGACAGTTGATTCGGGCAGCCGAAGAGGAATTGCTTGCTAGGCTTCCCCTTCCGCCACCTAACGTCCTTATGTTTTCCTCTGACTTGTGCAACCATCATCACTTCTCACCATTCCACACCACCCCTGCCACCTTCCTGTCCCCTCCCTCCCTCCCCACCATCTTCCACCCTCCCCCTCCTGCTTTTCCAATCCCCAAACCTTCCAATTCCCCACTCCACCTCTCCACCCCTCCCCACTCCCACCTCCCCACCCCTCCCCCCTCCCTCCCCTCCCTGCCCCCCAGCTGCTGGGGGACTTCACGGACGTGGCAGAGGGGGACAGGCGCCTCATGCTCGCCTGGAACCGACTCATCCGCTCCCTCAGCATGTGAGCTCATCCGCTCCCTCAGCATGTGAGCTCTCACCCCATGCACTCTGTACTTCCTGCATGGCCTTGGGTGCTCTTCTCGCCGTTCAGTCTTGCCTGCTGCCTGCTTCCCATGTTCGACTGCATCTATCTCTTTGAATGCTGCCACGCCTTCATGCCGCCATGCTGCCATGCTGCCATGCGCCATGCCGCTTTGCTGCCATGCCATCATGCTCCCATGCTGCCATGCTGCCATGCCGCCATGACACCATGCCACCATGCTGCCATGCTGCCATGCTGCCATGCTGCCATGATGCCATGCTGCCATGCTGCTACATGTCTCACTGCCTCACGCCCTGCTTTGGCATTTGGTCTGCCTTGTCGTGGCATGGCAGGAATCTTCCCGACAAGAACCACTCGACGGTGGTGAAGGCCTTCGTGTTCTCCGAGTGCCACTCACTCACTGCCAGGTGCCACTCACTCATTGCCAGGTGCCACTCACTCGCTGCCTCGTAGACAACAAGCAACTACCAAATGCGACTAGCAAATGAGGGCAGGAAAAGGGAGCTTGGTCACTCTTCGTGGGTGCATTGGTGGCACTTGAGTAGAAGCCATTGGGCTCCTCATATTTGTTACTCCATCCATCCATCCATCCATCCATCCATCCATCCATCCATCCATCCATCCATCCATCCATCCATCCATCCATCCATCCATCCATCCATCCATCCATCCGTCCGTCCGTCCGTCCGTCCGTCCGTCCGTCCGTCCGTCCGTCCGTCCGTCCATCCATCCGTCCGTCCGTCCGTCCGTCCGTCCGTCCGTCCGTTCGACAAATATCAAATATAAACCAAATACAAATGCCCCCTTCTATTCGAAAGTATTCGAAATTTGAGTATTCGAGTAACCGGTTCAAGTAACCGGTTATTCGAATACAAATTCGATTCGCTCAGAAGTTACCGAACCACTCAAACCAGCCGCTATTACTCATGATTCTTGAGTAAAAAATACAAAGGACTCAACAGAACGGCCATCAGAGTCATGCTAACAGAGCAAGGGGTCAATGAGTAAGAGTAAAAGGGGGTTAATGGTCCTTCAGTATGGACTTAAGCCCCACCGTGAATCATGAGATAATTGTTTGCGCAACCTTTTTTTTTAATTTGAAACCGTATTTGACACACCATGTATTCGAACCGTATTCGAATTCGTGGAGGGGCAGGTATTCGAACAAATACAAATACTGGCAGGTATTTGACAATTATTGGTTTAAGATAACCGTATTCGAATCCGTATTCGTTTATACACCCTTCCAATCCGTATCCGTATTCGAATTCGTATCTGCATTCATATTCGTATTCGTTTTTCCATCCAATCCGTAACCGTATTTGAATCCGTATTCGTTTTTACACCCTTCCAATCCGTATCCGTATTCGAATTTGTTTCTGTATAAGTATTCGTATTCGTATTCGTTTTTCCATCCAACCCGTAACCGTATTCGTAACCGTATTCGAATTCGTATCCGTAACTGTATTCGAATCCGTATTCGTCTTCCCATCCCATCCCATCCCATCCCATCCCATCCCATCCCATCCCATCCCATCCCATCCCATCCCATCCCATCCCATCCCATCCCATCCCATCCCATCCCGTCCCGTCCCGTCCCGTCCCGTCCCGTCCCATCCCATCCCATCCCATCCCATCCCATCCTATCCCATCCCATCCCATCCCATCCCATCCCATCCCATCCCATCCCATCCCATCCTATGGCACCACCCTCGTCCGCCCTGCCCCCATTCTCGGCAGCTCGCTCTTCCTCTTCCTCGCCAAGCTCTGGCACGCCGGCCTCATCAACTCGGGAGACATGCTGCGCTGCCTGCACGTGCTGGCCTGCTCTGCCCGATGGTATGCCCGCATGCGCACATTGCTCTGCCCTATCGTATATGTTGCAATTATGTGTATTGTTATGGTGGGCCACCAATGGGTCTGTACCGTGATTGCTTGGCTAACTCAAATCTATTGTTTCTGTGTTTACATTGCTGCCCCATTCCGAGCAGCAAGAACGAGATGTGTATGGGGCTGAGAAATGAATGGTGAGCAAGGGCCACTCTCCACTGCAAGCTGGCTCATGTTATGCACACACACACACACACACACACACGCACGCACGCGCACGCACGCACGCACGCACGCACGCACACACACACACCACACACACACACACACACACACACACACACACACACACACGCACGCATGCACGCTCGCACGCACGCACAGTCGCAGCCCCCCCTCCCGTCCCCTTCCCCACTCCCTCCACACACACACCCTCCATCTCTCAACATCCATCTCCCTCCACCCATGCGGCAGCCTGCCGCCTCCAGAGGGCGGGTCACCAGAGGAGACCATTGCCGAGGCCCTCAAGAGGAAGCGCGCAGCTGCCCATGTGTCTGGTGGCGTATCCGGCCGCCCTGCAGGTGGCCGTTTACGAGTACTGCCTAGCTATAGTAGTGATGGTTACTAGACTACCATCCTAGCCTTGATTTGCTTTGTATCCTTGTTAATACCGTCATACCCCGGATATAAGCGCCACCCTCGGATAAGCGCCTGGCGCTTTTAATTGGCGCATGGCGCTTATATCCGTTGCTCAATTATAAGCGCACCCCCTGAAAAAAACTTGTTTTATTATAAGCGCACGTAAACTTTAATTTTTGAAATGTGTTCAAAACGCTGTAACGAATTTTACTTTAGCAGGCGGATGTCTCCAGATTCGGTTCCCTTCACATTCGGACCCTGCACTGGATGCGGGTCCAGTCAGCAGGAGCTGTCAGAAGCTGTCAGAAGCTCTCAAGAGCTGTCAGATTTGGTGTATCTCCCAGTGCGCGCGAGAATTTCACAGACGACCCCATGTAACTTCGACTCGATTGAAAAGGCAAGCACGAGATCTACAGCTTGGTGTAAAAAAAAATATAAACTATATATGTCGTTTTATAAACGCCGGCGCTTATAAATTTACTCGATTATAAGCCCACCCCCCTAAAAAAAACCTGTTTTATTATTGCCCCCCATGGGGGTATATCCGGGGTATGACGGTAAGTCCTCTGGTGCCACAAACGAAATACCAGAGCGTTTTGATTATCATAAGCACCTGTGTAGTGGACAAGAGGGACAAGAAAAACTACCGCAATGTGTCAGAGGTCCACTGGAGATCCCCGATGATCCTAGGGAAGGGTTACAGGCACGTCGGCCTGGGGGGTTATGGGCGCACTCACCCGCTACTTAAACAAGCCCTTTTATCCCAGTGGTTAGTGACTGGGATTCTGACATGGTATCAGAGCGAAGGTCTCGGGTTCGATTCCCGGTGTGTGCACTTCGGGCATCCCAGTGCGGGGGGGTGTCAGAGGTCCACTGGAGATCCCCGATGATCCTAGGGAAGGGTTACAGGCACGTCGGCCTGGGGGGTTATGGGCGCACTCACCCGCTACTTAAACAAGCCCTTTTATCCCAGTGGTTAGTGACTGGGATTCTGACACAATGTATATGTTATAATGATATGTAGGCTGTAGTGGGGTAGTGTAAAGTATTTTCTCGGCATTCCTTACGGAGTCCGGCTACATCGCGTACAGCAACAGCCGTTGTTCGCCCGTTACCGTCATCGCCCGGATATAAGACATATATGTCTTATCTCGTACACGGGCAAAAATGCTTGAGTTATCTTGTAAACGGGATGGTTTAGGGTGTCTTATAAATCTTATAAATGGACAAAGAACCGTTTAGAAGATACCCCCTCGCTATACATTTGCCCCTAACTCCTACACTTTCTTAACCCGTACACACAAATAGGTGTCTTATAATGAGGCTAGCCTGTTTATAAGAGACACCCGTATAATAGACAACCCCTGTCTACTATTCAACACTGTCTTATATCCGGGTGATGACGAGTATTGCTAACGGGGCTTCGCCAACTTCGCGCGCACTGTTTTGCCAAACCACGCACTGCTGGCCCGGCCGTGTCGGCCTACGCTTTGGGACTAGCCCGAACCTCGCTGCCAGCGTAGCACTAGCTAGCTCGCACGCACCGCGTTACCGTTTGCATGTTTCGCGTATAAATGTTCGCTCATGCCTTCGCTCACATTTTGTACTCGTTTGACACTTAGTGCAATCCTCGCTACCTCGATCCATTGCACACGTAGCACTTGGTTATCAGAGCTTCTTTCCTTTTCGGACCGCGCATCTCCGCACCCCAGGAAATCAACTTCTGATTTTCTCACTCGAAAAGACTCACGCACCTTAGCCCCTAGGAGCCGCTGTCCTCGCGTTCTCTCGTAAACGCGTGCAGCCACGACTGCGCCTAGACTAAGCCGAGCCGACGCCCTTCGCCATGGCCCAACATATCGACGTGACCACTCTCACGCAGGACCGAATGAACGAGCTGCTGCGACAACTTCACGAAAATACGAAGGAAATCCCGGCGCTGATGGCAGAACGATCGCCCCTGCAAAACGACCTTACACGGGCACAACAAGCACAATCTCAAGCACCTGGCACTCCGGCACTGCCCGCACCACATGCATCACAGCACGGAAGTGTGGGGCAACCCGCGAGCGCGGCCATTGATGGCGTCATCCACCACGACGAAGACGACGACCACGCCGCGACACACCCCGAGGCAACGAATGCGGCCCCAAGCCAGCCTCGCATCACGATTTCGGCACCGACCCACGATTCGGAACTGCCGTCACCAATGCCGTTGAAGCCGCAGCGTCTGCCGTGCTTTGACCCGAGTCAACGGGGTGGTCCTACCGTTCAGGCGTGGTTGTTCACGATGAACGTTTTCTTCGACGCCAACTACGTCTCGAAGGATACGGCGAAGATTCGCTACGCCGTGTCGCTGCTGCGAGGACCCGCCATGGATTGGTGGCGCGTCATCGTCACGAAGCCGAACGACTACGCGACTCTTCCGACTCGGGAAGGACAAACCGGACCCTGGGCGCCGTCGTGGGACGCGTGGTGCGCAGGTCTGCGCGCTCGATTTGAGCCAATTGCGGCTTCGATCGCGGCGCGACAGAAGCTCCGCACTTGGCGCCAACTCGGTTCCGTCCAAGACTACACCAGCGGGTTTCCGGCGCTATGCGAGCAAGTGGGCTACATGCATGAGAGCGAGCGCGTCGACCGCTACATCGGCGGCCTGAAGCATGACATCGCTCGGGAAATCCAGTGGCGTGCTCTATACCATGTCAAGAAGGGAAAAGTTGCACTAGAGAAAAGTCGAGAGTACAAAGTAGAAATGCCGTATCACCCCGGATAGTAGCGCGTATGCGCTTACCCTAAAATCAATGTTTAAAGGGGGGGCGCTTGTAATTGAGTGCAGGGCATATGCTCATGCGCGTATAAAAGGGAATAAAAACATATTTCTTTTAGGGGTCCCTTTTTAAGGCAAACACAATCGTGCGCGCTCACGCCGCATGTCATGCACGAACTACCAGACCTTCTGGCATTGCTCCGCCACATCTGCGCAAACACGGACAGTGGGAATTGTTATAGTCACAATAGGCTTTAATGTGCCTAAAACGAAAGATAGAGTGCGCAGTCAGATTTCTGCACGGCGGATTTAATCATTCATAGCGATCTGGTCACAGCTCCAAACGACCTCATTCAACTTGGATCTAGAGCGTCTTAACGTTGCCTACAATAGGCAATCGCACGATTTCATCAAGAATTGACGACACAGCGTCAGATTGAACGAACGGCACTATGGCAGCAACATAGTCTTAGAACACACAATTACGAACAGCTAGGAAGAGTTATGAGTTAAGAATGACTCCCAGCTCCTACAAACCCCAAGAGCCGAGGTACAGTGATGGGGAACAGTGCCACACTGTCTCCAACCAAGAAGGGTCTCGAAACTACCCTTCACGAGGGCCTACACCAACTGAAATATTACACTACACTTTGTAATGTAACTATCTTCAATATCTTGAGGTGTAGCCTTTTGGCGAGCTTCGAAAACACTTGAAGCTTGAACCAAGGCTCGGGTTCTTCATCACAAAACTCATCCTTGAGTTCTTGATGGGTCTGCTGCACACACCTGCGACACGCCGAACGTTCGACAAGCGACAAAACAGAAACCGCGCACGGGACACACGACAAAATAGAAACCGCGCGCAAGACACAAATGACGCCTGCAGGTAAGAACCCCAGTGTTGAATGTTTGATAGTGGATTGATTTCCCCCCGTATGTTGTTCTAACACCATCTCCCCTACTTTGACTTGTGGTACAGGAAACATCAAGAAGCCGCCCCTTGCGGTGGTGCTCAGGTGGACCTCATGAGCCTGGAAGGCCGTGCCGCCTGAGCTTATCAAGAAGGCCTCCCTCACTTGTGGCATCAGCAATGCGCTTGACGACAGTGAGAACGGCCTTGCCATGGCGCACAGGCGGAGTCAGTGTCAAAATAGGAGCTAGAATCATGAGCCATAGCTAGGTAAACCCTAGCTAGGCAAGAGAGAAACGAGCAAAGGAGAGTTTGCACTAGCAAGAATGGGGATACAAATAGCAAACCCTAGAAGGGTTGTACTCGCTATAGAGCACCCCACTACAGGCTAGAACATAATATTCTGACACACCCCCATAGCCAAAGTGGGGTGTAATCAGCAGAGCAAGCAAAGCAGTACAAGCTCAGGGTGGATCACAATGTCACCACACATTCTGAGCACAAGTTCAAGAAGCAATAGTTTAAAGTTCACAATTATGAGCAAAGCTAGAGGTAGTCACAGAGGGCAAGTGAGGAGGAGGAGGGCTGGCGAGGGGAGAGAGGAGTGGAGGCGACGACTGAAGCTGCAGACACACGGGCAACAGACGGCTCTGGTGCAGCTCTAGTGGCTACCGGGAGCAAGGGCCCCGGAATACAGGAGTAACAGGCTCTGCGTCTGATCAGCAGCGACAGGAGCAACGGACCCACGGGCGACAGGTGCAACCGGCTCTCTGAGCTACCGGTGGCTATCAGAACCCCGGAATACAGGCGCTGCAGACGACACGACGGCTGCCTCCACCCAACCTCCTCCAACTGTCCCACACCCCCCAACACACACCCCCTGCTGCAACCCCTAACTCCACTCCCACGTCACCCCCCTAGCACCACTCCTTCGGCTCCCCACACACCCACCCCCCTCAGCGGCAGCTGCAGTAGTGGGAGACGGAGGAGGAGGAGGAGCAGGGGACGGCTCACACTCACGGCACCCCCATACCCTCCACCCCCAAACCCTAACACAGGAACGCGGGCAGTAGCGGGGGTGGGGCGCCGGCAGAAGCTCGGGGGACGGACGAGGCGCGCGCACGGGCCTGCCGCAGGCCGGACGAGGCGCGCGCGGGCTGCCCGGGCCGCGCGCGGGCCTGGCGCAGCCCGTACGGGCCGCGCGCGGGCCTGGCGCAGGCCGTACGGGCCGCGCGCGGGCTGTACGGGCCGCGCGCGGGCCTGGCGCAGCCCGTACGGGCCGCGCGCGGGCCTGGCGCAGCCCGTACGGGCCGCGCGCAGGCCTGGCGCAGCCCGTACAGGCCGCGCGCGGGCCTGGCGCAGCCCGTACGGGCCGCGCGCGGGTCCCAGGGGCGCTTCGACGGGCGACGGGGGCGTTTCGACGGGCGACGGGGGGCGCTCCGACGGGCGACGGGGGCGCTTCGACGGGCGACGGGGGGGAGCGCTTCGACGGGCGACGGGGGGCGCTTCGACGGTGGGAAACCGCCGCGCGCCTCGGGGCGCACGGCGGGCAGAAAACCGCCGCGCGCCCCGAGCGCGCGGCGGGAAGAAAAAAAAACGAACATCGCGCGCCACGGGACGCGCGACACACAGGAAGGCAGCGGAAGCAGGCGGGCCCACAGGCCAGGAGCGTAACCGCTCTGATAGCATGTCAAGATACTAAGCACCCAGAGAGCTAGGTTTAGGCTTAGAAAGCATAGTTAGGAGTAGGAGCTAGGGCTTAGCCTAGACACAAGAGAGATGTCCAAGCAAGAAGGAGAGTTTGCACTAGCAAGAATGGGGATACAAATAGCAAACCCTAGAAGGGTTGTACTCGCTATAGAGCACCCCACTACAGGCTAGAACATAATATTCTGACAGTCAGCTGATCTACGAGATCAACGTCGATGACAAGATCATCGCCAATGGATTCTTTGGCAACAACTGCGAGGAGCCTGAGACAGACGACGAGTAGATTCTAGCTAGGAATGTAAAACTTCTTAATGTGTAGTGAGTATATTGGTAGATAGACATGCGCAGATTTCATGCTACTGTAGGTTCTAATGTTTAGATCAATAAAATAGTGGAGAGATTACCCCCTGGATGAAAGGGATGCGCTTGTAATAAGTACTGTTAGAATCGTAGGTGTGGGGCCTAGGCTTAGTAGCCTAGGCCCACACTAGGAGGTAGGTGGGTGTGCTCTAGAACTAGGAGTTAGGGTTTACGAAGGAGAATTGGAACGAAGAATGAATGGTGACTAGCAAGCAGCAGAACACACAAATAGCAAACCCTAAGGGGTTGTACTCACTATTGAGCACCCCACTGCAGGCTAGACAAATAACATTCTGACACACCCCCATAGCCAAAGTGGGGTGTAATCAGCAGAGCACACAAAGCAGTACAAGCTCAGGGTGGATCACGACGTCACCACACATTCTGAGCACAAGTTCAAGAACCAATAGTTTATAAATTGTAAGCAGAGCTAGAGGCAGTCACAGAGGGCAAGTGAGGAGGAGGAGGGCTGGCGAGATGAGAGAAGAGTGGAGGCGACGACTGAAGCTGCAGACACACGGGCAACAGACGGCTCTGGTGCAACGCTGGTGGCTACCGGGAGGAGAAAGGCCCCGGAATACAGGAGTAACAGGCTCGGCGGCTGAACAGCAGCGGCAGGAGCAACGGACCCACGGGCGACAGGTGCAACCGGCTCTCTGAGCTACCGGGATTGAGCGCCCCGGAGTACAGGCGCTGTAGACGACACGACGGCGGTCTCCGCTCAACCTCCCCCAACAGTCCCACACCCCTCGACACACACCCCTTGGTCCACCCTTAGCTCCACTCCCATATCACCCCCCCTAGCGCCAGTCCCCTCGGCTCCCACACATCCACCCCCCTCAGCGGCAGCTGCAGCAGTGGGAGACGAAGGAGGAGGAAGGGACGACGCACACGAAGCACCCCCATACCCGTCACCCCCACACTCTCGAACAAAGGCGGGCAAACTCCAGGGGCGGCTGCTGCAGTGGCGGGCTGCTCCAGGGGCGGTTGCTGCAGTGACTGGCTGCTCCAGGGGCTGCTGCTGCAGGCTCGGCAGCGGCAACTGCTGCAGGTAGAGCGGCGGCTGCTGCTGTAGGCTCTGGCGGCGGCTGCTGCTGCAGGCTCTGGCGGCGGCTGCTGCTGCAGGCTCGGTGGCGGCAGCTGCTGCTGCAGGCCTGGCGGCGGCTGCTGCTGCAGGGCGGCGGCGGCTGCTGCTGCAGAGCGGCGGCGGCTGCTGCTGCTGGTAGAGCGGCGGCTGCTGCTGCAGGCTCTGGTGGCAGCTGCTGCTGCAGGCTCTGGCGGCGGCTGCTGCTGCAGGCTCTGGCGGCGGCTGCTGCTGCAGGCCTGGCGGCGGCTGCTGCTGCAGGGCGGCGGCGGCTGCTGCTGCAGAGCGGCGGCGGCTGCTGCTGCTGGTAGAGCGGCGGCTGCTGCTGCAGGCTCTGACGGCGCCCCGCGGGTCCCGCAGGGGGCGTCGCGACGAGCAGGGGCGACGCCCCGCGGGTCCCGCACGGGCGTCGCGACGAGCAGGGGCGACGCCCCGCGGGTCCCGCACGGACGTCGCGACGAGCAGGGCGACGCTGCGCGGGTCCCGTACGGGCGTCGCGACGAGAAGGGGCAGCACCCAGGGGGCGCCGCGACGAGTAAGGGCGACGCCCCGCGGGTCCCGCACGGGCGTCGCGACGAGCAGCAGGGAGGGCAGCGCGCAGGCCCCCCCAAGGACGCTTCGACGGACGGGATAACCGCCGCGCGCCCCGAGCGCGCGGCGGGCAGAAGAAGCCGCCACGTGTTCGGAGCGCGTGGCGGGAAGAAAATGCAATGCCGCGCACCACGGGGCGCGCGGCGGATAGTACGACAGCGGAAGGAGTTGGTGGGCCCGATGAACTAGGCGGCAGGATCTCGCCGGCTCTAGATACCATGTTAGAATCGTAGGTGTGGGGCCTAGGCTTAGTAGCCTAGGCCCACACTAGGAGGTAGGTGGGTGTGCTCTAGAACTAGGAGTTAGGGTTTACGAAGGAGAATTGGAACGAAGAATGAATGGTGACTAGCAAGCAGCAGAACACACAAATAGCAAACCCTAAGGGGTTGTACTCACTATTGAGCACCCCACTGCAGGCTAGACAAATAACATTCTGACAAGTACATGGATTTTATAGGGTGCGCTTATAATTGAGGACCGGCCATAAGCGCATGGCTCCAGATAATAGCCCCGGTGCCTTTAATTGGACGGCGCTATTATCCGGGGCGATAATGTGTTATCTGTTGGAAACATATAGTTCACGCTTCTGATGTGTCGAACACTACAATGTAAGCGAAGCGAACTACAGCGAAGCAACGGCGAGTCAACCGAACTATAGCGAAGCGGTTGACAAAAGAAGCAACAGTAAGAGGTTAAGGGCCACGTATCTTTTGGTGTAGATTGTCTAAGCTCCGCCAAATCCACGTGGCCAACGCGTCCCTCTACGCTCCCGTCGACGCAGAAATTTTCGTCGAACAGCCACACGGATTTGTCACAGACCCCAATCAAGTCAGTCAGCTACTGAAATCACTGTACAGCATCAAGTAAGCCCCATGACTGTGGCAACATTACCTACACGCCCAATTAATCCACATCGGCTTTCGTCAACTGCGACACAATCAGGGAACGTACCGACTCATAAAGGCCGCCGAGTACATCCTGCTAATCGTCTATGTAGACGATCTGCTCTACATAGGCTCCACCGACGGCATCACCACCTGGTTTGAAGAGGAGCTGCAGCAGGATCTCCCACTCACCGACTCCTCCATTGTAACTCAATATCTAGGACTCAATATACTCGACGGGGAAAACTCGATCTACCTCAGCGCCGCTAAATACGCCGACACCATCGCAGAACACTTCGGCCTAACGCCAGTCGCCGTCTCCACGCAGTATCGCTATACCACGGGAAATCACAAGGGAGAGACTGCTCCGCTCGGACCTGCCGGCCTACGCGACTACTAGCGAAAGCTGGGATGCTTGCTCTTTGCAGCCGTTACCGGCCAACCGGACCTGTCGTACTGGGCGATATAATTTGACACCTATCTCAAGAATCCCGAAGCGGAACACATGGCGGAACTCGATCGCGCACTACACTACCTCGCCAACACACCAACAGTCAGCTTGACCTACCACAAAACCAGAACCATAATTCCAAAACTAATCGGCCATGTGGATGCTGACCACGCTGGCGATTCCGATAAAAGGTGATCGCGCACCGGCTACATCTATCGAATCGAGCCTACCGGTCCTATCTCGTGGCAGTCGAGCAAGCAAGAGCTAATTGCTCTCTCCTCAGCTGAAGCAGAATACATTGCACTCTGCTCAGCCACCAAGGAAGGGCTGTACCTTCGCGGGCTACTGGAAGAAGCAAAGCTGGCCCAGTTATCCGGCTTCTCTGTCTTCTGCGACAACCAATCGGCAATTCGCATAGCGAACAAGAACGGGTTCGCGAACCGAACAAGCACATCGCCCTGCGATAATTCTTTGTGAAGGACGAGATCGAGAAAGGAAGACTCGAGCTATCCTACTGCCCCACATCCGAGATGGCAGCAGATTGTTTGACCAAGAAACTCAAAAAGCAGAAGTTCGAGTACTGCATGCTGCTGACTGGACAAGGCCACATCACCTGCTACGAAGGTAATGACACTCCCGGAGCTAAGGGGAGTGTTGGAAACATATGGCTCGCACTTCTGATGTGTCGAACACTACAATGTAAGCGAAGCGAACTACAGCGAGTCAACCGAACTACAGCGAAGCGGTTGACAAAAGAAGCAACAGCAAGAGGTTAAGCGAAGGTCAAAGGCCAGCGACCTTTGACTCGCCAAAAGCAGAACGACAGCAAGGACACATAACTGACTCGCTATTTAGCCGTTTACCCGAGTTGTCGCTGTATCGAACTGCAACAGTAGTGAGTTAAAACCTTTCATATTCCTTGTAATCATATAAAAAGCTTTGTATCCCCTTGCTATAATCAACTTATCTTGTTCTCACACACCAGCACAAGGTGGTTCAATCAATTCACTAAGACGCTTCCGCTAATACATCATTATCCTGAGACTTAGTCTTGAAAACGATCCTAAGGGCCTTTTCTCAGCCCAACATTATCCTCATGCAGCGGTGCAGTGGAGCATGCAGCGGTGCAGTGGAGCATGCAGCGGGGCAGTGGAGCATGCAGCGGTGCAGTAGAGCATGCAGCGGTGCAGTGGTGCAGTGGAGCATGCAGCGGTGCAGTGGAGCATGCAGCGGTGCAGTGGAGCATGCAGCGGTGCAGTGGGGCATGCAGCGGGGCAGTGAGGCATGCAGTGAGGCACTGAGGCATGCAGTGAGGCAGTGGGGCATGCAGCGAGGCAGTGAGGCATGCAGCGGGGCAGTGAGGCATGCAGCGGGGCAGTGAGGCATGCAGTGGGGCAGTGAGGCATGTGCCACACGATGGCAGTGACAAGCTCTGGGGCCAGCAGCAGCGGGGTTGAGGGCGGCGATGCAAGTGAGAGGGCGGCGATGCACAGGTCAGAGTGAGAGGGCGGCGATGCAAGTGGGAGGGCGGCGATGCATAGGTCAGAGTGAGAGGGCGGTGGACAGGGAGGGGTGGGAGAGCGATGCGGTGGCGCCTTCAATCAACATGCGCTGCCGCTTTCTGTGCTGCCTTTGCTGGCGCCGCGTGAGACACACAGGCGAGGGGGACACGGGCGAGGGGGACACGTGCGAGGCGACTGCACGGCCGCCACCCACAGGCACCATGGAAGGCGTGCTGGGCCGTGTTGCAGCCTGCGTGTGGCCCGGCCCCACATCGACCCCTTTTGCCTCGCGGTGCTGCCTCCCTGCCTCACCCCCTTGTCTCGCAGCCTCCTCTCTCCGTCTGCGCCACTGCCTCTGCCGCCTCCTCTTGCGCGCCTTGAGAGCTGCGCTGAGGGCGGCTCTGCCAGCCCCGCCAGCACTGAGGGCGGCTCTGCCAGCCCCGCCAGCACTGAGGGGCGCCAGCACTGCACCGCCTCGCCGCCCGCCATCCCATCCACCTGCTGCCTCCCCACTGCTCGCCCCACTGCCATCCTCATTCTCGTCCGCGTCCCCCTCCACCTCGCCCTCCACCTCCCCCTCAACCTCGCTCTCCACCTCCCCCTCCTCCGCATCAACAGCCCCACTCACCCCATTCATGTGCTCCTCGCTCTGCCCTCCTTCCCCACATGCCTCCCCTCCTTCCCCTCCCTCTCCCTGCGCATCCCCGCCCTCCCGCACGCTCCCTCCCTGTAGTTGCTCCTCCCTCGCCCTTTTCCTCCCGACCTTCCTCTCTCCTTCCCTCTCCCTCTCCCTCTCCCTCTCCCTCTCCCTCTCTCTCTCCCTCTCCCTCTCTCCCTCTCCCTCTCCCTCTCCCTCTCCCTCTCCCTCTCCCTCTCCCTCTCCCTCTCTCCTCTTTCCCGCTCCCGCTCCCTCTCCCGCTCTTCATCCCGCGCCTCGCCTGCCATCGCCTGCACGCCCCTCCCCTCCGCACGTCTGCCCGACCGTGCTGCCATCCACTCGCCACCTGCGCCCTGCACTGCCTCACCTGCGCCCTGCACTGCCTCACCTGCGCCCTGCACTGCCTCACCTGCGCCCTGCACTGCCTCACCTGCGCCCTGCACTGCCTCACCTGCGCCCTGCACTGCCTCACCTGCGCCCTGCACTGCCTCACCTGCGCCCTGCACTGCCTCACCTGCCGCGCCGCCACTAACCCTGCCATGCCCGCTACCCCCCCCACTGCCACTTGCACCTCTGCCATCTCTCCCCTGCCCGCCGCCCGCATCCTTCGTTGTGACATCATCTCCTACTTCCCCTTCCCTTTCAAACCCTTCCTCCATTTCCTCCACACTTGGCTTCCCTCTTCCCTCCTCGCGCTCTTCCACTCCTCCCTCTTCCCCTTCTTCCACCGGCCCCTCTCCTCCACTCTCTCTCTCTCTCCTCTACCCTCATCTCTCCTCCCTCCGCTCCTCCCTCCCCACCTTCCTTCCCTAATACCTTCTCTTTTCCCTCTTTTCCGCCCGTCGCCCCTCCCTCCAGTCCCCTCTCCTCTTGCCCCACCCCTGCCAATCGCCCCACCTCCGCCCGCTGCCCCGCCACACACGTCGCATCCTGCCCCGCCGCAGCACCCCTCCCTGCAGCGCCTCCCGCGCTGCCCGCTCCATTCTTCTCGCCACCTTTCTCTGTCTCATCAACTCGCTCCCCCCCCTCTTTTCCCTTGGCTGCCGTCACTCCCCTCGCTGTCATCCACCACAACCACATCCGCCTCCTCCCCCTCGCCCTCCCCTTTCCCTTCCCCTTCCCCATCCCGATCCCCCTTCCCTTCCCCCTGCCCCTGTTTGTCCTCCGCGCCCTCCGTCTGCCCCTCCAGACACCACACACCATCGGAGCTGCATGCCCCACCGCCCTGCTCTTGCGTCGTCTCGCCCTCCCCAACCACCTCCACCACATCGCTCTCCTCCCTCCCCTCCACCTCCATTCGCTCCTCCCCACCCGCTCCCTCGCTCTCCACTTCCATCCTCCCAATTCCCTCCTCGCGCTGTTCTGCTTCCACCTCCTCCTCATCCATCTCCTCCTCCATCTCCTCCGCCTGCCCCACCCCCCAAGCTGCGCCACCTCTCCCTCCGCTTCCTCCTCTCCCTCCGCTTCCTCCTCTCCCTCCGCTTCCTCCTCCCCCTCCGCTTCCTCCCCCCCTCCGCTTCCCTTCCTCCTCCCCCTCCGCTTCCCTCCTCCCCCTCCGCTTCCTCCTCCCCCGCTTCTTCCTCCTCTCCCTCCGCTCCTCCTCCTCCCCCCCCGCTTCCTCCTCCCCCTCCGCTTCCTCCTCCCCCTCCGCTTCCTCCTCCCCCTCCAATTCTTCCTCCTCTCCCTCTCCCTCCGCCTCCTCCTCTCTCTCCGCTTCCTCCTCCCCCTCCGCTTCCCCTCCCCCTCCGCTTTCCTCCTCCCCCTCCGATTCCTCCTTTCCCTCCGCTTCCTCCTCCCCCTCCAATTCTTCCTCCTCTCCCTCCGCTTTCCTCCTCTCCTCCGCTTCCTCCTCCCCCTCCGATTCCTCCTCCCCCTCCGCTTCCTCCTCCCCCTCCGCTTCCTCCTCCCCCTCCGATTCCTCCTCCCCCTCCGATTCCTCCTCCCCATCTGCTTCCTCCCCCCCCCCGATTCCTCCTCCCCATCTGCTTCCTCCTCCCCCTCCGATTCCTCCTCCCCATCTGCTTCCTCCTCCTCCCCCCCCGATTCCTCCTCCCCCTGCACTCCCTCCTCGCCCGCACCGCCCGCGCTGCTGCCAGGCGAGCGGTGTAGCCCCGCCCGCCCAGGCACGGGCAAGGGCACCTCCACCACGTCGCTCTCCTCCTCGCCCTCCCCCACTCCTTCGCCCTCCATTCCATCCTCATCACCTTCCTCCTCCTCCTCCCCCTCCTCCTCCTCCTCCTCCTCCTCCTCCTCCTCCTCCTCCTCCTCCTCCTCGTCCCCCTCCTCTTCCTCCTCCAGCTCCTCCAACTCCTCCTCCCTCACCTCCCTCACCCCCAGCTCACCCAGAACTCCCCACGCCCTGCTCGCCGCATCATCAGCCGCGCCGCCCTCCCTCCCACCTGCGTGCATCCCTGCGCTCGCCTCATCATCGTCCGCCTCCGCGTCTGCTCGGCCCGCCCCTCCCCCCGCCTGCCCACCATCGCGGCCCACCAGCAGCAGGCGCTGCCGCTTCTCTCGGCGCCAGCGGGCGAGCGCCACGAGGCGGGCCTCACCGGGCGCCATGTGGGGGTTGTGCCGCCGCACGCGCCACGTCTCCCGCTCCACCCACTCTCTCATCGCCGCCCGCTCCACGCCCGCCCCCGCCCTCCCTGCCGCCCCCGCCCTCCCTGCCGCCCCCGCCCTCCCTGCCGCCCCCGCCCTCCCTGCCGCCCCCGCCCTCCCTGCCGCCGTCGCCCTGCTGCTGCCTGCAATGGTGGGGCGTGCAGCGGCGGTGGGTGCGGCAGGGGAGGCCGGGCGGGGGGCGGTGAAGAGGCGCTGCTGCAGGCGGGGGGAACGCCGCACGCGCTCTGATGGGGCCGAGGGGGCTGAGGGGGGAGTGGGCGTGGCTGTGGGGGTGGGGTTGGCTGTGGGGATTAAGGTGGCATGGAGTGGGCGTGGTGACAGGGATGGCTCTCCAGCACTAACAGCACCCCCTGCAGCCCCGCCACTGGCAGCAGCAGGTGCAGCAGAAGCGGCAGCAGCAGTGGCAGGCAGGGACGGCGGGGCAGCAGGAGGATGCGCGGCGGGCGAGGAGGCATCCAGAGCGGGCAGGGGCGGGAGTGGCGGCACTTGGGTGCGTGCAGCACAAGGTGTGGGGGCACGTGCAGCAGCACGGGAACGCGGGAGGGAAGGAGGAGCGGGAGGGACCGGGCGGGTGGGCGGTGAGCGGAGTGCCGCAGAGGCAGAGGCAGAGGCAGAGGCAGGAGGCGCGGCAGAGGGGGGAGCAGGGGCAGCGGGGGTGAGAGCAGCAGCAGGTGGCGGTGGAGTGACAAAAGCGGCGGGCACATGGAGAGACGGGTGGGGGGCGCGGGGGCAGCAGGGAGGGGAGCCATGGCGTGGGGCGTGATGGAGGCGAGGAGGTGGGGCGTGATGGAGGCGAGGTGGTGGGGCGAGATGGAGGAGAGGAAACGCAGCTCTGCAAAGGGCAAGTCTATGGGCGCTCCTTCTGCCATGCCATGTGCGATGACGTCACCATGCACGCCCACATGCATGCACACCCACATGCATGAGCCCATACGCACATGCGCACGCCCACACACAAATGCACGCAGGAAAGAGGAGCACGAGGTTATCAGCCCACCGCAATCAGAAGGTGCATCGGGTGTGCATCGGGTGTGTCCTTGACCCTAAGCATCCTCTACTTTCTCTCTCCCGCCTATCCTCTCACGTGCTTACATCCCTCTGCCTCGCACCTCGCCCGCCCGCCTGCACGGTACGCGCGCCTCACCTGCCAGGCGGCGCAGCGCGTCAGCCATCTCCGCCAGGCCCAGCTGCACCGTCTCCAGCGCGCCCGCCACCTCCGCGGCGCACATCGCCGCTGCCGCTGCGGTGCCATCCCCATCCGCCTCCTCCGCCCCATCTCCGCGCGCCACCGCTGCTCCGTGCGCCGCGGGCTGCGGCGGCCGTTCGGGCTGCATGCTCGCGCGCGTGCCTCCAACAAGCTTGCTGGGCGGCGACGGGCGGGCGGGAAAAGCGACGATGGACGATCGATAAGGTCGCGGCGTGAAGAGAGGCGGAGCGCGGAGTGGAGAAGCGCGCGGAGGGAGGTGCGGTGGGTGGGAGCGTCACGCCTTGAAACGACAGCTCGCGGGTGACGCTTTGGGTGGCGAACAATTCTCAGCCCGACGTGAGTTGAGGATCGACGCGGACGGCGCGCACGCGTGGGCTGCGGAGATGCGCGGGCACGACTCGAGTCGGTAGTTGGCGAGCATTAGAGCGACATTGAGGCGTGCGGTGAAGCACCAGACCCGACCAGAGACCAGCAGATCCAGTGGCCACACCCCTTCATCTACTGGTTTAGTACACCCAATTTCCTATGGAATTTTGAGTCCCCTCTTTCACATTTATCAACTACTAGGATGTGTCTATTACCGAAGAAGTTGTTTATGAAAGTAGCATTGTACTTGTGGCATATCACAAAGCCAATGTCCTGAAGCACGCTGTTACAATGCCAAGCGGGACTTAGGGCGTGTTTCTACGCCTCTTATAAGTCAAACCTCTTATTAGACTTGCGTGGTGGTACAATCAGGGCTGATTTTATTAGGGTAATTACCCTGATTTTAGGGTGATTTCAGGCTTTCCACTTTGCGAAGGCTGAGATTTCAGAATTACTGAGTTTTCAACCCTGTTCAAATTGTCAAACATTATATATGTTGTGTTTGTTTAGGCTACAGTGGGTTAGCCTATAGGGGGTACACAATTCTAGGGTTAGGTACTTGTACTGATTTCACTGTTAGTTCAATCATTCCTGTCCGTTCATTCTGACATGGTATCAGAGCAGGTCCTTCACTAGGACCGTTTTAGGGCCCACCGCTACCTACCTACCTACCTACCGTGCGCCCTCGTGCGCCCTCGCGCCCTCGTGCGCCTCTTACTACCGTGCGCCCTCGTGCGCCCTCGCGCCCTCGTGCGCCTCTTACTACCGCGCGCCCTCGTGCGCCTCTTACTACCGCGCGCCCTCGTGCGCCCTCGCGCCCTCGTGCGCCTCTCCCTACCGCGCGCCCTCGTGCGCTCTTGCGCCCTCGTGCGCCTCTCCCTACCGCGCACGCACGGCCTGCTAGCCACCCGCGCGCGGCCCGCTTTCCGCGGCGTCGTCGCCAGCCCGCGGCGTCGTCGCCTGCCCGCGGCGTCGTCGCCTGCCCGCGACGTCGTCGCCTGCCCGCGGCGTCGTCGCCTGCCCGCGGCGTCGTCGCCTGCCCGCGGCGTCGTCCCCTGCTCGTCGCGTCGACCTGCCCGCGGCGTCGCCACCTGCCCGCCGCGTCGCCCTGCCCGCGGCGTCGCCACCTGCCCGCCGCGTCGACCTGCCCGCGGCGTCGCCACCTGCCCGCCGCGTCGCCCTGCTCGCGGCGTCGCCACCTACCCGCCGCGTCGCCCTGCCCGCGGCGTCGCCACCTGCCCGCCGCGTCGCCCTTCTCGCCGCGTCGCCCTGACCTAATCCGCCTCTCGCCCCTGGAGCAGCCGCCACTGCAGCAGCAGCCCCTGGAGCCGCCCGCCACTGCAGTAGCAGCCCCTGGAGCCGCCCGCCACTGCAGCAGCCCCCTCTGGAGCAGCACGTACCTGCAGCAGCTGCCCCTGGAGCAGCCCGCACCTGCAGCAGCCGCCCCTGGCCCCTGGAGCAACCACCGCTGCAGCAGCCGCCCCTGGCCCCTGGAGCCGCCGCCACTGCAGCAGCCGCCCCTGGCACCTGGAGCAGCTGCCGTCGCGGCCCAGCCTCGCCCTGCAGCAGCTGCCGCGGAGCTCCCTGCTGCGGCCCGGCCCAGCCCTGCAGTTGTAGCGGCCCCGCTGTCGCCACCGTCTTGCGCCTGCCGCGCCGACCACTGGTGAGCATTGCCCAGCACTGCTACTGCTACCGCTGCTACTGCTGCTACTGCCTTTTCTACTCCCACTGCCACAGCTCCTGCTGTTACTACTGTTGCTGCCGCTACTGCTACTACTGCTGCTCCTGGCGTGGCCAGATGCAGCTCCAGGGCCGTGCGCGTGAGTCCCTCACGCCCCAGCAGCTTCGTGCGCGTGAGTGGTACGCTAGTTGGGGCTGTCGGGGTGGCCGTAGTGGTGGTCGCTCTGGAGTGGGTCGGTCGGGAGCTTCTGGTAGTGGACAGGTGCAGCTGCCGTGCCCTCCTTCGCCCCAGCTGCTTCTGTCAAACATATGTGCTGCATACTGTCTAGGCTGTAGTGGGGTAGCCCATATGGGGTACAACCCAAATTAGGGTTTACTACTTGTACTCCTGCATGCTGCTAGTTCACTCATTCCTGCCTGTTCATTCTGACATGGTATCAGAGCAGGTCCTTTGCTAGGACCGCTCCTAGGGCCCACCGCTACCTACCTACCTACCTACCTATCGTGCGCCCTCGTGCGCCCTCGTGCGCCCTCGTGCGCCCTCGTGCGCCTCTCACTACCGAGCGCCCTCGTGCGCCTTCGCGCCCTCGTGCGCCCCTACCTACCGCGCGCCCTCGTGCGCCTTAGCGCCCTCGTGCGCCTCTACCTACCGCGCGCCCTCGTGCGCCTTAGCGCCCTCGTGCGCCTCTACCTACCGCGCGCACGCAGCCCGCTAGCCACCCGCGCGCGGCTCGTTTTTAACGCGCGCGACTCGCTAGCCGCCCGTGCGCGGCCGATTTTTCGCGCGCGCGCCTCGCTAGCCGCCCGCGCGCGGCCGATTCTTCGCGCGCGTGACCCGCTAGCCGCCCGCGCGCGGCTTAGGGTTTTTCACGCGACCCGTCGCGGCCTTGTGCGGCCCCGCGCACTGCCCGCGAGCAGCCGCCGCTCGACCTGCAGCAGCTGCCGCCGCCGAGCTTGCAGCAGCAGCCGCCGCTCGACCTGCAGCAGCTGCAGCAGCAGCCGCCGCCGACCCTGCAGCAGCAGCCGCCGCCGAGCCTACAGCAGCGGCCGCCGCCGACCCTACAGCAGCAGCCGCCGCTCGACCTGCAGCAGCTGCCGCCGCCGAGCCTGCAGCAGCAGCCGCCGCTCGACCTGCAGCAGCTGCCGCCGCCGAGCTTGCAGCAGCAGCCGCCGCTCGACCTGCAGCAGCTGCAGCAGCCGAGCCTGCAGCAGCAGCCGCCGCCGACCCTGCAGCAGCAGCCGCCGCCGAGCCTACAGCAGCGGCCGCCGCCGACCCTACAGCAGCAGCCGCCGCTCGACCTGCAGCAGCTGCCGCCGCCGAGCCTACAGCAGCGGCCGCCACCGACCCTGCAGCAGCTGCCGCGGAGCTCCCTGCTACGACCTGGCCCCGCCCCGCTGTTGCAGCGGCCACGCTGTCGCCACTGTCTTGCGCCCGCCGCACCAACCACTGGTGAGCTTTGCCCTGCTAGCACTGCTACCGTTACTGCTGCCGCTACTGCTGCTGCTCCTGACGTGGCCAGATGCAGCTCCAGCAGGCTCGTGAGTGGTACGCCGGCTTGGGCAGTCGGGGTGGCCGTAGTGGTAGTCGCTCTGGAGTGCGTCGTTCGGGAGCCTCTGGTAGTAGACCGGTGCAGCAGACGTGCCCTCTTCTGCTCCAGCAGGCTCGTGAGTGGTACGCCGGTTTGGGCAGTCGGGGTGGCCGGCGTGGTAGTCGCTCTGGCGTGCGTCGTTCGGGAGCCCCTGGTAGTGGACAGGTGCAGCAGCCGTGCCCTCTTCTGCTCCAGCAGGCTCGTGAGTGGTACGCCGGTTTGAGCAGTCGGGGTGACCGTAGTGGTAGTCGCTCTGGCGTCCGTCGTTCGGGAGCCTCTGGTAGTGGACAGGTGCAGCAGCCGTGCCCTCTTCTGCTCCAGCAGGCTCGTGAGTGGTACGCCGGTTTGAGCAGTCGGGGTGGCCGTAGTGGTAGTCGCTCTGTGAGTGAGGCAGCCGCTCTCGGTGCCAGTACGTCTGTTGCCCTCGGTGCAGGTGAGGCTACCACTCCCGGTACTCGCGTGTCTGCTACTCCAGGTGCTAGTGCGTCTGCCGCTCCAGGTGCTCGCGTGTCTGCTACCCCAGGTGATGGTGAGGCTGCCGCTCTAGGTGCTGGTGAGTCTGTCTCCCCTGGTACTGAGTCGACTGAGGCACTGCACACCTTCACACTGGACTCAGGTGCTTCTCGCTGTTTCTTTCGTGACCGCACTGCCCTTGAGCCACTTGCTCGGCCAGTTGCGGTCTCCCTCGCTGACCCCTCTGGGGGTCCGGTCATTGCGACCTCCTCCACTGTTCTTCCCTGTCCTGCGGTCCCGTCTGGCACACTGTCTGGTCTCCACCTCCCCTCGTTCTCTACGAACTTGGTGGCGGGTTGTGCGCTCCAGGACGCGGGTGTTCACCAGTTCACCCCGGCCTACGAGCGCGTGACACACTGCACGTGTGCTCGGACGGGCCGTCACCTGGCTACCTTCACTCGGCAGCCGGGGTCGGACTTGTACACACTGACCACTGAGTCCCCTCAGGTAGCTGCGTCTGCGTCTGCGTCTGCGTCAGGTCAGCTGTCTGCCCCCTGCTCGTGTCGCTCTCTGGCGCACGACACTGTCCTCTGGCACCACCGACTTGGCCACCCGTCTGTGCAGCGCCTTCGCGCCATGCACAAACGGCAGCTTGTCTCTGGTCTTCCCAGGGTGCTCCCTCCCCTCCCACCCTCGCCTGCTCCTGACTGTCTACCCTGTGTCGAGGGGCGGCAGCGCGCCGCTCCTCACTCCTCCTCCTTTCCCCCGACAACTGCTCCCTTGCAGACGCTCCACATGGACGTGTGGGGCCCAGCCCGCGTCCGTGGTCAGGGTCAGGAAAGGTACTTCCTAGGCAAGCGTTTTCACTCGGACTTTCCTGTCCTGCGCTTGCACTCTGACAGAGGTGGTGAGTTCTCCTCCGACCTCTTGGCAGCCTACTGTGCTGAGCACGGCATTGAGCAGTCGTTCACGCTTCCGGCCTCTCCACAGCAGAATGGGGTCGCTGAGCGCCGCATTGGCTTGGTCATGGAGGTCGCTCGTACCTCCCTGATCCATGCGGCTGCTCCCCACTTTCTGTGGCCGTTTGCGGTCCGATACGCTGCGCATCAGCTCAACCTCTGGCCCCGTGTCTCCTTGCCGGAGACTTCCCCGACTCTGCGGTGGACGGGAGAGGCTGGCGATGCGTCGCGTTTCCGGGTCTGGGGATCCCGAGCTTTTGTCCGCGACACGTCCGCGGACAAGCTCGCCCGTCGCGCTGTTCCATGTGTCTTCCTTGGCTTTGTACCGGACGCGCCTGGCTGGCAGTTTTACCACGTCACCTCGCGCCGGGTTCTGGCTTCTCAGGACGTCACTTTTGACGAGTCCGTCCCCTTCTACCGCCTCTTCCCCTACCGCACTGCCCCGCTCCCCCCCCCGCCTCTCTTCCTCGCGCCAGGTGCTGCTGTGGTAGACCCCCTCCCCCCTCAGGGTGCCGCTCCCTCAGGTGTGTCCCAGGTAGACCCGGTTGACCCTGTTGAGGTAGCTGTCGACTCCCGCCCTGCTAGAGGTGCTGAGCCTGAACGTGAGGAGCCTGGCGGTACTGGGCCTGAGCGTGCGGAGCCTGGGGGTACTGAGCCTGGGGGTGCTGAGCCTGGGGGTACTGAGCCTGGGGGTGCTGAGACTGGGGGTGCTGAGCCTGGGGGTGCTGAGCCTGGGGGTGCTGCGTCTGGGGGTGCTGAGCTTGGGAGTACTGAGTTTGGCGGTGCGGAGCCTGGAGGTGCGGAGCCTGGAGGTGCGGAGCCTGGAGGTGCTGAGTCTGGGGGTGCTGAGTCTGGGGGTGCTGAGCCTGAGCGTGCTACGCCTGGAGGAGCTCTCTCCTCCCAGCAGCTGCAGGAGAGGTACCTACAGTACTGCCGCCTCCGGAGAGGTGCTACTGGAGCTCGTACCAGTACTTCCCCTCCTGCCCAGGAGCTCCCCCCCATTCAGCAGATCCGAGAGTGGTACACGCGGCGCTGCAGTCTTCGGAGTGGTGCTCCTGGTGCTGCGGACCCTGGGGGTGGCGCTGCTACTGGTGCTGAGGACTCGGGCGTTGGAGCTGCTGCTGGTGCTGAGGACTCGGACGTTGGAGCTGCTCCTGGTGCTGCGGACCCGAGCGGTGGCGCTGTTGCTGGTGCTGAGGACCCGGGCGGTGGAGCTACTGCTGGTGCTGAGGACCCGGACGTTGGAGCTGCTGCTGGTGCTGAGGACCCTGCCGCTGGTGTCTCTGCTGGTTCTGGGGACGCTGCGCGGCCGCGACCGTACTTCGTTCCGCTCCTTCAGCAGGTTCTTGGTCAGGCTCCTCCTCCTGGTCCTCCTCCCTCCGTAGAGTTTCCTCCGCCTGTCCAGTCGCAGTCACAGTTACCGCCTGCCTCGCCTCTTCCTCGTCCCTCTCCTTACACTGGTCCCACCGGAGGCCTTACAGAGCGTCGTGAGCCTGCGTCTCGTCCAGCGTCGCCTGTTCGTGCTGCTCGCACTGGTCGTCGTGTCCCGCGTGAGCGTCCTCCTCCTGTCCCTGGCACTCACTACATGACTCTGCGTCCCTCCACTGCTCCTCAGCGTGTCCCTCTGCCGTCTCCTCCTGCGTCCTCTCTACCTACTCTTCCTGACCCGGAGTCTGACTCCCGTCGTGCTGCCAGTCCCACTGTCACGCGTCTTCTCGCCACAGTTGTCACTGACCCTACTTTTGAGTCCGCCGCTGCGTCTGCTCTGGTCGCTGAGTTGGTTGACTTTGCTGCTCGCTGTCGCCTAGACTACGCTGCTAGCCTTGTTGCTGAGTCTGAGTCTGAGTCTGCCTGTCCTCCGTCCGTCGGGGGTGAGTGTGCTCTTGGCACGGACGTCCTTGAGGACAGACAGGAGGAGTTCCAGTGCTTTGCTGCTGCTTTGCCCCACCTCGTGTCCATGCTAGTTGCCCCTGAGGGAGACCCGGATGCACCAGACATCCCGACCCCGCGCACTTACGCTGAGGCGATGGCGGGTCCCTACTCCTCTCAGTGGCAGACAGCCATGGACGCAGAGATGGCTTCCTGGAAGTCCACACGCACCTACGTCGACGAGGTTCCCCCACCTGGGGCGAACATCGTCAGTGGCATGTGGATTTTCAGGGTGAAGCGGCCGCCGGGTTCTCCGCCTGTCTTCAAGGCGCGTTACGTGGCTCGAGGCTTCAGTCAGCGAGAGGGAGTAGACTTCTTTCAGACCTTCTCCCCCACCCCGAAGATGACTACTCTTCGGGTGCTGCTGCACATAGCCGCTCACCGCGACTACGAGCTTCACTCACTTGACTTCAGCACTGCTTTCTTGCAGGGCAGCCTGCACGAGGAGATCTGGCTGCGCCGCCCCCCTGGCTTCACTGGGTCGTTTCCTCCTGGTACCCAGTGGAGGCTTCAGCGGCCGGTCTACGGTCTCCGCCAGGCTCCACGTGAGTGGCACGACACACTGAGGACTACACTTGCGGCTCTTGGGTTCGCGCCTTCTACTGCTGACCCGTCGCTGTTTCTGCGCACCGACACTTCGCTGCCGCCGTTCTACATCCTCGTGTACGTCGACGACTTGGTCTTTGCCACTGCTGACACTGCAGGACTCGCCTACGTGAAGTCGGAGCTGCAGAGGAGACACACGTGCACAGACCTGGGTGAGCTGACAAGCTATCTTGGATCACCCGGGACAGAGCACGGCGCACCATCACCCTGACTCAGTCACACATGGTGCAGCAGGTTCTCCAGCGCTTCCGCTTCACGTACTCCTCGCCTCAGTCCACTCCTCTGCCTACCGGTCACTCGCTCTCATCTCTGCCTTCGGATGAGTCCGTAGAGCCGAGTGGCCCGTATCCAGAGCTTGTGGGCTGCCTCATGTACCTGATGACCTGCACTCGACCTGACCTTGCATACCCTCTTAGCATCCTTGCACGCTATGTCGCTCCTGGCCGTCACAGGAAGGAGCACATGGATGCCGCTAAGAGGGTGTTGCGCTACTTGTGCAGTACGTCGGGCATGGGGCTAGTGCTTGGAGGGCGAGACCGAGTTGTGCTCACTGGACACTCAGACGCTTCTTGGGCGGACGACCAGGCTACTCAGCGGTCGTCTCAGGGTTACACCTTCAGCCTTGGCTCTGGCTCAGTTTCTTGGCGTTCCACACGCTCTTCGTCTGTTCTCAGCTCCAGTTGTGAGGCTGAGATCTACGCCACAGCCATGGCGGCCCAGGAGCTTCGCTGGCTGACCTACCTGCTGACCGACTTGGGAGAGAGGCCTCGTTCTCCTCCAGTGCTGTACGTCGACAACAAGGCTGCCATTGCCTTGTGTGAGGAGCACAGACTGGAGCACCGAACGAAGCACATCGCCCTGCGTACTTCCTGGCTAGAGAGCTGCAGCAGCGTGGTCAGCTTTGTCTGCGTTACGTGGCCACTGAGGCCAACACTGCTCAGCACCGCCAGGCTCCGCACCCGCAGTCTCAGCACCCCCAAGACGCAGCACCCCCAGCAGCACCAGAGTCACCAGTGACCTCGACAGGCTCAACCAAGGGGAGTGGGTCTACCTGAGACACACTTGAAGGAGCAGGACCCTGAGGGGGAAGGGGGCCTACCGGAGGGGACCTGGAGCGAGGAGAGTGGGGGGGGGGGGGGGGGGGGAGAGGGGAAGAGACGGTAAAAGGGAACCGACTCGTCAAACGTGACGTCCTGAGAGGGGAAGACACGGCGCGAGGTGGGGTGATAAAATTGTCAGCCAGGCGCGTCAGAGGGAAAACCAAGGAAGACACAGGGAATGGCGCGAGAGGAGAACTTGTCCGCGGAGCTATCGTGGACAAAGGCACGAGCGCCCCAGACCCGGAACACCGACGCATCGCCAACCTCCCGCGTCCAATGCAATGTAGGCGAGGTCTCCGGCAAGGAGACACAGGGCCAGAGGTTGAGCTGATGCGCAGCCTACCAGACCGCAAACCAGAAAATGGGGAGCAGCTGCATGGATCATGGAGGTACGAGCGACCTCCATGACTAAGCCAATGCGGCGCTCAGCAACCCCATTATTCGGAGGGGAGGCCGGAAGCGTGAACGACTGGAGGATGCCCTCCCTATGACAAAAGTCCGCAAGAGGTCAGAGGACAACCCACCACCTCTGTCAGAGTGCAGCCGCAGGACAAAAAAGTCCGTGCGGAACCGCTCGCGGAGCTGGAGACGGACAGCGCGGATCCAAGGGATCAGAACATCAAGGACCTCCCTCTTGCTGCGCAAGGGGAAGACCGTGGTGTAAAGCGTGTAGTCGTCAACCACCAGCAAAAGGTACCGCTCGCAACCCTGTCCCTAGACGCGGGCTGGGCCCCACACGTCCATGTGGAGAGTCAGCAAGGGAAAAGTCGTCGAGGGAAACGAGGAGGAGTGAGGAGCGGCGCGCTGCCGCCCCTCGACGCAAGGAAGGCAGGGCGGGGCAGGCGAGCGCGGGTTGGGAGGGCAGAGACATGGGAAGGCCAAAGTCAAGGAAGCGGGAGTGCATGCCACGGAGGCATGGCAGGGAGGGGTGACCAAGGCGGTGGTGCCAGAGGAGAGTCTATTGCGAGAGGAGGCGACACGAACAAGGGGCTGACAGCTGACCTGGCGAAGACACCTGACCAGACGCAGCGACCTGTGTAGGCTCAGTAGTCAGTGTGTATAGGCTCGACCCTGGCCGACGGGTGAACGTGACCATTTGACGGCCCGTCCGTGCACACGTGCAGATCGCCACACGCTGTCCTCCAAGGGTAAAGGTATCAACCCATTCATCATGGAGTCAAGCGTGAAGGTGTGCAAGGCCTCGGCAGACGCAGTACCAGAAAGGGCAGACTCACTAGCACCTAGAGCAGCAGCCTCTATACCTGGGTCAGGCGGCACACACAGGTAACAGTCACCCTCAGTACCAACGGTCAAAGCATACATATTGTCATACTCTAGATCAAGGATACACATGACAGTAAGGATAGCGTCATAGTCTAGAGCAAATATATCCACATTGTTCCGAAGCAGCTCCAGCCAACGGGGTAGCTCAGCCTCGTCGCCAAACACTGCGCGCCAGGCGTCGCTCAGACAGGAGAAGCAGCGGGACTGTGTGTGGCCAACTGTCCCGCAAGTCTGACCAGCTCGATCACCTGTGCGAATGACGTACGGGCAGCGAGCAGTACTCCGAGACGCCCCACGCTGAGCGTACCACTCACGAAGCTGCTGGGGCGTAAGGGTCTCGCACGGACGCCGCTGCAGCTGCATCTGGCCACCGCCAGAGACTCCCCCCCAAACAGCTCCACCGCGGCTGCCGCTACGGCTGCCGCCACCACTCCAACTAGCGTACCACTCACGAAGCTGCTGGGGCGTAAGGGTCTCGCACGGATGCCGCTGCAGCTGCATCTAGCCCCCGCCAGAATCTCTTCACTGAACAGCTCCACCGCGACTGCCACGACGGCCGCCGCCACCAACGCCGCAACCCACTCCCACCGCTACCACGAAGAGAAGTCATAGCGGGCAAAGCAAGGAGGTGTGCGACCAGTAGGGCAGCACTCAGTGTGTCACATTTGTGTGAATGTGAGGGGTAAGGGCGTAAGGTTGGGGACGGGAAGTGTATGTACTGTAAATACTGTATATAGCGAGGCAAGGCGGGTCGAGGATGGGAGCCGAGCGGTCAGTGGCGTTTCGCAAGTGAAAGGGGAAAGAGGGGAGCTGGCGCTTGTCGAGTCTGAGGGTCGGGGAGGTTGCATGGGCGAGAGGGGAGGTGGAGCTTACGTAAGCGAGGAGTTGCGAGCTGGAAAAGCAGAGGCAACAAGGCAACGGCAGCGGAAAGCAGTGGTAACAGGAGCAACGGATGGGTGTTTGAGTGCATGCTTGTTTGTTTCCCTGTGTGTGCAGGATTGGTTTGGAAGCCAGCTGGATCTGGATGTAAGCACCTAGAGGCAAGATAGAAAAGGGCAGGGAATGGATGACAAGAAGCAACCCGGCTGCAAGTCTGCTCGTAGAGGCTCAAAGCTGCTAGAGTAGACTAGGGTGAGGGGTAGAGCTCGTTGGTGGTGGGACTACTGATAGAATAGGTGGAATCTTGAAATCAATGCTCATTGCTTGTATGTTTCCCTTTTACACGAGTGCTTTGCTGTAAAGTGAGCAAGCAGTGAACCTAGGGAGATATAGCTAGCGTGGCTTGATAGAGGCGGAGATGGTTGTAGAGTGTGTGAAGGAGCAAGCAGCTCATCGCATACAAGCAATATGACGGAGCAGGGAATGCCCACTAGATCGGGGCTAGATTTCACGGTGAACGATTTGTCAATTAAGACGAACGAGATGGACGGCGACGGAAAGAATGATCATGAAGGAAGGAAGGAGATGGAGGGGCATGGCGCAGGGAAGGAGGAGGCGACGATAAACCTGACCGGAGCCACGGGCTCAGACGCGGACCGAGGGCAGCCGAGTAAGGAGGGTAAGGAGGCCACGGGAGCTGAGGCAGGGAAGCCCGCATCCACGGAAGGAGCTGCCAGGACGGCAGGAGGAAGAGCGAGTGACATGCCTTATTGACGCAGCGCTTCATGGCAAGGTTTTGAAGAGGAGGCGGCATCTGCGCGATGGCGGTATACGATGCTTCCCAAAGTGGAGGTGCCGGAGCACTTTTCGGGGGAAATGCGACGAGGGCCGTCCCCGAAAAACTATTTGATGCAGCTGGAGAACCTGCACGCCCGATGGGAACGGGACCAGCTGACGGCAGACGAATTCTTCAGGGGCCTGGTGAACACGCTAACCGGGAAAGCGGAGACGTAATACCGGACCTGTCGCAGGGAGCTACTGGACTGGGCGGAGCAAGGAAAACCCGGGGAGAGAGATCCCACCAAATGTTTCTTGGAGATGCTGCGCGAACAATTCCCGTTGCAGACGCCAGAGAGGGTCATCGAGTTTCTCGGTTTCACGCAACGGACGGGAGAATCTCTGTTGGCTTATTACGGCTGTCTTGCGGAGCTAGGGGAGGATATGAACTGTGTGGACCAAGGACGCTTGGTCAGTAAATTTTTGAATGGCCTCAACTATGAGCAGCACAAAGATGTGTAGGTGAAGATCTTTGAGATGGGGGCGGCAGCCACGCTGCAAGTGGCGTATGAGACGGCGAAGAGAGTGGAAACGGGGAGGCGGCTGTTCGAGGTAGAGCGGACGGCAGAGCGAACAAAAGACAGGCGAAGGCCAGCGTGGAGCGCGAGCCCCGTGGAACATGAACGCCCGCCCAGGGGCCCGTCGGACGCAAGGAAGTGCCACAATTGCGGCAGAAGCGGCCATCTACGACGAGACTGCCGTAACCCGCCAACCGGCTCCATCTGCGGCAAGGAGGATCACCTTCGACGGGAATGCCTTGAGGCGCCGACTTGCGAGAAGTGCGGACGAAAGGGGCATGGAGAACGGGACTGCTACTCACGGAGGGGGGACGACAGAGACAGGGGAGAGGTGGCAGAGATGAAGGCCGAGATTGAGAGGCTGCGAGTACAACTCGAGGAACGGGAACGGGGGAGTGAAAGGAGGTCGGCCATGGCAGCAAGGGAGGAAGAGGAGGAGGAAGGCAGTGAGTAAGAATTATGTCTGATGGCGAGGCTGGCCCGAGAGAGAGAGAGGAGCTGGGGCTGAGGCCGAGGAAAAGGTACCTGAGACAGAGGGTAGAGGCGAGACAGGAGTATAGACCGCGCAGGATGGCAGAAGCAAATCGAGGGGAGTTGCCACTTAGGCGTCACCCACTGGAGAGGTTTAGCTGCGCGGCTTCCGTACTGGTAGTGGAGAAGGGATACATCACTGTGGGTGGATTGCCGGTGAAGCAGGCAACCATTGATACCGGGGCTCATCCAATGCTGACCGGAAAGACAGATAGCGGAAGGGTTGCTGCTGATGACGGCAGAGGGAGGCGGGACCAAGTGGATGCCGAAGACGCGCGCAACAGTAAAGGTAATGATTCGGCAAGGAAGTCCGGAGGAGTGCTCGGCCAAGCTGCAGTGCGGAATTTTACCGTCAGAAGATTACGACTTGCTACTGGAAGTGGAGTTCCTGTGCAGCATTGGTGCGACGATATGCATGTGGGAAGAAAGGCTGCTGTATCGGGTGACCTACTGGGAATACGATGGGCCGCTGGCGGAATTGCCGGTGCGCTTCATTGGGCGGGAGCCGCGAGAAGCCTACCAGGCAGAGGTAAAGACAACAGAGCAGGAGCTGGGGCGGATGAACTGGGAGGAGCTAGAAGATGAGAGGCGATATCGAGATTGGCACAGGTAGCAATGGGGATAGAATGGCAGCTTGAAGCAGCTGCATTTGGATAGCTTGGTGTTTCAGGTCCGATAGTGCTGCTGGAGCTGTTTGGAGGCATTAGCACGGGGTTGGCAGCGGTGCTAAAGGCGGGGCTGTGGGTAGAAAAACACATTTACATGGATAACAACGATGCAGCGAGCATGATGTCTTGGCACCACATCAAGAAGTTAGAGGAGCGATACCCGTCGCAGCTATACGAGGGAGCGGTGGACCGAGGAGCAGAGTGGCTCTGCCACCGAGTGGAGGACGTGAAGAAGGAGGCACTCGCCCGCTGGGGGCATATCGACTTAGTGGTCGCGGGCTGGGAGTGCCAGGGGATGTCTCGCGCCGGAGAGGGAAGGGGAATGGAGGATCCGAGGAGTGGGCTGTTCAGGGAGCTGATCAGGATCCTGAAGCTGATCAAGCGAAGGCAAGGGGAGGTGGCCTATATAGTGGAAAACGTGGACACCCGAGACGATCATAGAGAGGCAGTGAAGCGAGCGGAGGAAGAGAACAAGGGGGAGTTGGGGGCAGGAGTAGCGTGGGACTGCAACACAGAATGGAAGTCGAACGCACCGGACTCGCAGGTAGTGGCAGAACGTGCTGCCAGAGGCACTTTTGCAGTATGAACTGTCGATGATGGAGCGCCCCCGACTGCGACTCGTCGCAGACATATTGGAGCCAACACGAGTGCCTGCGCCAGTTCGCTACCCCGACCATGAGACGCAGTACCCCTACAACGAAGTAGGCAAGCCCCGGCAAGCCTGGCCGACGTTGGTGGCTCACGAGGAGGCGGACGCATTTAGAGTCAGGGACGGGGTGGAGGGGCCAGGCATGGTGTTTGACCGCCTGAAAGGGGTTTGGGAGGAGCCGACAGCGCTGGAACGCGAGCTGGCCATGGGATTCATGGCAGGAGCAACAGGAAGCGCGGATGTTACAAAACTGCAGAGGAGGAGGGCACTGGGAAGGGCCATGGACCTGAATGTGCTTCATTGGTTGGTAGGAACGATGGACAGGCATCTCGAGAGGAATCGGCTGGAGCGGAGGAGAGATCATGCAAGGGCAGAGCTCAAGACGGATGATGATCGAATCAAGGAAGAAGAGTCGAAGATATTACTGGAGCGTCTGGAGAATGAGGCGTGGGAGATGAGGAAAAAGGGGGTACCGCAAGAGAAGCGAGCGGAACGACTGAGCGATCATTTGGGAATTCCAGGGCGGTATCTAGACCAGGAGAAGAGGAAGAAGATGGGTGGGAAGGAGAGCCAGAGATGACTGGGACTCTGAGGAAGAGGAAGACCCCATGGAGAGAAGGATTCCTGATCCCGATGAGGTATTCTTAGGACCGAGCAGAGCCTACATGGCAAGCAGGGTGGAGGGGCAGGTGGTGGAGTGGGCGCAGGAGCAGCGACCGGCAGCAGACAGGGAGGGCGCATCAGAAGAGGTAGCCGAGCAGCTGGGGGCAGAAGAAACTCTCACGAGGGCGGGAGAGGTAGAAGGGGTAAGGGAAGAACAGCAAGAAGCTCCAGGAGCACGCTGGGACGTAGGGGAAGCCATGGAAGGAGAGACGGCGCCGAGGCTAGAAGCAGTACTGCGACGGCATGCAGCGGCGTTCGCGCACACTCTGCAGCAGCTAGGGAAGTGCGTGACAAGCACCATGCATCTGCCGCTTAACACTGAGGTTCCGGTCTACCACAGGCGGAGGCGAATGAGCCCTCAAGACATAGCTGTCTGCTCGGAGAAGTGCCAGGAGTTGTTAGCAGCAGGCCTGATCAGGCGATCCACATCGGACTATGCCGCGGCGACAGTGGTAGCAGCTAGGACTGACCTGACAGGCACAGTGCTGTCTCGCCGCATGTGTGGGGACTACAGGGGGCTAAATAAGGTGACGGCAACTGATCGTTACCCGATGCTAATGGCAGAGGAGATATTCGACCAGCTGCAGGGGAGCTGGGTGTTCTCGACACTGAATCTCCGGCAATGCTTCAACCAAATACCCATAGCTGAGGCTGACAAGAAGAAGACGGCCTTCCATGGGCCAGATGGGTTATACGAATGGAATTTCATACCGTTCGAGATGCGTAACGCGTCGGCATTGTTTCAGCGTGTCATGGATGCGGTGCTGCGGGAAGTTAAAGGAGCGGCATGCTACATAGATGATGTCATCATCTTCAGCCCATCGGCAGAAGCGCACGTAAGAAACGTAGACGCAACACTGGCAGCGATAGAGGCAGCAGGACTCACGTGTCATCCAGGGAACTGCCGGTTTGGGCATCGGAGCGTCTCCTACTTGGGATTTGAGGTGGCATCAGGGAAGCTCAGCATCCAAAAGGCGAAGGTAGCGGCATTGGACAGGGTGACGCGACCGAAGGACAGGAGCAGCCTGAGGGCCCTGTTAAAGTTCCTCAATTACTACCGTAAATTCGTTGAAGACTTCAGCAAGAAGGCGGCGCCGCTGAACATGCTGCTAAGTGAGGAGCAGAAATGGCAGTGGGAGGAGCCACAGGAGAAGGCGCTGCAAGGGCTGATGGAGGCGGTAAAATCAGGGGCCGTGCTGAAGCTGCCAGACAGGGAGGCGCCATTCGTGTTGTACACGGATTGGAGCAGCGCTAAAATGGGAGCATTACTGAGCCAGATAGAAAAGGGGGTGGATAAAGTAGTGGCGTTCGCCAGCAGAACCTGCAGCCCTGCGGAAGCCAATTACTCGTCCTACGAGGGAGAGGGGTTGGCAGCCGTATGGGCCGTGGGGCACTTTAGGGTGTACCTGCAAGGACGGCATTTCACTCTAGTGACGGACCACCAGCCATTGCTGTGGCTGATGCACAATCGGACGCTAACAGGCAGGAATGCGTGGTGGGCAAGGAAGTTGTAGGTGTATGACTTCACCGTGAAGCACCGTCCGGGAAAAATGATGCAACACGTGGATGGCCTGTCAAGGAACCCGCCACGCAGCCTCCCGGAACCAGAGCCACCAGTGGCGGCATAACCGCCATGGTCAGTGAGAGGGGACAAGGGGAAGCACAAGCCAGGGGACCGGCAGATGTGTGGCAGGATGCGGCAACTCTGGCATGGATCAAGAGCGAGACGGCAGAAGACGGGGGAACAGAGGCTAGGGCGAGAGCTCGGGGACAGCACTACAGGTGGTACTAGGGACAGGTGCAGCTGCAGACAAAGGATGGGTGGTAGAGGGTGCCAGCACCAGGAGAGAGGGAGCAGATCATATAGGAAGTGCACAATAAGCTGGGACATTACAGGCCCTTGAGGACGCAACAGCTGCTGCAGACTGGATGGTGGTGGGCAAAGATGCGCAAGGAAGTGAAGGAGTGGGTGGATAGGTGCGAGCTTTGTTGCAGGAATAAGGCGAGGCACCACTTGCGCACTTTCCCACTTTAGCACGTTAGAAAGTGGGCAGAAGCGAGGGCCTTGGTCACCAAGTCAGCCGCCACTGTGGCCAAAGCTTTCGAGGAGATGGTCATAACTAGGTTCGGGGCACGCGGGGAAGTGCTAACCGATCAGAGGACGGAGTTCTAGGGGGAGTTCAAGGAGCTGCTGGCTTCCAACGACATCCAACATCGCACCACGTCGAGGTATCATTCGCAGAGTGACGGACTGACGGAACGGCTAGCGCAGACAGTGAAGAAGGGGCTGCGAGTGTATGGGGAAGCGCATAAGGGGGACTGGGACAGGAAACTGCCCTAGGTGATGGCCGGATACCGTTTCAGTAAGCAAGCCGCCTTGAAGGACTTATCGCCCTACTACCTACTGTTCGAAAAACTGCCCATCCTACCGGTCGATGCGCCGCGCCTGCTAACAGACCCCGTGTCCGCAGGAACGTCAGAGAAATGGGTGGCGTTGGCGGATGCAAGGGCGAACTACCTGCGGAAGATGCTGCCCGCGGCAATGGAGAGCTTGAAGGTGGCTCAGTTGCGCGATATCCATCATTATAACCAGAGGCAGCTGGGCAAGATGCAGGGCAAGCAGGCAGGGGTTGAGGAAGGTCAGGAGGTATACGTGCGAAGGGCGAAGCGAGACGGACTGTACGTGGGGGTGTCGCAGCAGCGATGGACCGTGAAGGAGGTCAGAGAGTCAGGAGTGTTAGTGCTAGAGGATGCAGGAGGAAAGCGGGTACTGGACCATGTGACGAACATCGCAAAGGCAGGGAAGCAGAACTGTGGGAGCCAGTACTAGGGTCCCATGACCAGGGCGAGGACGGCGGCAGCTGGTCACGGGAGGGGGCAGGGGCAGACAGAAAAGGGGCATCACCAGGCCTCAGGGAGACAGTGAAGCAACACGGTCAGCCGAGAGTGGGGACTGAAGAGATGAGAGGAGGAGATGCAGGGAGGACAAGCCGGGAAAGAAGGAGGGAGAGTATGGGCAGTCAGGAAGGGAATCATGAGGGTGGAAAGAGCAGCATGAGAGAAGGTGAGGAAAGTTGAGAGTGTTTCTGAAACCCACCACTCCCACTGCCGCCACCACCGCCGCCACCACTCCCACCGCTACCACGAAGAGAAGTCATAGCGAGCAAAGCACGGAGGTGTGCGACCAGCAGGGCAGCACTCAGTGAAGGCAGGGCGGTAAGAAGGCACTAGGGTTAGCGCGTAGGGTAGGGCGGGGCGGCGCACGATCAGCCAAGGGCGCTTGGCAGCGAGGCGCGCTGGCGCGCTGGGCAGCGGGGCGCGCTGGCGCGCTGGGCAGCGGGGCGCGCTGGGCAGCGGGGCTCGCTGGCGCGCTGGGCAGCGGGGTGCGCTGGCGCGCTGGGCAGCGGGGCGTGCTGGCGCGCTGGGCACGGGGCGTCGCGCGGGTGGCGCAGGGCAGGGCAGGGCGTGCGCGGGGCAGCGCTACGCAGGGCAGGGCAGGGCGTGCACGGGGCGGCGCAATGCAAGGCAGAGCGCGCGCGGGGCAGGGCAAGCACGGGAAGCGTGACGCAATGCAAGGCAGGGTAGGGCGTGTGCGGGCGGCGCTATTGTGTGATGCAATCATATGCATTCACGTCTGTCAGCCTCCCATCATATTCTACTATCTTGCATGCGTGGTGTGCATGCGTGCAAGAATTTGTGTTTGGTGTGGTTTGGATTTTCTGAGTGTGTGTGAATGTTATTTGGCTTGAGCAGATACCTGAAAGGACTCCTCTGCTCAAGAGCTTTCCGTCAAACCAAGAATCGCTTCAATCGGAGCACGAACGAGAAAGTTACGAACGTTCGAAGTTCGTATTTGGGATGCGACGACTTTGGGAAGTTGTGAAGTGACTCAATATGGGGTATAGACTTTTGGGGGTTGGGAAATTCGTCCCCATCACTGTAGATGATGCCAAGTGGTTGGGAGAAACCAAACCAGGTTGGCAAGTGTGGCCAAGTTGGGGTGAGGTGGATTGTGGAGGTTGGGAAAGTGACAAAGGTCAAAGTTGGGGTGCCTATAGAGAGGGGAATTGTGTGGCACGAGGTTTCCCTAGTTGGGGACTCTCTTAGGACCTTCCCTCTCGTCCTCCTCTTCCCTCCTGCCTGGTTTCTAGCTACTCTAAATCTCTTTGTAAATTTTGTGAGAAAACCTGTGATTGAGTTAATTTTCTATGACAGCATACTTCCTAGTGCGCCGAAATTCATAACTCGAGTTATACTCCATCTTTTGGTACGATTCAAACTGGGAAAGATAGCCACGCTCACGGGCTACAAGATACTCGAGTTAAAGACGATTTTAACAGTGCAATTTTCGTCGACGGCGTTTCTTGTGAAGTCGACATTTCTGTCCAGGATTCTAGCCCAACGATTTCGAGATATTTCGGCCCCTATACGTTCTAGACTCGTCCTTAGTCTACAACAAGCGCAACGCAGGGCAGGGCATGGGGAAGCGCAGTAACTGCAGTTGGTCACTAGCTAATGATGTGCCCGAAAAAAAAAAAAAAAAAAAAAACGGTCCTACGGACCTACTGCTCTGAAACCATGCCAGAATAGTGAGCAAGAAAATGAATGCATTGAGCAGAGAGATGGGTACAAACCCTAATTGTTGTGTGATGCTATCATTCGCATTCACGTCTGTCTGCCTCCCATCATGTGTTCGTGCGTTGCATGCGTGGTGTGAGCGTATGCAAGAATTTGTGTTTGGTGTGGTTTGGATTTCCTGAGTGTGTGTGAATGGTATTTGGCTTGGGCAGATATCTGAAGTGATTTCTCTGTTCAAGAGCTTTCCGACGAACCAAGAATCGTCGCGATTGGAGCAATATCAAGAAAGTTACGAACATTGGAGTTCGTATGCTTTCTGTACTTTGGTTGCGGCGACTATGGGAAGTTGTGGGGTTTGACTCCATAAGGGGTATAGACTTTTGGGGTTGGGAAATTCGAACCCATCACTGTAGATGCTGCCATGTGGTTGGGTGAAGCCAAACCAGGTTGGCAAGTGTGGCCAAGTGGGTTGAGGTGGATGGCATGAGTTGGGAAAGTGACAAATGTGAAAGTGGGGTTGCCTATGGAGAGGGGAATTGTGTGGCATGGGGTTTCCTTTGGTTGGGGACTCCTTGGGACCTTCCCTCTCGTCCTCCTCTTCCCTCCCACCTGGTTTAGTCCTACCCTAATTCTCTTGTGTAAAACTTGTGGATCTTTGTGAGAACTATTGTGAGTGAGTTAAGTTTCTATGTGGCAGCATACCCCCTAGTGCGCCGAAAAGCATAACTCAAGATTTACTCCACCTTTTGATACGATTCAAATTGGGAATGATAGCCACGGTCAAGAGGTATAAAATAATTGAGTTTGAGACGATTCTAACGGTGCAATTTTTGTCGACGACGTTTCTTGTGAAGTCGCGGTTTCTGTTCACAATCTTAAGCCAACGATTTTGAGATATTTGGCCTCCTGTTCTTCATAGACTCCGTCCTTAATCTCTAACAAGTGGTATCAGAGCTGATTGAGGACTTTGTGGGGAGTCTACTGAAGTGTGAAGACCCTCCTAGACCCACCATGGCCTGTGGGCGTGCCTAAGTGGAGCTCTAGAGGTTGGATGTGACTTCCGCTAAGGGGAAACTCTGCCGAAATTTCGTTGGCGCCGACACTTGTGGAAATTGTGTGGAACTTTGGTGTGGACAGAAAAGGGGAGCTAAAACCTCTGATTGGGAGCAGAGGAGATGAGTGGAGAAGCAGCTGATAAGAAGAGTGAACCGCCACCGTCCAAGATCGAAGCTTTGGATGGCTCCAATTATGAGGAATGGAGCGGGCGGATGCGGAGCGCTTTCAAGCGCTACAAGCTGCTGAAACTTGCGATGGGAGAAGAGAAGATGCCCGAGGAAGGAGATGCTGGGGATCGATGGATTGAGCGGAGCACGGTGCTGTACGACCTGATTCTTCAGTCCGTGAACAATGACATGTTCCAGCATATCAAGGATTTGGTGGAGCTGGACGACTCGGGGCCGAAGGCGTGGAAATTGCTACGCGACGTGGTTCAGCCCAACACGCTGCCAATGGTGATTGTGTTGGAGAAGGAGCTGGCGGCCCTCTCCATGCGACCGGGAGACGACGTGAAGCCGGTCCTTGACAAGATCAAGGACACTTATGCGAGGATGGCAGCGGCGGGCAGCAAGGTTTCGGAGATGCAGCAGTGCACCAATGTCATCTCGGTGCTCGACAACTCGTGGGACAACCTCATCCCCACCCTCAACGTTCAGCAGGACAAGTGGACGCCTGAGTGGCTACGGCAGCAGATCCTGCAGGAGGACTTCCGCAGGCGCCACACGGGAGGTGGTGCTGCCAACAAAACTGCTGAGGGGTATGGAGCTGCAGGAGGCAGCAGAGGAAGAGGGGGAGGGAGAGGCCGAGGCCGCGGGAGAGGCTTTGGCAGAGGGAGAGGCCGAGGTGACTACAACGAGGGGCATGGGAGCTCTGGTGGCAGGGGGAGCACCCGAATGGAGGGTGCATGCTGGTACTGCAAGAAGGCTGGACACCCATGGTTCAAGTGTTTCAGCCGGCCTGAGGGATGGGCGCCCCCAGGCATGAAGCCGCCAAGTGGTGAACGCGCACGAGGTAGCGCTGTGCAAGGTTCAAGTACACAAGGTGATGGTGCACAAGGTAAAGCTGACCCTGGGTTGTTCCTCATGGTTGAGGATGTGAAAGTGAGTGAGGATGATGTGGGTTCGGTTGGGAAGGTTGTGATGCACCCCCTCACTCACTGGGTGATAGACTCAGGTTGCACGAGTCACATGACTCCGCGGGCAGATTTGCTTGATGAGGTGAAACCCCCTGGGAAGATCAAGTTTGTGGCTGCCGCTTCAGGTGCTTTGCTCCCTGTGATTGGTGTTGGGAATGCCAAGGTGATGGGAGCTAATGGGGGACTTGTGGGACTTGGGAATGTCCTGTTGGTTGAAGGCTTGTCCGCTAACCTTCTCTCTGTGCGCCGACTGCAGTTAATCAAGGCCAAAGTTACATTCGGCCCAACGAGCTGCCGTGCAAAGCTTGGGAAGTTGCTGCTATGGGACTTGGACGAAAAGAGCAGCTGCATCAAGGACCTGTGGCAGCTGCCCATCATCCCTTGGAATGGGAAACCACCAGCAACGGCAAAGGCAGCGGCAGCGGCTAAGGCAACTGCGGGAGGAGAGGAGACTGCACCAGCTGCAGGGGCCCTGGATGCAGCCAAGAAGAAGGTGGAGCAGCCACAGCAGCTTCATGTTGAGGTGCTTGCAGGTGTGGATGCGACAGCTGCATGGGCAAAGGCTTCATCTGGGAGTGGTGAGGCCAATTGGGAGACGTGGCACGAGAGGTTGTGCCACATCAACATTCCGATGCTGCAGAAGTTAGTGAAGGATGGGAGCTTAAAGGGATTGGAGGTGAAGGGGGCAGCGAAGGAGATTGGGAGCTGCCCTACATGCCTTGAGACCAAGTTCACGAAGTTTCCCTTCAGCAGCAGCACGGGACCAGCCAAGGCACCACTTGCGCTTGTGCACATGGACGTGGTGGGCCCAACAAGGGCCACTTCTCTCTCGGGCAGCCGCTACTTCTTGACCATCGTGGACGACCACACGCGTGCGGTGTGGGTCTACCCTCTCAAGACTAAGGGGGACGTGGCAGCGGCTGTTCTCAAGGAGTGGATGCCGAGAGCTCAAAGGGAGAGCGGACACAAAGTGAAGGTGATCCGCACTGACAACGGGGGAGAGTTCATTGGCGCTGATTTTGAGGCAGTGCTGAAGAAGAAGGGCATTCAGCATCAGCTCACAGTGCCCTACAACCCTCAGCAGAACGGCGTGGCTGAGCGGTTCAACCGGACCCTGCAGGAAGGTGCCCGCACTCTACTTGGGCGTGCAGGGCTGCCGGATCCGTTTTGGGTGACTGCACTACGGCAGGTCGTTGTGGTGAAGAACAGGGTGCTCGCGACTGTGGGGGACAAGCAGTGGATCCCCTACATCAAGTGGTATGGGAGTGCACTTGCGGTCAACATGCTGAGAGCCTACGGGTGCATGGTGGTGTTTCATGTGCCGAAGGAGAAGAGGGGAAAGTTGGAAGCTTCTGGGAGATGGGGTGTGCATTTGGGACTTGCAAAGGATCACAAGGGCTGGTTGATTTGGGATTTGACCAGCCAGCAGCTGACTGTGTCGAGGGATGTGAAGTTCCTCGAGTCCCTGTACTACAAGGAGTGGAAGCAGCAGCAGCAGAAGCTTCCCACGACTCCACTGATCATTGAGGCCGATGAGGTGCAGCGGCCTTCGAGGCAGGTGGAGGTTTCTGTCTCTGAGAAGGAGATCTCTGGGGTGACTGAGGATGGGGGAGAACCTGAGGTGGAGGAGCAGCAGCAGCAGCAGCCGCAGCAGCAGCAGCAGCAGCAGCAGCAGCAGCAACGTGCGGCTGACCGTCCTAGGAGGGATGTGCGCCCTCCTAACCGGCTTACCTATCCGAGCTTTGGGAAGCCAAAGGTGGTGCGGGCTGGGAGTGTGGCTGAGCAGTGTGATGAGGAGGAGATAGCGCACTGCTACTGGGCAGCCGTCCCCGAGCCCAAGACGCTTACCGAGGCCTTGAGTGGGCCCGATGCTGAGAAGTGGAAGCAGAGTGTGAAGGAGGAGTACGACTCACTGCTGGAGAACGAGACGTGGGAGTTGTGTGAGCTGCCTCCTGGGAAGAAGGCAAACTCATCGAAGCTGATTTTCAGGCACAAGTACGGACCTGATGGGGAGCTGACCCGCTACAAGTCAAGGCTTGTGGCTAAGGGGTTCAGGCAGACAAAGGGGAAGGACTTCAACGAGCTCTATGCTCCTGTGGGGAAAGGGACAACACTGAGAGTGTCATTGTCAATGGCTGCATACCGTGGATGGCGGGTGAAGCAGATGGACATCACCACCGCCTTCCTCAATGGGATCATTTTGGAGGAGCTGTACATGTTGCAGCCTGAGGGGTTGGACGAAGGGAACGGCAGGGTGTGCAGGCTGAAGAAGGCCATCTATGGCCTGAAGCAGGCTCCTCGTGCATGGTACCACAAGCTGGAGGAGACCTTGCTGGCTGGGGGATTCAAGAAGAGTGAGTGCGACCACAGCCTGTTCCTGCTGCAGGAGAAGGAGCAATTTCTCCTGCTCCTGGTGTACGTGGACGACATCCTCCTCTTCTCTGAGTCGTCTACGATGATTGAGCGTGTGGAGGAGATGCTGGAGATGCAGTTCAAGTGCTCGAAGATGGGAGATGTGAAGTATTACCTTGGGATGCATGTGGAGAGAGACCTTGACAAGGGAGTGTTGAGGTTGCACCAGAGGAAGTACTGTGAGGGGCTGGCCGAGAAGTATGGGCTGCAAGATAAAGGGAAGCCAGCCACCCCACTGCCTTCGGGGTTCACTGTGGAGCCCTGTGCTGATGAGGAGGTGGTGGGAGAGAGTGACAGGAAGCTTTTTCACTCCATGGTGGGGGCACTCAACTATGCGGCTAACCACACGCGGCCTGACATTGCGTTTGCTACATCCAGGCTTGCGAGTGTGGTTTCTCGCCCCAGTCATGAGCAGCTGGAAGCGGCCAAGAGGTTGGTCCGCTATGTGAGTGCAACGGCATCAGTGGGCTTGGAGTACAGTGCCGTGCGACAGAGGCTGCAGAGGGGTGCAGCTGACTTGAGCAAGGGGGAGATGTGTTTGTCTTGCTACACCGACGCCAGCTTCAACTCTGTGAAGGCGGATGGCACCAGCATTGGAGGCTATGTGTGCCTCTTTGGAGGTGGTGCAGTGAGCTGGCGGAGCAAGAAGCAGAACGAGGTGGGGCTGTCCTCATGTGAGACCGAAAACATGGCCCTTCTGCGGAGATAACTCTAGTAACGGGAGCTAGACTACGGGCTAGGCACGGGTGCTCGTGTGATCTCTGCGTTCTCTGGTCCTTAGACGTTTTCCTAGTGCACACACTGCTTGCTAGTTCATAAGGCAATTTGGCAAGAGTTTCACTAGAGAAAGTTGACAACAATGATACAAAGAAGTTGGCTAGACAAGACTACATCAGAGCTAGGGTGCAAGCAGGTCGACTGCCAGCGCAGCATGGTCGACCGCGTGCCAGCACGACTTGGTCGACCGCGCTCCAGCAGTGCAGAGACGCGGCTCGCCAACGCTGCAGGTCGATGGCGAGCGTCACAACAGCGCAAGTCGACGGCGTGCCAGCGTTGCTCCTGCAGTCCAGCATCGCACCCGCTTCGCAGGTGCGCGTAGATGATTGGCGTGCAGTGCCTCGTCACCTGCACAACGCACACGCCACATCAACGTCGTGCGGACGACTGCTTCTGATGCACCACGTCGACCTCGGGATACCATCACCGAGGTCGTCCTCGCCAAAACCACCTGGGCGACCATCGCAAGCCTTCGCAGCACCTCGTCACCCAGGTAACCTGGTCGACCGGGCAACCAGGTCGACCAGAGGCTCCAGTGCGTGCCCGTCGACCACCCAGGTCGACGACCACTTCCGGTCGACCTCCCAGGTCGACCACTGCCTCTGGTACGTGCCGGTCGACCTCCCAAGTCGACGGCCACCTCCAGTCGACCTCCCCAGGTCGACCACTATCCCCTGGTTGACCAGCTGCAAGTCGACGTCCCAGGTCGACCAGAAGGGCTGGTCGACGTCCCAGGTCGACCAGCCGAAGTTGGCGCCCTCCCGACGTCGGCGCCCATGCAGTGGCTCCCCGTGCAGGTCGACCAACCTCGTCGACCAACTCGCCCACTGCTGCAGGTCGGCTGCACCCTACACCCGACCACGAAGTCGGCTCCGCCCAAGCGAGGACGGGGCCAACACCCAACTCCCGTTGACACTCCCCTGCCGCGTTCACGCTTGGGCCCCCAGCCCACACGGCAGTACCTCTCGGAGAACAGCTCGTCGACGTGCACCCAACACACAGCACGTCGTCCGCCGCACCAGCCATGAAGGAGGGCATGGCACCTACTGCTGCACGTCGTCGTCGCCGCCCACGTCGGCCAGACGCACTTGGCCGATGGCGACGGAGCACCGGTTGAAGGCCGGATAGTGCAGCGCCACTCTGCGAGGAGGAAGCGAAGTCGGCGAACCTCCTTGCCGGCTTCGACGGCCGCCACGTACTCCGACTCGGTCAACGACAGCGTCGCGCACTTGATGCGCTGGCTCGACCAGGAGACCGCGGCCCCTCCGTAGACGAACACGTAGCCGCCCGTGCTCGTCCTGCTCTGCTTGTCACCGACGTCGTCGGCGTCCACGTAGCCGACCAGCTCCAGCGACTCAGGTCCACCGCCAAACTCCAGGACGGTGTCGCGCATGTTGGCAAGGTAGGCGAGGCAGCGGTCGACCTCGCGCCAGTGCTGGTCGCTCCTCACCGTGAGGCCGCTCCTCAGCTTGCTGCAGGCGAAGGCGATGTCCGGCCTCGTCGTCGTCGCCGCGAACTGCAGCGAGCCGACCTTCTGCCGGTACTCCTCCTCCTGTCGCTCCTGCGCCTCCTCGTCGTCGAAGGTGAGTTCGGCGTAGGCGTTGACCGAGACCGGCGTCTTCGGAGTCCGTCCGCCCTGCTCCTCGTCGATGAAGCGCCTACGCAGCTTGTCGGCGTAGCCCTGCTGGTGCAGCCACAGCTTCCCCGCCGACCTGTCGCGCACGATCTCCAGCCCGAGGTACTTCTGCACCGGCGAGATCTCGCGCAGCTCGAAGGCGGCCTCCAGTAGCTCCTTCAGCTGCTTCAGCATCTCGGGGCTGCTGCTGGCGGCAAGCAGGTCGTCGACGTAGACCAGCACCCAGCAAGTCGCTCCGTCGTCGCCGACCTTGAAGTAGAGGGCCTCGTCGACCTGGCTCTTCTTCCACCCAGCGCCGACCAGCACGTCGTTGAGCGCCAAGTACCACAGCAGCGGCGACTGCTTCAGCCCGTACAGGCTCTTCAGCAGCTTGCACACCCGGCCGGTTCCGTCGTTGAAGTAGTCCGGCTGCGACATGTACAGCACCCGGTCGAGCTTGCTCTGTAGGAAGGCGTGTCGGAATCAACAGACAGGAATGATTGAACTAGCAGTGAAATCAGTACAAGTACCTAACCCTAGAATTGTGTACCCCCTATAGGCTAACCCACTGTAGCCTAAACAAACACAACATATATAATGTTTGACACACCCCCATAGGCAAAGTGGGGGAGAGCAAGGGGTCACAAGACCAGTCAAAGCAAAGCAAAACAAGCTCAGGGTGGATCTCAAGGATACCACACAAATTCCGAGCACAAGCAAGTGGTCACAAGACCAGTTCACATGCAGGTTGATAATATAACAAGAGATACAGTGATCACAACCTAGCAAGTGTAAACATGCAGGCATATATATAAAGATCACAGTACAAGCAGAGTCAAGAAGTAAGTAAGTGAGGTCCAGCAGGCACAAGGCCTAGAAGAGTACAGAAACGCTGATGGTCACAAGGCTGAAGCGCCTTGGTGAACACATCAGCAAGGTTGGCCTCAGTGGCCACGTAACGCAGACGAAGCTGACCACGCTGCTGCAGCTCTCGAGCAAGGAAGTACCGCAGGGCGATGTGCTTCGTTCTGTGCTCCAGTCTGTGCTCCTCACACAAGGCAATGGCAGCCTGGTTGTCGACGTACAGCACTGGAGGAGAACGAGGCCGCTCTCCCAAGTCGGTCAGCAGGTAGGTCAGCCAGCGTAGCTCCTGGGCAGCCATGGCTGTGGCGTAGATCTCAGCCTCACAACTGGAGCTGAGAACAGAAGAAGAGCGTGTAGAACGCCAAGAAACTGAGCCGGAGCCAAGGCTGAAGGTGTAACCCTGAGACGACCGCTGAGTAGCCTGGTCGTCCGCCCAAGAAGCGTCTGAGTGTCCAGTAAGTACAACTCGGTCTCGCCCTCCAAGCACTAGCCCCATGCCCGACGTACTGCACAAGTAGCGCAACACCCTCTTAGCGGCATCCATGTGCTCCTTCCTGTGACGGCCAGGAGCGACATAGCGTGCAAGGATGCTAAGAGGGTATGCAAGGTCAGGTCGAGTGCAGGTCATCAGGTACATGAGGCAGCCCACAAGCTCTGGATACGGGCCACTCGGCTCTACGGACTCATCCGAAGGCAGAGCTGAGAGCGAGTGACCGGTAGGCAGAGGAGTGGACTGAGGCGAGGAGTACGTGAAGCGGAAGCGCTGAAGGATCTGCTGCACCATGTGTGACTGAGTCAAGGTGATGGTGCGCCGTGCTCTGTCCCGGGTGATCCGCAAGCCAAGATAGCTTGTCAGTTCACCTAGGTCTGTGCACGTGTGTCTCCTCTGCAGCTCCGACTTCACGTGGGCGAGTGCCGCGGTGTCAGCAGTGGCAAAGACCAAGTCGTCGACGTACACGAGGATGTAGAACGGCGGCAGTGAGGTGTCTGTGCGTAGAAACAGTGACGGGTCAGCAGTAGAGGGAGCGAGCCCAAGAGCCGCAAGTGTCGTCCTCAGTGTGTCGTGCCACTCACGCGGTGCCTGGCGGAGACCGTAGACCGGCCGCTGAAGCCTCCACTGGGTACCAGGAGGAACCGACCCAGTGAAGCCAGGAGGGCGGCGCAGCCAGATCTCCTCATGCAGGCTGCCCTGCAAGAAAGCAGTGCTGAAGTCAAGTGAGTGAAGCTCGTAGTCGCGCTGAGCGGCTATGTGCAGCAGCACCCGAAGAGTGTGTTGGTGTAAGGGCCTAATAAACTCAAGCTATTAGGACTTAATCAAACTTAAAACCTCTCCTCGGGGTCACCTCCAAGGGTCCCTGGGTGCCTGGTACAAGACCAACCCCTATCCTCGGGTCCGAGTTTGTAGAGAGAGGGATCAAGAAGGACTTAGTCAAAACAGCAAGAGTACCTTGAACGTCGCGCAGCGTGCCGTGCAGACCGTCGGTCGGATTAAGCTGAGAATTCGCTATATCGAAGCTCGCTCCAAGAGCTTTAAAATGAGCCAAGTTGCCTCGCGAAAAGTTCTGCCATTACTAAGTTATGGCTCGGACAGCGTTTGCCTAGCGTTGGAGTGCTAGCATACTAGCGTTGACTCGGGTAGCATTCCGCCGTCGAATAGCGCAGAAACGAAATTCCAGCGAGGAAGGAATTCGCTTGAATCAATTGACTATATTCAGGTACAAACAGAGAAGGATTAAATAGTTCTAGCTAGCAAGGACCTTGGGAATCAACCTGGGAACAACCAGGGATAATCCCAAATAATTCCAAGCAACAGAACCAACCTGGCTGGACAAAATAGCAGGTGGTAGGTTGGTAAACAACCTCTGGTTCTGTTTTTCCAACCTGGGAAAACAACAACCAGGTTCAGGTTCTAAAAACAGAACCTGTTTTGTCTTTGCCCAACCAGCCAAATGCTGGTTCCGCTGGTTTCCCCTGGCCCTGTAGCATGCAGATACAGACAAAGAACATCCAACCTTCACCCAAATTGTACCCCTATAGTGCCTGCCCTGCTACACTATAGTCAACCAAACAAAACAGTACAATTTCGAGTTGGATAGAACTGAATCTGCGCAATCAATTCAACCGAACTGCAAAGCTTCCATCTTGGGTTCCTTTGCGAGCTCGTCCTTTCTGCTTGCACTGTTCATAGCGCATACAATGTTGTGCCAAAGCGCACATTGCGCGAGTACCTGCAAATGCATCAAGCGAAAATTGCGAAAGCAAACAAACACACGAACATTCCATTCACACACAAATGCATTCGCACACGCATACTCGTACAAACAGACGGCAGGATGTCGTGCAATGTAAATTTGCACCCAACACACTCCCCCTCAGCCTGCCGGCTGCATCCCCGTCATTCCATGCTAGTTCATGCTCATTCCACTCATGCGCACACAACGCCAATGAGGCTCATCCGCAAGCCTCTTGGTGAGAAAGTCTGCTGGCTGCTGGTGAGTCTTGATGTAGATCGGATGCACCGTCCCCCTCTTCACCTCCTTACGCAGCCAGTGCCACTTGATACGCATGTGCTTGTTCAGCCCATGAAGCACAGCGTTTCTGGCCATCCCAAGAGCCCCCTTGCTATCACAAAACAGCGGCGTAGCAACTTTCTGCTCCTGGCCAATCTCCTCTAACAGCCTCCTCAGCCAAATCACCTCCTTCACCCCATGGAACATCGCCATGTACTCTGATTCTACGGAAGAGAGTGCCGTCTCCGTCTGCTTCTTGGACCTCCAACTAACAGGTCCTCCCCCAACTACGCAGATGTATCCTCCCACAGATGAGGAATCCTCCTTCTCAGAAGCCCAAGTAGCATCGGTAAAGCAAGTGAGAAATAGCTTGCCTTCTCCAAGCCTCTCCCCCTTCTCTTTCAGCACCTCCACCCCTTTCTGCTTCACCTGTGCAGATGCGGAGTATTGAACTCCAATGCTTGGGTGAGAGTTCAGGTACTTCACCACACGCTCAGCTGCATCCACCTGCTCCTCTGATGGATTCTGCACCACCCTAGCCAGCTGCCCAACCGAGAAAGAGATGTCGGGCCTCGTGTGAACTGCTGCGTACAAGAGGCTGCCCACCAAGGATTGAAATTGCTGCTGCTCTTCAGCTTCAACCCCTTCATCCTCTGCAGCCTTCACAAGCTTGAATTCTGCTGGCAGGGGAGTTGCAACCTTGCGCTCATTCTCAATCCCATACTTCTCCCCCAGCTCCTTGAGAAAGAGGCTCTCATCACAGCTGCTGGTCCTGAATCCCATCTCCTCTAAAACAGCTGCCAACTTCTGGTACCAGCAGCGTGGCGCCTGCTTCAAGCCGTAGATGGACTTGTTGAGCTTGCACACCCTGCCCGTACCATCCTCATACCCAGGCGGCTGCGTCATGTACACATCCTCCTCTAAAATCCCATTCAGGAATGCCGTTGAAATATCCATCTGAATGATGAATTTCCCACTAACAGCTGCATCTGCCAACAAGACACGGAGGGTAGGGGGTTTGGCAGTGGGAGCAAAGATCTCGTTGAAGTCCTGCTTCTCCTTCTGCATAAACCCCTTCGCCACCAGCCTACTCTTGTAGATGGTGACCTGCCCCTTGTCATCGGTCTTGATCCTCAGCACCCACTTGCATTGTATCGCTTTCTTCCCATCAGGCAGCACCACCAGATCCCATGTCCTATTCTCCAGCAGTATAGTGAGGTTTGTCTTAGGGGGTACAAAACTTAGGGTTAGCTATATGTACCCCAACCAACATCAATGCATCATCCATTCTTCATTCTGACATGGTATCAGTTAGGTTAGGATCCTGTGGGATCCCGTTCCGCCGTTCTCCGTTCGTACCACCCGAGCCTGATCCTAGCTCTCGTTCGTCTCCTTCTCGTTGTTACCGAGCCTAGCGCCGAGCCACGCTCTCGTTCGTATCGTTCCAGCTGTTACCGAGCCTAGCAACGACCCACGCTCTCGTTCGTATCGTTCCAGCTGTTACCGCCCCCCCGTCGCGTCGCCTTCCCCCCCCTCGAGACGCGCCCGTCCCTTTCCCCCTGTCGCGTCGCGCTCCCCCCGTCGCGTCGCGTCCGCTCCTTCCCCCCGTCGCGTCGCCTTCCCCCTGTCCAGTCGCGCCCCCCCTTTCCCCCCGTCGTGTCGCCCTCCCCCTATCCCGTCGCGCCCGCCCCTTCCCCCCGTCGCGTCGCCCTCCCCCTGTCCCTTCGCACCCGCCCCTTTCCCCCCGTCGCGTCGCCCTCCCCCTGTCCCGTCGCTCCCGCCCTCTCCCCCCGTCGCGTCGCCCGTCCCGCAGCGCCCGCCACTGTCGCTCGCGACCGCGCTCGTCGCCGCCGCGCCTGCCGCCGTCGCCCGCCCCCTGCGCGCCTCGCCGCGGCCCCGCCGTCGTCGCCCGCCGCTGCGCGCGTCGCCGCTGCGCCCCCTGCCGTCGCCCGCTGCGCGCGCTGCTGGCCCCTGCTGCCGAGCGCGCTGCCATCGCCCGCCGCTGCGCCCGTTCCCGTTCCCCGCTGCTTAGTCCCCTGTTACCTCCCGCTGTCACGCCCGCTGTGGCGTCCGCTCCTCCCCTGTCCCAGAGTACCGCCGAACCCTAATTTGCCTCTCACCTACTGCTGCCCCCGGCCCCTGTTTTGCCCCCCGTTCGAGTCCTCGCGTCTCACCAGGTTGCTCCGTCCCCCCAGGTAGCTGTGTCTTGTCAGGTTCCTCCGTCTAGTCCGGTCGCTGCGTCGTGCTCCTGTCGGTCGCTTGCCCACCCCACCGTTTTGTGGCACCACCGGCTGGGGCACCCTTCTCCTCCTCGTCTTCGCGCTATGTCTCGTCAGCGTCTTGTCTTAGGTCTCCCGCGTGTCTTGCCGTCGCTGCCGCCGTCCCTTGCACCACCGTGCGGTCCTTGCGTCGAGGGTAGGCTGCGCGCCACCCCTCACTCCTCCTCCCTTCGTCCGGCCACCGAGCCTTTTGAGACGCTGCACTTGGACGTCTGGGGCCCCTCTCCTCGCCCTGGCCCTGAGCGTGAGCGTTTCTTTTTGGTGGTCGTTGACGACTACTCCCGCTACACCACAGTGTTCCCCTTGGCGAGGAAGTCTGAGGTGACTTCTACGCTGATCAGGTGGTTGCTTACCACCCAGGACACTCGTGGTCGTCGTGTCAGCTGTCTCCACTCCGACCGCGGGGGCGAGTTTCGCTCCGGCATTCTCGCTGGATTCTGTCGCGAACAAGGCATTCGTCAGTCCTGGACGCTTCCGGAGTCCCCACAGCAGAATGGGGTTGCTGAGCGTCGCATAGGCCTGGTCATGGAGATTGCCCGCACCTCCTTGACTCACGCCCGTGCCCCCCATTTCCTGTGGCCATACGCGGTCAGGTACGCCGCGCACCAGCTGAACCTCTGGCCACGCGTCTCTCGGCCGGAGGCTTCACCGACCAGTCTTTGGACAGGGTCCCCTGGTGTCGCGTCGAGGTTTCGTGTCTGGGGGTGCTTGGCTCTTGTCCGCGACACCTCCGCGGACAAGCTCTCGCCTCGCGCCGTTCCTTGTGTCTTCCTTGGTTTCCCTGAGGACTCCTCTGACTTCACCTTTTACCACCCTCCCTCTCACCGGTTCTTTGACTCCCGTGACGTCCGTTTCGAGGAGTCCACCCCCTACTACGTCAGGTACCCCAGTCGTGGTCTCCCGTCTCCCTCTCCTTCCTCCTCCCCCTCTCCTCCCGTCTCTGGTCCTCCGCTTCCTCCTCCTGACCCCTCTCCCGCTGTTTTCCCTCGTTCTCAGTCTTCGTTGTCTCCTCCTCCTTCTCAGACTTGGGCCTCTCGTCGCTCCCCTCGTGCTCGTCCCTCGTCTCTTGTTCCCTTCACTGACCTTCGTACAGCCTTCCTTTGTTCTCGTCCACCTCGTCCGTCTCCGTCTGTGCTTCCGTCTCCTCCTGAGTCGGCCCTCACTGTGTCGCTTCCTTCTCCTGTCACTGACTACTACCGCACGTACCGTCCTGTTCTCTCTCGTGTTCTCGCCTCTCTTGTTACCCACCCTCGTGCCTCTGTGTCCTCTGTGTCCGCTCTTACTGCCGCAGTCACTGAGTTTGCCTCTACCCGCCGCCTTGACTTCGCCACCGCTCTTGTGGCTGCTCCTCCTTCCAGTCCTCTGGCCGTCGGGGGTGTGTCTGCCCTTGGCTGTGACGCCCTAGAGGACAGGCAGTTTGAGCTAGAGTTCCTGGCAGCCGCTTCCCCTCATCTCTGTGCCATGCTCCTCGCCCCTGAGGGTGACCCCGACGCCCTTGACATTCCGACTCCTCGCACTTACGCTGAGGCAGTGTCAGGGCCTTGGGCCTCTCAGTGGAGAGCTGCCATGGACGCAGAGATGGCCTCCTACAGATCCACAGGCACCTACGTCGATGAGGTTCCCCCTCCGGGGGCGAACGTAGTCGATGGCATGTGGATCTACAGGGTGAAGCGGCCACCGGGATCTCCTCCGGTCTTCAAGGCGCGCTACGTGGCTAGAGGTTTCAGTCAGCGCGAGGGCATCCGGACTACTGGCGCTGCTGGCGTCACGACGGCTACCTCCGCTCAACCTCCCCCAACAGTCCCACACCCCTCGACACACACCCCCTGCTGCGCCCCTAGCTCCACTCCCCCTTCACCCCCCTAGGACCACTCCTTCGGCTCCCCACACAACCACCCCCCTGAGCGGCAGCTGCAGCAGCGGGAGACGGAGGAGGAGGAGAAGGAGGGGACGGGGCACACAACCGGCACCCCCACACCCGCCACCCCCACACTCTACATCCCCAAACCCTAAAACGGGTGGGATAGGGGCAGGAGCGCGGGGGACGGCGAGAGGGGGACGGACGAGGCGCGCGCAGGCTGCCCGCGCCGCGCGCTGGCCTGGCGCAGCCCGTACGGGCCGCGCGCGGGCCTGGCGCCGCCCGTACGGGCCGCGCGCGGGCTGTACGGGCCGCGCGCGGGCCTGGCGCAGCCCGTACGGGCCGCGCGCGGGCCTGGCGCAGCCCGTACGGGCCGCGCGCGGGCCTGGCGCAGCCCGTACGGGCCGCGCGCGGGTCCCAGGGGCGCTTCGACGGGCGACGGGGGCGTTTTGGCGGGCGACGGGGGGCGCTCCGACGGGCGACGGGGGCGCTTCGACGGGCGACGGGGGGAGGGCGCTTCGACGGGCGACGGGGGGCACTTCGACGGTGGGAAACCGCCGCGCGCCTCGGGGCGCACGGCGTGCAGAAAACCGCCGCGCGCCCCGAGCGCACGGCGGGATGAAAACCGCCGAAACCCTAGAAAAATTTAGCCGCGCGGAGCGCGCGGCAGGAAGAAGTCGTCGCGCGCCCGAGGCGCCCGGCAGGAAGTAAAGCAGCGGAAGCATTAGGTGGTGGGCCCACCCACAGGATCGACCCAGGAGGGTCGACCTGCTCTGATAGCATGTCAACAGAACTAGGCAAGAATGATTGAAAGGAGAGGAGGTTTCACTAGCAGCAGTTGGGGTACATATAGCAAACCCTAACTGGGTTGTACTCGCTATAGAGCACCCTGTCAGAATATTATGCTCTAGCCTGTAGTGGGGTGCTCTGTAGCGAGTACAACCCTTCTAGGGTTTGCTATTTGTATCCCCATTCTTGCTAGTTCAGTCCTCTTTTGCCTTCATTCTCTCTTGCCTAGCTAGGTCAACCCTAGCTATGGCTCCTCAGTATACCTACTATCACGACATGGTATTAGAGCTTAACGTTCCTGGCCTGTGGGCCCACTTCACTGCTTCCGCTGCTACTGCTACTCCCTGTCCGCCGCGCGCCCCGTGGTGCGCGGCGTCGAAACTAGGGTTTTCAGCCCGCCGTGCGCCCCGAGGCGCGCGGCGGTTTTCTGCCCGCCGTGCGCCCCGAGGCGCGCGGCGGTTCTCTGCCCGCCGTGTGCCCCGAGGCGCGCGACGGGTTCCTGCCCCGTCACTCGGCACGTCGCCCCCGGGAGGCGCTGCGACGGGCGACGGGGACCCGCGCGTCGCCCCCCGTCGCCCGTCGTGGCCTGCACGCGGCCCGTACACCCGGCACGCGGCCCGTACGGGCTGCGCCAGGCCTGCGCGCGGCCCGTACGGGCTGCGCCAGGCCCGCGCGCGGCCCGTACGGGCTGCGCCAGGCCCGCGCGCGGCCCGTACGGGCTGCGCCAGGCCCGCGCGCGGCCCGTACGGGCTGCGCCAGGCACGCGCGCGGCCCGTACGGGCTGCGCCAGGCCCGCGCGCGGCTCGGACCGCCTGCGCGCGGTTCGGGAGGCGGTGCCAGGCCCGTGGGCGGCCCGTTCTTCGCTTCCCCTGTCCTCCCCGCTGTCCCCCGTGCTTCTGAAGGCGCCCCACCCCTCCTTCTGCCCGTTCTCCTGGATTAGGGTTTGGGGTGGGGGGTATGGGGGTGCAGCTTCAGTGTGCCGTTCCCTGCTCCTCCTCCTCCCTCGTCTCCCTCTGCTACAGCTGCCGCTGAGGGGGGTGGTGTGTGGGAGCCTAGGGTTTGGGGTCTAAGGGGGGTACCGTCGGAGTGGAGCTAGGGTTCCAGCAGGGGGTGTGTGAGAGGGGGGTGGGACAGTCGGGGGAGGTTGAGCGGAGGCTGCCGTCTTGTCGTCAGCAGCACCTGTAGTCCGGGGCGCTTGTTCCGGTAGCCCAGTCGTAGCCAGCTGCGCCAGTCGCCCGTGGGTCCGTTGCTCGTCTGCCGCTCTTCTTAGCCGCGGAGCCAGTTACTCCTGTAGTCCGGGGCGCTTGTTCCGGTAGCCACTGAGCCAGTTTGACTCCTGTTGCCCGTGTGTCTGCAGCTTCAGCCGACGCCTCTTATCTCCTCTCCACCTACAGTCTCGCCTCCTCCTCCTCACTTGCCCCTTTTGTGACTGCCTCTAGCTTTGCTCATAATTGTGCACCTTAAACTATTGCTTCTTGCTTGTGCTCAGAATGTGTGGTGACATCGTGATCCACCCTGAGCTTGTACTGCTTTGTTTCCTCTGCTGATTACACCCCACTTTGGCTATGGGGGTGTGTCAGAATATTATGCTCTAGCCTGTAGTGGGGTGCTCTGTAGCGAGTACAACCCTTCTAGGGTTTGCTATTTGTATCCCCATTCTTGCTAGTTCAGTCCTCTTTTGCCTTCATTCTCTCTTGCCTAGCTAGGTCAACCCTAGCTATGGCTCCTCAGTATACCTACTATCACGACACACCCCACTACAGGCTAGACAATAATAACATTCTGACAGGAGTTGACTTCTTTCAGACCTTCGCGCCCACCCCGAAGATGACCACTCTTCGGGTGTTACTACACGTAGCAGCACAGAGAGACTACGAGTTACACTCTCTCGACTTCTCTACTGCTTTCCTTCAGGGCAGTCTTCACGAGGAGGTCTGGTTGCGTCGTCCCTCTGCCTTCACTGGCTCTTTCCCTCCTGGGACCCAGTGGAGGCTGAGGCGACCGGTTTACGGTCTTCGTCAGGCTCCTCGTGAGTGGCACGACACCCTGCGTTCTACCCTGTCTGACCTTGGGTTCCAGCCGTCTTCTGCTGACCCGTCGCTGTTCGTTCGTCGTGGCCCCACACCTTTCTTTGTTCTGGTCTACGTTGACGACCTTGTTTTCGCCACCCCTGACAGGGTTGCTTTGGCACACGTGAAGTCCGAACTGCAGAAGAGACACACCTGCACTGATCTTGGTGAGCTGCGCCACTACCTTGGCCTGCAGATCACCAGGGACAGAGCTGCTCGCACCATTACACTTTCACAGTCACACATGGTGCAGCAGGTCCTTCAGCGGTTCGGGCTTCAGCACTCCACAGTACAGCGCACACCTCTTGCTGTTGACCACAGACTCACTGGACCCTTTCCTGACGAGCCGTTCGAGCCTAGTGGTCCCTACGCAGAGCTTGTGGGTTGCCTCATGTACCTGATGACTTGTACTCGCCCGGACCTCGCCTTCCCTCTCAGCGTTCTTGCGCGCTTTGTTGCGCCAGGGAGACACCGTCCTGTTCACTGGACAGCAGCTGTGAGGGTGGCGAAGTACCTAGCGACGACATCAGGCGTGGGGCTAGTTCTTGGAGGGCAGCAGTCTGTCGTACTTACTGGTCACTGTGACTCTTCTTACGCTGACGACGCTGAGACTCACAGGTCTACTCAGGGGTACTGTTTCAGCCTGGGTTCTGGAGCTGTTTCCTGGCGGTCCACGCGCTCCTCTTCGGTCTCGACCTCTACAGCTGAGGCTGAGATCTACGCTGGTGCCATGGCGGCACAGGAGCTGCGTTGGTTGACCTTCTTGCTCACCGACCTTGGTGAGCGGCCGAGCTCTGCACCGACCTTGTTCACTGACAACAAGGCGTCTATTCTCCTTTGTCGAGAGCCACGACTGGAGAGCAGAGTGAAGCACATTCACGTCAGGTACTTTCTTCTGCGAGAGTTGCAGAGGCGTGGACAGGCTCGCTTTGAGTTTGTGGAGTCCGAGGCCAACACTGCAGACATCTTCACCAAGGCGCTTCCGCCTTGTGACCACCAGAGGTGCTGTGTGCAGTTAGGCCTTGTTGACACTGGTTCTCGTGTTGCTTAGACTTGAGTGTACTGTTTACTTTGCTTTCTATATATCTCTGTTACTTCTTGGACTGGCCTTGTGGCCACTGTTGTTTGTGCTCAGACTGTGTGGTGACGTTGTGATCCACCCTGAGCTTCGTTTCTTGGACTGGTCTTGTGACCGTACTCGTTTGGTTCTGCTAGACACCCCTCACTTAGGCTATGGGGGTGTGTCAAATGTTGTAGCCTATAGTGAGGTTTGTCTTAGGGGGTACAAAACTTAGGGTTAGCTATATGTACCCCAACCAACATCAATGCATCATCCATTCTTCATTCTGACATTCTGGAAACAAATTAAGAGTTGCCCTGAGGCCTCGGGATGTCCTAAATCCTGGGTAAAAACAGTACCGGTACCGTAAGACCCCGGATAGAAGCGCAGGCCTCGGATATGCGCCGACGCTTATAAAAGGATGAGGGCGCTTATATCCGGTCCTCGATTATAAGCGCACCCCCTAAAAATTCATGATTTATTATAAGCGCATGTCGATTTTTATTTGAAAATCAGTACCGTTGTACAGAAACGAATTTCACCTTAGCAGGGAAACGAAGTACAATTTCAGTTTCCCACTCACATCTCACTTTCTGCGCGTCTAGTCAGCACGTGCTGTCACTTAGTCAGCATGTGTTGGCAGGGAATTAATCCCTGCCAAGCTGCGCGAGAATCAGATTCGCGACCCCATATATTTTCGACTCGATTACAATGGGCAAACTGAGATCTACAGTTTGGTGCAAAACAAACTTAATTTCATTTTTGCCATTCTATAGACGCCGGCGCTTATAAATTTCCTCGATTATAAGCGCACCCCCTAAAAAACAGTGTTTTATTACAACCCCAGGGGCGCTTCTATCCGGGGTATGACGGTAACCCCAGGGACGAGCTGAAGGCCGACTAGCGCGTGAGTGATGAGCAGGCAACTTCACAGACAGCTGGCCGCACGGCGAGGTGGCATGAGGGCGAGGCGAGGCGGCATCACAACTCATCCTCGCTGTCTGGCACCACTTCCTGCATTCACCATGCACCATGCACCATGCACCATGCACCCACCCCGCACATGCCCTCACATGGTGAGACAGATGCACCATGTGCCCTGGCAGATGCACCATGTGCCCTGGCAGGCTCATTGTGCCCACCCAGTGCAGAACAGTGACGGCAGGGAATGGTCATGGTGCTGAGTAAGGCTCGACAGGGGAAGACAAGGCATGCAGGTGTCGACAGGGGAAGACAAGGCATGCAGGTGTCGACAGGGGAGGACAAGGCATGCAGGTGTCGACAGGGGAGGACAAGGCATGCAGGTGTTGGCAGCATGAGTGAGAAGCTCAGCACAGGGGTGCCTACCACGAGGGTGCCTACCACAATGGTGCCTACCACGATGGTGCCTACCACGAGGGTGCCTACCACGATGGTGCCTACCACGATGGTGCCTACCACGATGGTGCCTACCACGATGGTGCCTACCACGATGGTGCCTACCACGATGGTGCCTACCACGATGGTGCCTACCACGATGGTGCCTACCACGATGGTGCCTACCACGATGGTGCCTACCACGATGGTGCCTACCACGATGGTGCCTACCACGATGGTGCCTACCACGATGGTGCCTACCACGATGGTGCCTACCACGATGGTGCCTACCACGATGGTGCCTACAACGATGGTGCCTACCACGATGGTGCCTACCACGATGGTGCCTACCACGATGGTGCCTACCACGATGGTGCCTACCACGATGGTGCCTACCACGATGGTGCCTACCACGATGGTGCCTACCACGATGGTGCCTACCACGATGGTGCCTACCACGATGGTGCCTACCACGATGGTGCCTACCACGATGGTGCCTACCACGATGGTGCCTACCACGATGGTGCCTACCACGATGGTGCCTACCACGATGGTGCCTACCACGATGGTGCCTACCACGATGGTGCCTACCACGATGGTGCCTACCACGATGGTGCCTACCACGATGGTGCCTACCACGATGGTGCCTACCACGATGGTGCCTACCACGATGGTGCCTACCACGATGGTGCCTACCACGATGGTGCCTACCACGATGGTGCCTACCACGATGGTGCCTACCACGATGGTGCCTACCACGATGGTGCCTACCACGATGGTGCCTACCACGATGGTGCCTACCACGATGGTGCCTACCACGACCGTGCGGCCGTCATGGCGAAGCGCAGGGGGCGTGGAGGAGAGGGTGCGCTGTGAGTGGCGTTGTCAACAGCGGGTGGGCGCGCAGCAGAGGGGGGAGGTGTGTGCAGGTGGAGGAGTGCTTGGGAGGTGCCCTGTGGGTGGGGAGGCATGGATCCATGGCAGGACACGGGCATGGCAGGACACGGGCATGCAGTGGTTGAGAGGGCATGAGATGGCATGAGATGGCATGAGATGGCATGAGACGGCATGAGATGGCATGAGATGGCATGTGATGGCATGAGATGGCATGAGATGGCATGAGATGGCATGAGATGGCATGAGATGGCATGAGATGGCATGAGATGGCATGAGATGGCATGAGATGGCATGAGATGGCATGAGATGGCATGAGATGGCACGAGATGGCATGAGATGGCATGAGATGGCATGAGATGGCATGAGATGGCATGAGATGGCATGAGATGGCATGAGATGGCATGAGATGGCATGAGATGGCATGAGATGGCATGAGATGGCATGAGATGGCATGAGATGGCATGAGATGGCATGAGATGGCATGAGATGGCATGAGATGGCATGAGTTGGCATGAGATGGCATGAGATGGCATGAGATGGCAGTGGATAAACACATGCTGGAGCAAGGCATGGCATGGCACGGCTTGGCATGGCATGGCATGGCATGGCATGGCACGGCATGGCACGGCATGGCATGGCATGGCATGGCACGGCATGGCATGGCATGGCATGGCGTGGCATGGCATGGCACGGCAATCAGGCATTGGCGGCGCACCATAAGTGATGCACCGTGGAAAGATTAGGAGTCGATTCAACGATGCGCGACGTAGAGCCAACAAGGATACAACAATTCGTGATGACCATGCGAGCAGCACAGTGAGCAGCACAGCGAGCAGCACAGCGAGCAGCACAGCGAGCAGCACAGCGAGCAGCACAGCGAGCAGCACAGCGAGCAGCACAGCGAGCAGCACAGCGAGCAGCACAGCGAGCAGCACAGCGAGCAGCACAGCGAGCAGCACAGCGAGCAGCACAGCGAGCAGCACAGTGAGCAGCACAGTGAGCAGCACAGTGAGCAGCACAGTGAGCAGCACAGTGAGCAGCACAGTGAACAGCACAGTGAACAGCACAGTGAACAGCACAGTGAACAGCACAGTGAGCAGCACAGTGAGCAGCACAGTGAGCAGCACAGTGAGCAGCACAGTGAGCAGCACAGTGAGCAGCAGAGGCGTTGCGTGGTGCCCCCTACGCACCTCCTTGATGTCGACCCCGGGCATGAAGGTCCACCGCCACAGCAGCACTGCGCCTGTCGTGCACTGCAGCGCAGCACACACGACACACACGTGCACGTGCCTGTCCTGAGCACGCATGATGGCAAGGCGGGTGCCTTGTGAACAACCATCAACTTGCATAAATGGGGGCCCTCGCAATGCACGGAAGTGACATGCACTGCCGCTGTATAAGCGCAGCAGCAGCACTGCCATTCACTCAGAAGTAGCATCACAGATGAGCATCACAGATGAGCATCACAGATGAGCATCACAGATGAGCATCACAGATGAGCATCACAGATGAGCATCACAGATGAGCATCACAGATGAGCATCACAGATGAGCATCACAGATGAGATGAGCATCACAGATGAGCATCACAGATGAGCATCACAGATGAGCATCACAAATGACTTCATCTGTGCAAGAGTGGCTCCGTGTGAAAGCGCAAGTGGCAAGGCTGTGAGCATGAAGTCACCATTGACACAAAGAGGCTTCCGTACGTGGCGGCTTGCTGCACTGGCACTGTGTGCACCCTCGCTGCACTGGCACTGTGTGCACCCTCGCTGCCACAACGCCCTGCCGGCACGGCAAGAGGTAGAGGAGGCCGCACGGTCACAGGGAGTGAGAAATGGGGCAGCAGAGATGGTGCAGCAGAGATGGTGCAGCAGAGATGGGGCAGCAGAGATGGTGCAGCAGAGATGGGGCAGCAGAGTGGAAAGCTGCCTCATCCACACGCACTGGAAAGCTTGGTTGTCACAGGTTGCAGCAAGCACACACCGGCAGGACTGACCGGCAGGATGACTTGCAGCAAGCACTGACCGGCAGGATGACTTGCAGCAAGCACTGACCGGCAGGATGACTTGCAGCAAGCACTGACCGGCAGGATGACTTGCTTGGTGGGAAAGTCGGCAGGCCTTCTCGTCCACTCCGCTGCCTCACGCATGAGATGCCTTTGCTCTGCCCCGCCCCGCCCCGCACACCGTGTGCATGAGTGAGGACGAGAACAGCAAACATCATATGAGCACTGGCGCACACCATGGAAACTCGCTCACACCTCCCACGTCCCACACACACCTCTCAGGTCCCACACACACCTCTCAGGTCCCACACACACCTTGAAGGTCCCACACACACCTTGACGGTCCCACACACACCTCTCAGGTCCCACACACACCTCTCAGGTCCCACACACACCTTGAAGGTCCCACACACACCTTGAAGGTCCCACACACACCTTGAAGGTCCCACACACACCTTGAAGGTCCCACACACACCTGTGAGGTCCCACACACACCTGTGAGGTCCCACACACACCTGTGAGGTCCCACACACACCTGTGAGGTCCCACACACACCTGTGAGGTCCCACACACACCTGTGAGGTCCCACACACACCTGTGAGGTCCCACACACACCTGTGAGGTCCCACACACACCTGTGAGGTCCCACACACACCTGTGAGGTCCCACACACACCTGTGAGGTCCCACACACACCTGTGAGGTCCCACACACACCTGTGAGGTCCCACACACACCTGTGAGGTCCCACACACACCTGTGAGGTCCCACACACACCTGTGAGGTCCCACACACACCTGTGAGGTCCCACACACACCTGTGAGGTCCCACACACACCTGTGAGGTCCCACACACACCTGTGAGGTCCCACACACACCTGTGAGGTCCCACACACACCTGTGAGGTCCCACACACACCTGTGAGGTCCCACACACACCTGTGAGGTCCCACACACACCTGTGAGGTCCCACACACACCTGTGAGGTCCCACACACACCTGTGAGGTCCCACACACACCTGTGAGGTCCCACACACACCTGTGAGGTCCCACACACACCTGTGAGGTCCCACACACACCTGTGAGGTCCCACACACACCTGTGAGGTCCCACACACACCTGTGAGGTCCCACACACACCTGTGAGGTCCCACACACACCTGTGAGGTCCCACACACACCTGTGAGGTCCCACACACACCTGTGAGGTCCCACACACACCTGTGAGGTCCCACACACACCTGTGAGGTCCCACACACACCTGTGAGGTCCCACACACACCTGTGAGGTCCCACACACACCTGTGAGGTCCCACACACACCTGTGAGGTCCCACACACACCTGTGAGGTCCCACACACACCTGTGAGGTCCCACACACACCTGTGAGGTCCCACACACACCTGTGAGGTCCCACACACACCTGTGAGGTCCCACACACACCTGTGAGGTCCCACACACACCTGTGAGGTCCCACACACACCTGTGAGGTCCCACACACACCTGTGAGGTCCCACACACACCTGTGAGGTCCCACACACACCTGTGAGGTCCCACACACACCTGTGAGGTCCCACACACACCTGTGAGGTCCCACACAGCCACTCTGCCGTCTTCCCCCGCCGTCACCACCGTGGTGCCCTCGATGCCACTCACGTCCTGCCCTGCCCCCACGGGTCAATGGGGTCAAACGGGTCAAAGGGGCCAAGCAGTGATGTATGCAGATGCGAGACACGGAGAAAACAAGGCAGTGACAGGAGAAACGGAAAAGGGGCATGAGAGGCAGTGGCACGAGAAATCGAAAAGGGGCATGAGAGGCAGTGGCACGAGAAATCGAAAAGGGGCATGAGAGGCAGTGGCACGAGAAATCGAAAAGGGGCATGAGAGGCAGTGGCACGAGAAATCGAAAAGCGGCATGAGAGGCAGTGGCACGAGAAATCGAAAAGGGGCATGAGAGGCAGTGGCACGAGAAATCGAAAAGGGGCATGAGAGGCAGTGGCACGAGAAATCGAAAAGGGGCATGAGAGGCAGTGGCACGAGAAATCGAAAAGGGGCATGAGAGGCAGTGGCACGAGAAATCGAAAAGGGGCATGAGAGGCAGTGGCACGAGAAATCGAAAAGGGGCATGAGAGGCAGTGGCACGAGAAATCGAAAAGGGGCATGAGAGGCAGTGGCACGAGAAATCGAAAAGGGGCATGAGAGGCAGTGGCACGAGAAATCGAAAAGGGGCATGAGAGGCAGTGTGGCAAGAAAAATGGAGAAGGGGCATGAGAGGCCGTGCATGCGAGCAAGTGAGCAAGGAGATACAAGCGCTGACATGGACCGTCCCATTCCTACCACACTCCGCCACCCCCATGCCCCATGCCCCGCACCCCACCCTCCTGCCATGCGCCACGCGCACGCCTCACTTCCCCCCCCCCCCCTCCCCTCCACCACCCCCCCCAAGCGCACGACGGAGAGCACGGGCGTGCGGTGGAGGCCCAGGAGGATGGCGCAGCACACGCCGCTGCCCACGTGCCACACCCACACCGACGTGTCCTGGCACACGGTGCAGGGGCAAGCATGGGGGACAGCAGTAGGGCGAGCAAGGATGCATGAGTAGGAGACAAGGGGTTTGGTGAGACGGCATCGGCGAGAGTAGGATGGAGGGGGAGTGACGGCCACAGAGATTGCTATGGAGGGACGTGGAGCATGAGCAATAGAATGCGGTAGGAGGGGACAGGCATGTGAGCAGGAAATGAGAGGGTGGGAGGGGGGGAGTGGAGGAGAATGGCGATCCCACAGCACAGCAGCCGTGTGTCGTGTCGTGTCGTGTCGTGTCGTGTCGTGTCGTGTCGTGTCGTGTTACCAAGCTGATGTTGGATGTGGGCAGTGAGGTCGAGGGTGAGTCAGTGAAAATGAGTGAGGTAGTGAGGTTGAGTGTGAGGGATTGGGTTGAAACGTGCATGACTCACGTTGCTGGCAGAGAGGAGAATGGACGGCTGAGATGGATGCGCACACAGATCCGTGATGGCACCTCCCTGCCCCATCAGCGTCTGCATGACCGTCCAATAAAAGATGGTGGGACATGGCATGGGATGGCATAAGAGAGCAAGACATGTATTCACATCCAAATGACTGACCAGCAGCATGCATGCGATGCATGTGACACGGCTTGCAATGCACGTGGCACGGCTTGCAATGCATGTGGCACGGCTTGCAATGCATGTGACACGGCTTGCAATGCATGTGGCACGGCCGGCAATGCATGTGGCACGGCTTGCAATGCATGTGGCACAGCTTGCAATGCATGTGGCACGGCTTGCACACCTTGAAGGGGCGGCGGGAGTGGAAGTCAACAAGGCGAACCACACCCAGTTCGCCGCCCGCCGCCACGAGCACTCGCTGGTTCGCATCCACCATCCACGCCACCGCTGTATAGCTCTCAACGCCCCTCGCCTGCTCTCAACGCCCCTCGCCTGCTCTCACATGGGACGACGCCACACAAGCAAGCGAGCAGAGAGGCATGCACGTTGCACGCAAGTGTGTGTGCAATGCAATGAGCAGCAGCAGGCACACTCGGGCAAGGGAAAAGCAAGGCGCTCCATATGCAGCAAGTCGGTTCAAGCAAAAGCACTTCAGTTTCGGCGCACCTCAGCTACTTGGGCCATGCGTGCTCCTCCTGCCCACCCTCACCCGTTCGCACGTAATGGTGCCCCACAACGACAGTGCGGTTACCACCTGCGGTGCCACTCATCTAGGTACCCGAATACCACATGTTACATGAGGTGCGGGCGCTTCAGGGCTGTCCGCGTTAGGCTCGCTCGCCCATGTGGTGGGCGGAGTGGCATCCACCGGGCGTGCGGCCTCCCCGCCCGCCCTCTCCTGCCCACGGGTGCCATGGCATGGCATGGCATGGCATGGCATGGCATGGCATGGCATGGCATGGCATGGCATGGCATGGCATGGCAGGCACGGCGCAAAGGTGGGTTTGACCCACAAGTGATAGCACCCTACCCGCACATCAACCACTACTTGGCAAGTAAGTAAGTAAGAAGCATGGTGCAGTGGGTGTGGTTGTGTGCACTCACAATGAGATGGAAGAAGGTGTGTGTGTAGGCAATGGAGCCATCAGCCATGCACTCCAACAGCATGATCTGGGGGGGGAGTGCCACGCACACAACACAGCGGCCAGTCAAACTCGCAAATCAGGTACTTGCATGGAAGCGGTTCTGGACCATGCCATGCACAACGGGACGAAAGAAACACTTCACCATGGCGGGCAGGGCGGTTCACCATGCAGGGCGGTTCACCATGCAGGGAGGGCGGTTCTCCATGCAGGGCGGTTCACCATGCAGGGAGGGCGGTTCACCATGCAGGAAGGGCGGTTCACCATGCAGGAAGGGCGGTTCACCATGCAGGAAGGGCGGTTCACCATGTTTTCGGAGACGCATGCGAGGAGGTTGCCATAGCGCGGATGCCACGTGTTGAACGCTATGGCGGCTGGCGCGCTGCCATCCTCATCCCACAGGAACGGTTCCTGCAGGGGCGGTGAGGGGAAGCAACACGCGGGCACAACAAGCGGCGCAACACGCGGTTGCAAGGCACATGCATTACGAATTAACGAGTGTGTGGAAAGAGAGCTGATTGGCAGAGTGCATTGCAACAAGAGGCAACGCAAGCTCACTAACGCTGTGTGACAACAAACGCAGGAGATGACGCTAGTGACGCCGCAATCGGGAACGCCTGACGCACTCCAAGTGTGGCTTGCGGCGCCTGCCACGCCGCCTCTGTCGCTGCCATGCGCCGCTGCTGACTCGCCGTGAAATGCGCGGACACGCGAGAGGCTGGGCGCGGCGTGGCAGGTGAAGGCGGCGGGAGACGAGCCCGCTGTGCGCGTCGCTCGTTAGCCCGCTGTGCGCGTCGCTCGCTGGCCCGCTGTGCGGGTCGCCGACACGCGGAAAGCAATATCACGGCGTGAGGAGCGGTGGGGTGAGGGAGAAACGGGCACTGCGGGAAGAGGGATGACGTGGAAGGAGAGGGGGAGGGACGGGATGGAGGGAGTTGGAAGCATTTCGCAGTGGAGCAGCAACGGAGATGGTGCCAGAACGCAGCAGAGATGGTGCCAGAACGCAGCAGAGATGGTGCCAGAACGCACCATCTCCTCTAGGTACCTACTTGAATGAAAAACAAGCGGATACGCTTCGACCGTATTTGGCCAATCGCGGTGTTGCTGAGCGGCCGCAAATTGGCGGGTTTCAGCACGTGCGTTAGCTCGCTGGGGTGCCGTGGCCTGGAACGGGGTTCGACCGTCATGGACTCGCAATGCTCGGAAAGCTGAGTATCGGCCAGAAGGCCGATTACGGGGCTGCGGAGAGAACGGCCTTATAACCTGGGATTTTGCGATCGGAAATCAGAGAACTGATATCCCGACACCACGCGTTTCCCCTTCTGGGAGCAAGAGTCAATGGCATAAGTCCGAGGTCGCTCTGAATTACCTAGGAATGGCGTCAGGCTCCTTCCTGCTCCAACCCGCTGCGCGAAAGTACGTTTGAAAATAAGACCGTTTGAGGAAAAGGGACTGGATACCCGTTCTTGGACTCAATACTCGACTTCGGACAATGAACGTTGATACTCGGTGCATAAAATCGGCCCATATTTTGGCTTGGAAAAATGATTTGGATATGTAAAGAAGCAACTTTTCATTCCTTCGCGTCACACCACATACCGGTACTGAGTAGAGTCCTATTCCCGCCACTGTAAGCCCAACAGTAGTCCGTTACCACTTCGCGAAATTCGCCTCAATACTCTTCGCGCCATTACGACCATCGCAACCAAACCACCCTGTCCGGCAGGTAACTGTCAAATGTTGTAGCCTGTAGTGAGGTTTATCTTATGGCGTACAAATGTTAGGGTTTGCTATATGTACCCCAACTCACATCAATGAACACATCATTCAGTTTCTGACATGGTATCAGCTAGGTTAGGATCTTGTGGGATCCCACTCCTCCTGTCCACGTTCGTTCCACTCGAGCCTGTCTTGTTCCGTAGTCCTAGTCGCGCCTGTCTCGCCCGAGCCTAGCGCCGCCCGAGCCTAGAGCCGACCGTCTCTCTCGTTCGTTAGCGCCCGCTGCGCCTTCTACGTAGGGTCGCGTCTCCCCCCCCCCCCCTGCCCGTCCGTCCCCCGCGCTTCCCACTGTCAACAGGACTAGGCAAGAATGGTGCATTGAATGAAACAGTTGGGTACAAGTAGCAAACCCTAGTTGGGGTTGTACTCCATATTGGCTACCCCACTACAGCCTACCAATATATAACACATTACAATTTAACACACCCCCATAGGCAAAGTGGGGGAGAACAAGGGGTCACAAGACCAGTCCAGCAAAGCAACGCAAGCCCAGGGTGGATCACAACGTCACCACACTCCGAGCACAAGCAAAGGCCACAAGGCCAGTTCACATGCAGTGCTAGATATAGAACAAGACAAGCAACAAGATATATATAAAGTACAGTACAAAGAAAGTCAAGCAGTAAGCAAATGAGGGAATGTGGACACAAGGCCTAAAGAAGTACAGTGCCGCTGATGATCACTAGGCGGGAGCGCCATGGTGGTGAAGATATCAGCAGTGTTGGCCTTCGAGTCCACGTACACAAGCCGAAGCTGACCGCGCTGCTGCAGCTCTCGAGCAAGAAAGTAGCGAAGAGCAATGTGCTTCGTTCTGTGCTTCAGTCTGTGCTCCTGACACAAGGCAAGGGCCGCCTTGTTGTCGCCGTACAGGACTGGAGGAGAACTAGGCCGCTCTCCCAAGTCAGTCAACAGGTAGGTGAGCCAGCGTAACTCCTGTGCAGCCATGGCCGTGGCGTAGATCTCAGCCTCACAACTAGAGCTGAGAACAGAAGAAGAGCGGGTGGACCGCCACGAGACAGAACCAGAGCCAAGGCTGAAGGTGTAACCCTGCGACGACCGCTGCGTAGCCAGGTCGTCCACCCAAGAAGCGTCCGAGTGACCAGTGAGGACAACTCTGTCGCGTCCTCCAAGCACGAGCCCCATGCCTGATGTACTGCACAAGTAACGCAGCACCCTCTTAGCAGCCTCCCAGTGCTCTCGCCTGTGTCTCCCAGGCGCAACGTAACGAGCAAGGATGCTAAGAGGGTACGCGAGGTCAGGTCGCGTGCAAGTCATCAGGTACATGAGGCAGCCTACAAGCTCTGGGTACGGGCCACTCGGCTCTACGGACTCGTCCGAAGGTGGAGCTGAGAGCGAGTGACTGGTAGCCAGAGGTGTGGCCTGTGGTGAGGAGAACTGGAAGCCGAAGCGCTGAAGGACCTGCTGCACCATGTGTGACTGAGTCAGGGTAATGGTGCGGCGTGCTCTGTCCAGGGTGATCTGCAAGCCAAGGTAGCTACGCAGCTCACCCAGGTCAGTGCAGGTGTGTCTCTTCTGCAGCTCCGACTTCACACGAGCAAGTGCCTCAGTGTCAGCAGTAGCAAAGACCAAGTCGTCGACGTACACGAGGATGTAGAACGGCGGCAGCGACGTGTCGGTGCGCAGAAACAGTGACGGGTCAGCAGTGGAAGGAGCAAACCCAAGGGCCGCAAGTGTAGTCCTCAGTGTGTCGTGCCACTCGCGCGGCGCCTGGCGGAGACCGTAGACTGGCCGCCGGAGGCTCCACTGGGTACCAGGAGGGAACGACCCAGTGAAGCCAGGAGGGCGGCGCAGCCAGATCTCCTCGTGCAGGCTGCCCTGCAAGAAAGCTGTGCTGAAGTCAAGAGAGTGCAGCTCGTAGTCACGCTGAGCAGCAACGTGCAGCAACACCCGAAGAGTGGTCATCTTCGGGGTGGGGGAGAAGGTCTGAAAGAAGTCAACCCCCTGACGCTGACTGAAGCCTCTAGCAACGTAACGAGCCTTGAAGACAGGTGGAGAACCTGGCGGCCGCTTCACCCTGAAAATCCACATGCCATCGACGATGTTCGCCCCAGGAGGGGGAACCTCGTCGACGTAGGTGCCTGTGGATTTCCAGGATGCCATCTCTGCGTCCATGGCTGTCTGCCACTGAGAGGAGTAGGGACCCGAGATTGCCTCTGCGTAAGAGCGCGGAGTGGGGATGTCTAGTGCATCCGGGTCTCCCTCAGGGGCAAGCAACCAGGCCACGAGATGAGGTACAGCAGCCGCAAGAGAGTCAAAGTCCTCCTGCCTGTCCTCAAGGACGTCCGTGCCAAGAGCACACTCACCCCCGACGGACGGAGGACAGACAGACTCAGACTCAGCAACAAGACTGGCGGCGTAGTCTAGACGACAAGCAGCAGCAAAGTCGACAAGCTCAGCGACCAGGGCAGACGCAGCAGCAGACTCAAACGACGGGTCAGTGACAACAGTGGCGAGAAGACGCGTAACAGTAGGGTGGGCAGCACGAACACTGTCAGACTCAGGGTCGGGAACCTCAGGAAGAGAAGACGCAGGAGGAGACGGTAGGGGGACACGCTGTGGACCAGTGGAAGGACGAAGGGCCATAATGTGCGTGCCAGGAACAGGAGGAGGACGCGGACGCGCGACACGACGACCAGTGGGACCAGTGCGCGCAGTGCGAGCAGCGCGAACAGGCGAGGCAGGATGAGACGCAGGCTCACGACGCTCCGTAAGCGAGTCCGGCTGTGCAGTGTAAGGCACCGGAGCAGGGAGGGGGGAGCCAGGCTGGAGGGGAAGGCCAGTGGAAGACGGGAGGGAAAGAACCCAGCGAAGCACCGTGTCAGGCGGTGGCAAAGCCGACGGCGACGGTGGAGCGAAGAACAGTCGCGACGGCGGAGCTCCGCCAGTACCTCCAGCACCCGCAGCACCAGAAGCACCAGTACCAGCGCCCCCCACCGCAGCACCCCCAGAGCCGACGACGTCAGCACCAGAGGCCCCAGCAGCGTCAGACCTCCCCTCGCCAGCACCTCCAGAACCAGCAGGACCAACGCCTCCAAGACCGTCAGCTCCAGTGTCGTCAGCTCCAGCAGCTCCAGTACCTCCAGGAAGAGCACCCCCAGAGTCGGCAGCTCCAACTCCGCTAGCACCGCCAGCTCCAGAGTCCCCAGCTCCAGCAGCTCCAGCCTCAGTGCTCCCAGAACAACCAGCCCCGGCAGCTCCAGTACCTCCAGTACGAGCACCTCCAGGACGAGCAGCTCCAGAACCTCCAACTCCAGCAGGGCCACGAGGACGGCGAAAGCGCCGGACGTACCAGTCACGAAGCTGCTGCTGTGTGAGAGGCTCCCGGAGAGACGGCTCAGCACCCCGAACCGGAGCACCCCCAGACGCAGCAACCCCAGGCTCCGTAGGCTCAGTCGCAGCACCCCCAGGCTCAGTACCCTCAGGTGCAGCACCCCCAGGCTCAGCACCCCCAGACCCGGCACCCCCAGGCTCCTGACACCTAGGCCCAGCACTCCCAGTCTCAGCACCCCCAGGCTCAGTACCCGCAGGCTCAGCACCCCCAGGCGCAGCACCCCCAGGCTCAGCACCCCCAGGCTCCGTACGCTCAGGCACCGTACCCTCAGCTCCAGCACCCTCAGTCCCAGCACCCGCAGCCCCAGCACCCCCAGGCTCAGCACTCCCAGCAGCACCACCCGCAGCAGCACCTGAGTCACCTGTGACCTCGACAGGCTCAGCGACGGGAGGAGGGTCTACCTGAGAGACACCTGAAGGAGCAGGACCCTGAGGGGGAAGGGGGTCTACCGGAGGGGGACCAGGAGCGAGGAAAAGCGGCGGGGGAGGGAGGGGGGCAGTGCGGTAGGGGAAGAGACGGTAAAAAGGGACCGACTCGTCAAAGGTGACGTCCTGAGAGGCGAAGACCCGGCGCGAGGTGGGGTGGTAAAACTGCCAGCCAGGCGCGTCAGGGACAAAGCCAAGGAAGACACAGGGAAGCGTGCGGGAGGAGAGCTTGTCCGCGGACGTATCGCGGACAAGGGCACGAGCACCCCACACCCGGAAGCGCGACGCATCGCCAACCTCCCCCGTCCAACGCAGTGCGGGCGAGGTCTCCGGCAAGGAGACACGGGGCCAGAGGTTGAGCTGATGCGCGGCGTACCGGACAGCAAACGGCCACAGAAAATGGGGAGCCGCCGCATGGACCAAGGAGGTACGAGCGACCTCCATGACCAGGCCAATGCGGCGCTCAGCAACCCCATTCTGCTGCGGGGAGTCCGGAAGCGTGAAGGTCTGCTCGATGCCCTCCGCCTGACAGAAGGTCCTCAAGAGGTCGGAGGAAAACTCACCACCTCTGTCAGAGTGCAGACGCAGGACAGGAAGGTCTGTCCGGAAACGGCGGCGGAGCTGGAGACGAACTGTGCGGATCCAAGGGATCAGAACAGCAGGGACCTCACCCTTGGTGCGCAAGGGGAAGACCGTGGTGTAACGCGAGTAGTCGTCGACAACCAGCAAAAAGTACCGCTCACCGCCCTGGCCACGAACGCGGGCTGGGCCCCACACGTCCAGGTGGAGGGTCTGCAGAGGAGCCTCTGTCGAGGGGAACGAGGAGGAGTGAGGAGCAGCGCGGCGGATGGGCGGCGCTACTGGCAGGCAGCGCGGCGGGTACAGCGCAGCGAGCGGGCAGCGCGACTGGCAGCGCGACGGGCAGCGCGGCTGGCGACGCGCGGCGCGACGGGCAGCGCTACGGGCGGCGCGACGAGCAGCGCGGCGGGCGAGGGCGCTAACGAGGGGCGCTAACGAGGGCGCTAACGAGAGGCGCGCGAGGGCGCTAACGAGGGCGCGCGAGGGCGCTAACGAGGGCGCGCGAGGGCGCTAACGAGGGCGCACGAGGGCGCTACGAGGCTAGGGCACGGGGTAGCGTGGTAACCGCATGCGAGCGGTGGTGGGCCCTAAAAAAAACGGTCGGTAGGTCCTAGGGACCTCCTGCTCTGAATACCATGTCAACAGGACTAGGCAAGAATGGTGCATTGAATGAAACAGTTGGGTACAAGTAGCAAACCCTAGTTGGGGTTGTACCCCATATTGGCTACCCCACTACAGCCTACCAACATATAACACATTACAATTTAACACCCCCTGCCCGTCCGTCCCCCTCCCTTCCCCCTGCCCGTCCATCCCCCGCGCTTCCCCCTGCCCGTCCGTCCCCCGCGCTTCCCCCTGCCCGTCCGTCCCCCCTCGCTTCCCCTTGCCCGTCCGTCCCCCGCTCTTCCCCCTGCCCGTCCGTCCCCCGCGCTTCCCCTTGCCCGTCCGTTCCCCCTCGCTTCCCCCTACCCGTCCGTACCCCGCGCTTCCCCCTGCCCGTCCCGTCGCCCGCGCTTCCCCCTGCCCATCCCGTCGCGCGCGCCTCCCTTGCCCGTCCGTCGCTCGCGACCACCCGTTACGCCTGTCGCGGGCCGTCCCTTCGCACCGCCGCGCCTGCTCGTAAGCCCGCCGCCGCGCCTTCTCGTTAGGCCCGTCGCGGGCCCTCCCTTCGCGCCGCCGCGCCTGCTCGTTAGCCCGCCGCCGCGCCTGCTCGTTAGGCCCGTCGCGGGCCCTCCCTTCGCGCCGCCGCGCCTGCTCCTTATGTCAAACATATATGCTGCTTATTGTGTAGGCTGTAGTGGGGTAGCCCATATGGGGTACAACCCAGATTAGGGTTTCCTACTTGTACCCATCATGCTGCTAGTTCATTCATTCCTGCCTAGACTTATGACATGGTTTCAGAGGAGTAGGTCCGTAGGACCTCTTTTTTTTTTTTTTCGGGCCCACCTACCGTTGTGGTTACTGAGCTGCCCCACGTGTTGCCTGCGCTGCGCCGCCCGCGCGCGCCTTGCCGTGCCTGCGCTGCGCTGCCCGCGCGCGTCTTGCCTTGCCTGCGCTGCGCTGCCCGCGCGCGCCTTGCCTTGCCTTCACCTTACCTTGCCTTGCCTGCGCCGCGCCTTGCCTTGCCTGCGCCTTGCCTTGCCTTGCCTGCGCTGCGCCGCCCGCGCGCACGCCCTGCCCTGCCCCGCGTTGCGCTGCCCCGCGCACGCCGTGCCCTGCCCCGCGTTGCGCTGCCCCGCGCACGCTCTGCTCTGCCTGGCGTCGCGCGCCCCTGCAGCCCGTCGCGTCGCCCGTCATCCCTGCCTCTGCCCGTCGCGTCGCCCGTACGGGCTGTCCCAGCCCGTCGCGTCGCCCGTACGGGCTGCCTGCCCGTCGCGTCGCCCGTCCGCCTTGCAGCCCGCGCGTCGCGCCTCTGCTGCCCCGCGCGTCGCGCCCTACGGCAGCCCGCGCGCCGCGCTCTGCAGCCCCGCGCGTCGCGCTCTGCTGCAGCCCGCGCGTCGCGCCCTGCTGCCCTGCACGAAGCGCGCCCTGCTGCTCGCGCCGCCCAGGCCGAGCCGAGCCGCCCTACCCGACCCGATCCGCCCTCCTGCTCGTGCTACTACTGCTGCTGGTGGAGGTGCTGCTAGGAGTGCTGGAGGTGCTGCAGCCTAGCCTCACCGGGCCGCTCTACTGCTCTTACTGCTGTTGCTGCTGCTCGTGCTGCTGTCTTCCCTCCGTACCGCCCTCCTCCTCGCACGCCTCCTTGCTTACCCGCTATGACTTCCCTTCGTAGTAGCGGTGGGAGTGGTGGCGGCGGCGGTGGCGGCAGTGGGAGTGGTGGCGGCGACCATAGTTGCAGTCGCGGTGGAGCTGTTCAGTGCGGAGTTTCTGGCGGTGGCGAGATCCAGCTGCAGCGGCGTCCGAGCGAGACCCTTCCACCCCAGCAGCTTCATGCGTGGTACGCTCAGCGTTGTGCGTCTCGGAGAGGTGGCGGCTGGGGGTGCGGCGCCTGAGGGTACTGCGACTGCTGGTGCGCGGTCTCCTTGGAGTGGCCGCCTTCGTTCGCGTACGCCTCTCACCTCGTAGCAGCTGCACGAGTGGTACGGTCGCCGTCAGGGTCGCGCTGCTGGGGCTCGGGGCTCTACTGCTGGAGGTACTTCTGCTGACGTCACTGGAGCTGGGAGTGGTGCTGTGTCTACAGGAGGTGCTGGAGTTGCTGGTCCCGGAGGTGCTCGTACTGGAGGTACTGGAGCTGCTGGGGCTGGAGGTGCTGCGTCTGGGGGTGCTGCTGCTGGAGACACTGAGGCTGGAGACCCTAGGACTGGAGGTGTCGGTTCTGGGGGTGCTGCTGCTGGAGACACTGAGGCTGGCGACCCTAGGACTGGAGGTACTTGTTCTGGGGGTGCTGGTGCTGCTGGAGGTGCTGGAGCTACTGGAGGTGCTGGAGCCACTGGAGCTGCTGGAGCTGCCGGTGCTGGTGCAGCTGCGCCGACACGACTGTTCTTCGCTCCGCCGTCTCCGTCGTCTCTGCCGCCGCCTGACTCTGTTCTTCGTCAGGTTCTTACCCTTCCGTCGTCTACTGGTCTTCCGTTACTGCCTGGCTCACCGCTGCCTGCTCCTCCTCCTTACACTGAGCAGCCTGGTGGTCTTGCTGAGCGTCGTGAGCCTGCGTCGCGTCCTGTCTCGCCTGTTCGTCCTGGTCGTTCCGGTCGTCGTGTTCCTCGTTCGCGTCAGCCGGCTGTCCCCGGTACACACCTCGTAGTCCGTCGTCTTTCCTCTGCTCCGCAGTCTGTTCCTCTGCCGTCTCCCCCTGCGTCCTCTCTGCCTGACGTTGCCGACCCTGAGTCTGACCGGTTTCGTGCTGAGCACCCTACTGTTACGCGTCTGCTAGCCACTGTTGTCAGTGACCCGTCGTTTGAGTCTGCTGCTGCGTCTGCCTTAGTCACTGAGCTTGTTGACTTTGCTGCTGCCTGTCGTCTAGACTACGCCGCTAGCCTTATTGCTGAGTCTGAGTCTGTCTGTCCTCCGTCCGTCGCGGGTGAGTGTGCTCTTGGCACGGACGTCCTTGAGGACAGGCAGGAGGACCTTGAGTGTCTTGCAGCCGCTGCGCCTCATCTCGTGGCCATGCTGCTTGCCCCTGAGGGAGACCCGGATGCTGTAGACATCCCGACCCCGCGCTCTTACGCTGAGGCGATCGCGGGTCCCTACTCCTCTCAGTGGCAGGCAGCCATGGACGCAGAGATGGCATCCTGGAAGTCCACAGGCACTTACGTCGATGAGGTTCCCCCTCCTGGGGCGAACATCGTCGATGGCATGTGGATTTTCAGGGTGAAGCGGCCGCCGGGTTCTCCTCCTGTCTTCAAGGCTCGTTATGTTGCTAGAGGCTTCAGTCAGCGTGAGGGAGTTGACTTCTTCCAGACCTTCTCCCCTACCCCGAAGATGACCACTCTTCAGGTGCTGCTGCACGTTGCCGCTCAGCGTGACTACGAGCTTCACTCTCTTGACTTCAGCACAGCCTTCTTACAAGGCAGCCTGCACGAGGAGATCTGGCTGCGCCGCCCACCTGGCTTCACTGGGTCGTTCCCTCCTGGTACCCAGTGGAGCCTCCGGCAGCCAGTCTACGGTCTCCGCCAGGCACCTCGTGAGTGGCACGACACACTGAGGACTACACTTGCGGCTCTTGGGTTCGCTCCTTCGACTGCTGACCCGTCGCTGTTTCTGTGCACCGACACTTCGCTGCCGACGTTCTACATCCTCGTGTACGTCGACGACTTGGTCTTTGCTACTGCTGACACTGAGGCACTTGCTCTTGTGAAGTCGGAGCTGCAGAAGAGACACACGTGCACTGACCTGGGTGAGCTGCGCAGTTACCTTGGCTTGCAGATCACCTGGGACAGAGCACGCCGCACCATCACACTGACTCAGTCACACATGGTGCAGCAGGTCCTTCAGCGCTTCGGCTTCACCTGGTCCTCCGCACAGTCCACTCCTCTTGCTACAGGTCACTCACTCTCAGCTCCACCTTCGGACGAGTCCGTAGAGTCGAGTGGTCCTTACGCAGAGCTAGTGGGCTGCCTCATGTACCTGATGACCTGCACTCGACCTGACCTTGCATACCCTCTTGGCCTTTTGGCTCGCTACGTGGCTCCTGGTCGGCACCGACCTGAGCACATGGCTGCTGCTAAGAGGGTACTGCGCTACTTGTGCTGTACATCGGGCATGGGGCTCGTGCTTGGAGGACGGAGCGACGTTGTCCTCACTGGGCACTCAGACGCTTCTTGGGTTGACGACCAGGCTACGCAGCGATCGTCACAGGGTTACACCTTCAGCCTTGGCTCTGGCTCTGTTTCTTGGCGTTCTACTCGCTCGTCTTCTGTTCTCAGCTCCAGTTGTGAGGCTGAGATCTACGCCACAGCCATGGCTGCTCAGGAGTTGCGCTGGCTCACCTACCTGCTGACCGACTTGGGAGAGAGGCCTCGTTCTCCTCTAGTTCTGTACGTCGACAACAAGGCCGCCATTGCCTTGTGTCAGGAGCACAGACTGGAGCACAGAACGAAGCACATCGCTCTGCGTTACTTTCTGGCTCGAGAGTTGCAGCAGCGTGGTCAGCTTCGTCTTGCTCACGTGGCCACCACGGCCAACACTGCTGATATATTCACCAAGGCACTTCCGCCTGGTGATCATCAGCGCTTTTGTACTTTGTTGGGCCTCGTGCCTACGTTTCCTCACTTGCTGTAGGCTTTGCTTGTACTGTGATCTATGTATATATACCTGCATGCTTGCTCTTGCTAGGTAGTGATCACTGTACTGTTGTTGCACATATACCTCTGCATGTGAACTGGCCTTGTGGCCCTTTGCTTAGGCTCAGAATGCGTGGTGACTTTGTGATCCACCCTGAGCTTGCTTTGCCTTTCTTGACTGGTCCTGTGACCTCTTGTTCTCCCCCACTTTGCCTATGGGGGTGTGTCAAACATATATGCTGCTTATTGTGTAGGCTGTAGTGGGGTAGCCCATATGGGGTACAACCCAGATTAGGGTTTCCTACTTGTACCCATCATGCTGCTAGTTCATTCATTCCTGCCTAGACTTCTGACACCTTAGCCCGCCGCCGCGCCTGCTCGTTAGGCCCGTTGCGGGCCCTCTCTTTGCGCCCGTCGCACCTGCGTTTTGCGCCCACCGCGGGCCTGCACTCGCCGCCCGCCGTCCCTACCCCTACCTGCCCGCCGCGCCTCCCCTTTGAGCCCGCCGGGGGCCTGCGTTCTTGCGCTTACCGCGTCTTCCCTTTGCGCCTGCCATTGCGCCCTACCGGTCTTGTCGCTTCTGCTTTCGCTATGGCAACCCCTAGGGTCCTTCGTTTTGACGCCGAGGGTAGGCCCCTCGAGTTCTCTGTCTGGCTCCAGCGTGCGCAGCGTCTCCTAGAGAGTCAGGTGCAGGCAGATGAGTCCCTGTGGGCGCACGCATCCGGTGACCTCCCGCGCCCCCCGCTCCTGCTACCCTAGGACCTGACGCGACCACTGCGGACAGAGAGCGTGCTGCGCGTCAGCGTGCTGACTTGACTGCCTGGCAATCGCGCGACGCTGCGGCCTGCATCGCCCTCAGCAGCCTCCTTCCCGAGTCCGAGGAGACCCATTACGCACAGGTTCGCACGGCTCAGGAGTTTCTGACTGCGATTAAGGCACGCTATGCTACTCCTTCCACGTCGCCTGTTCCTCCCTTTCCGGTTCCCAGACCTCGCCTCGTTTGAGCGCTCTGCTGACCTTATTGCCCACCTGCGCACACTTGACGCTAGCTTTCGCGCTGCTTGCACTGACGCCCAGCTTGCACTGCTGCCTCCCCCCATGGCGATCACTATCTATTTCATCGCCACTAGCCTCCCTGACCGCCTTGCTTCGGTTCGTGACGCGCTTCTTCTGAAGCACCCTAGCGAGCTCACTATCGGCGTCCTTGAGTCTGCGCTCAAGGACATCGAGAGCAACCTCCGCTCCGTAGCCTCCGCCTCTGGTGCTGTGCCCCCTCCCCTGTTTCACGGGTGCACTGTCCCTCAGCTGCCCACCTTTACTGCCTCCCTCGCCACTGCTGCTACTGACGTGACCGCAGCTGCTGTTACGACTTCTTTGCGGTCCCGGGGTAGGGGTGGCGCGAGGAGCGGCCAGGGTGCGGGCGTGGGTGGCGGAGGCGGCGGCGGCGGCGGGGGTGCCGTGGCGAGCGGTGGAGGAGGGAGTGCAGCGGCTGGAGGAGCGTCTCGTGCGGTGACCAGTGACTCCCCTGCTGCAGCTAGTGGAGGTGCCGCCCCGCTTCGTCTGCCAGCCTCCGGGGGTGGAGCAGCGGCGTGGTACCTGACTCAGCGACAGCAGCAGCAGCAGCAGCAGCCCCTCCCCTCGAAGCGGCCCCCGCAGCAGCAGCGACAGCAGCAGGTTTTGGGGCAGGGGTCAGGACAGCGTCAGCTCCAGCGCAGTGTCGTTCACCCTCCGTGCACCTATCAGGTTCTGACAGGCGCCCGCCGGGGCCAGCCCTGTGGCCGCACCCACCCATCGAGTCAGTGCTTTGCTCAGCTTACTGACACCGTTCGCTTGGCCTACGGCGTTGACGACCCTGCCCCTGACTAGTTTCCTCTTATTCAGTCGCACGGCCTCGCTCTCTGGGGCATGTCTGCTTCTCAGTTGATTGATCTGTTAGGAACTCCTCATGCTATGTATGCTGTTGTTGACTCTAGTGCTTCTGACTCTGTTTACTCGAGTGTTGTTAGCTTAGGTGCTAGTCTTGCTGAGTTGCCTGTTGCTAGTGTAGGTTCTTGTGTAGACACTAGTATAGGAGCTGCTTCGGAGGACGCTTCGCTGTCTTTCACTCTGGACTCTGGGGCTTCGCACTGTTTCTTCCGCGACCACACGATGCTCACACCGCTTCCTGCGCCGGTCTCTGTAGCACTGGCTGATCCCACTTCGGGACCAGTCACTGCTCGCTACACTACTACTCTTCCGTGCCCTGCTGTTCCCTACTAGTCTCTGACCGACTTCCACGTCCCCTCGTTCTCAAGGAACTTGGTGGGCGTGCGGCCTCTTGTGATTCAGCACGCGGGTGTGTGGATAGGGACTCGTACGCGCCTCTTGCCACCTTTACTGCTGAGCCGGGCTTTGGTCTCTACACACTTCCCACTGGCCCTGGTGGGCAGCAGCGGCAGCAGCAGCTCTTGCCCCCGGCCCTTCTCCCTGCCCCCCGTTAGGTCCCCGTGTCTCACCAGGTTGCCGTGTCCCCCCAGGTAGCTGTGTCTGGTCTGGTTGCGGCGTCTTGCTCCTGCCGGTCGCTTGCCCACCCCACCGTTCTGTGGCACCACCGGATGGGGCACCCGTCCATTCCTCGTCTGCGCGCTATGTCTAGTCAGCGTCTTGTCTTAGGCCTCCCGCGTGTCTTGCCGTCGCTGCCGCCTTCGCTTGCACCACCGTGCGGTCCTTGCGTCGAGGGTCGGCTGCACGCCACCCCTCATTCCTCCTCCTTGCGTCCGGCCTCCTTTTGAGACTCTCCACTTGGACGTCTGGGGCCCCGCCTCTCGCCTTGGCCCTGAGCGTGAGCATTTCTTTCCGGTGGCCGTTGACGACTACTCCCGCTACACCACAGTGTTTCCCCTGGCGAAGAAGTCTGAGGTGACTTCTACGCTGATCCGGTGGTTGCTTACCACTGCAGACACTCGTGGTCGTCATATCAGCTGTCTGCGGTGGTTGCTTGCCACTCGTAGTGGCACGACACCCTTCGTTCTACCCTGTCTGACCTTGGTTTCCAGCCGTCTTCTGCTGACCCGTCGCTGTTCGTTCGTCGTGGCACCACACTGTTCTTTGTTTTGGTCTACGTCGACGTCTTGGTCTTCGCCACTGCTGACAGGGTTGCCTTGGCAGACGTGAAGTCTGAACTGCAGAAAAGACACACGTGCACTGACCTTGGTGAGCTGCGCCACTACCTTGGCCTGCAGATCACCAGGGACAGAGCTGCTCGCACCATTACACTCTCACAGTCACACATGGTGCAGCAGGTCCTTCAGCGGTTCGAGCTTCAGCACTCCACAGTACAGCGCACACCTCTTGCTGTTGACCACAGACTCACTGGACCCTTTCCTGACGAGCCGTTTGAGCCTAGTGGTCCCTACGCAGAGCTGGTGGGCTGCCTCATGTACCTGATGACTTGTACTCGCCCGGACCTTGCCTTCCCTCTCAGCATCCTTGCTCGCTTTGTTGCGCCAGGGAGACACCGTCCTATTCACTGGACGACAGCTGTGAGGGTGGCGAAGTACCTAGCGACGACTTCAGTCGTGAGGCTGGTTCTTGGAGGGCAGCAGTCTGTCGTACTTACTGGTCACTGTGACTCTTCTTACGCTGAAGACGCTGAGACTCAGAGGTCTACTCAGGCGTATTGTTTCAGCCTGGGTTCTGGAGCTGTTTCTTGGAGGTCCACGCGTTCCTCTTCGGTCTCGACCTCTACAGCTGAGGCTGAGATCTACGCTGGTGCCATGGCGGCACAGGAGCTGCGCTGGTTGACCTTCTTGCTCACTGACCTTGGCGAGCGGCCGAGCTCTGCACCGACCTTGTTCACTGACAACAAGGCGTCGATTCTCCTCTGTCGGGAGACATCTTCACCAAGGCACTTCAGCCTTGTGACCACGAGAGGTGTTGTGTGCAGTTAAGCCTTGTTGACACAGTCGGGAGACATCTTCACCAAGGCACTTCAGCCTTGTGACCACGAGAGGTGTTGTGTGCAGTTAAGCCTTGTTGACACAGGTTCTCGTTGTGCCTAGACTTGAGTTATCGGCTTTCTTTGCTTGTACACTTTACTTATATCTTTGTGAACTCTTGGACTGGCCTTGTGGCCTTGTGCTCGGAGTGTGTGGTGACGTTGTGATCCACCCTGAGCTTTGTTTCTTTGTGACTGGTCTTGTGACCGTACGCTTTTGGTTTTGCTTGACACCCCTCACTTAGGCTATGGGGGTGTATCAGATGTTGTAGCCTGTAGTGAGGCTTGACTTAAGGGGTACAGATATTAGGGTTTGCTATATGTACTCCAACTCACATCAATGAATACATCATTCAGTTTCTGACAGTAACCTGCTGTCAAACTACTATGTCTATATACTAGTTAGGCTGTAGTGAGGCACATCTTAGGGGGGTTCAAAGCCTATATCTCTCGACACTCTTGTACCACGCCCACTTCACTGGTCTACCAAATGTTTCTCCCCATATACATTAGACTCTGAGATGATATCCGTCGTAGGTAAGTTGCTAGCCTAGAAGCGCGCCCCGTCCCAAGAGAGCATGGTGGCATGGTGGCGGAGAGAGGGAGACGCAGCACAGCGATGGGGAAGCGGAAAAAACAGATGAAGCAGATGCAGCAAAGGCAGAGGCGGAGCGTGTCGGGCCAAGGCGGTTCACTTCCTGGCGGAGGCAGGCGCCTCAAAAGTTGGAGGTGGAGGAGGGGTGTGGTGTGGTGTGGAGTGGAGGGGTGTGGTGTGGAGTGGAGGGGTGTGGTGTGGAGTGGAGGGGTGTGGTGAGAAATGGGGTCACTTCCTGGTGGAGGCGGCGTGGCGGCGGAGAGCAGCATAGAAGGCGAGGCGCAGCGCAGCGATGAACGCCGCAATCACGAGCACGTTGCGCCACGGGCTCAAGCCTGTGAACCCCCGCGCGTCCAGATACGCTGCACCCGTGAGCCCACAGGCGTCGTTGGTGGCGGATGCGGTGTAGCCGACGCCAGCGGCGGGGGAGAAGGTGGAGAAGCAGGTGGGGCCGAGCCCCTGGTGGAACTCGGCCCAGAGCAGCAGCTCCATGGGGTAGCGCATGAGACTCACGTAGTACAGCCACAGCCAGTAGCCCGGGATGGCCGACCTGGGGGGAGGGGGGAGGGAGGAGGTGAAAGCATGTTCGGGAGGGAGTTGAGGGGCAGCACATGGGGCAGCACATGGGGCAGCACATGGGGCAGCACATGGGGCAGCACATGGGGCAGCACATGGGGCAGCGCATGGGGCAGCACATGGGGCAGCACATGGGGCAGCACATGGGGCAGCACATGGGGCAGCACATGGGGCAGCACATGGGGCAGCGCATGGGGCAGCACATGGGGCAGCACATGGGGCAGCACATGGGGCAGCACATGGGGCAGCACATGGGGCAGCGCATGGGGCAGCGCATGGGGCAGCACATGGGGCAGCACATGGGGCAGCACATGGGGCAGCACATGGGGCAGCACATGGGGCAGCGCATGGGGCAGCGCATGGGGCAGCGCATGGGGCAGCACATGGGGCAGAGCATGGGGCAGCACATGGGGCAGCACATGGGGCAGAGCATGGGGCAGCACATGGGGCAGCGCATGGGGCAGCACATGGGGCAGAGCATGGGGCAGCACATGGGGCAGAGCATGGGGCAGCACATGGGGCAGAGTAGCAGCACATGGGGCAGCGCATGGGGCAGCGCATGAGAGTGAGGTCGTACAGCCACAGCCAGTACGCTGGTATGGCCGACCTGAGGGGAGAGTTGGGAGGACAGGGAGGGCAAACAAAGATTAGCATAAGGGAAGTGGATGTACAAATAGGGAATGCGAGGGCACGGGTGAGAGGGCACGGGTGAGAGGGCACGGGTGAGAGGGCACGGGTGAGAGGGCACGGGTGAGAGGGCACGGGTGAGAGGGCACGGGTGAGAGGGCACGGGTGAGAGGTGAAAAGTGAGACAGCAAGGAGAGATACGGGCAGGAGAGGGCTGGCGAGGGGAGATATGGGCAGGCGAAGGGTGGCGAGGGGAGGGGGCTGACTTGGAGAAGAAGAAGCCGGAGAAGAGGAGGAAGAAGGAGAAGGCGCTGCTGGCCACCGTGCCCGCCACCATGTGCGACGGCAGCAGCGCTGACAGCAGCGTGACAAACGCGTTGGCGAGTGCAAAGGCGAGGCAGAGCGTGGCGATGAAGAGAAGGAAGGCGGACGCCGAGGGCGCCAACCCCACCATCCAGTAGAGCGGCGCCGCGAGGGCGAGCGAGAGCAGCAGGAAGAGCGGCAGCGTGGTGAGCGTCGTGGCGAGCACATAGGGTGCCGTGCGGTAGGCGCCTCGTGAGGTCTCACGAGTGAAGATGGTTCGCTCCTGGTGGAGGGGGAGGGAGGGGAGGGAGGGGAGATGGGTATGAAGATGGGATGGATTGTATCCGGTACAAGTGCAGTGCAGATACAAGTGGGATACAGTTGCATGCAGGGGCGAAGCGAAACAAGTGGCTCACGAGGTAGAAGAGTGGCAGGGCGTCAAGGGAGTTGTAGAAGACGAGGGCGATGGTGAAGCCCAGCACTGCAAAGCGGCTCTGCAGCCCCGCCATGTCCCGCCCCACACTGCGGAACAGCGACCCCATGATCACCCCCATCGCCACCTGCCATGTGCACATGCGCACATGCACGCATACATGAAGAGGGTGTGCTTTGGTCGGATGGGTATGGTGGAGAGGTGGCGAGGGAAGAGCGAGTCCATGATGAACGCCATGGCTACCTGCCATGTGCATGCAAGCTTAGAAGCGGTACGATAGGGGGAGGGTGGGGAGAGAGTGGGGTACGATGGAGAGGCGGTGCAGCAGGTGGTGGGTGCGCGGAAGATGGTGGGTCGGAGGGACGTGCGATGAGAGAGAGGGTGGGGAATGGCGGAGAGGCAGTGAAAGGAGAGCGACCCTGTGGTCACCATGAGCGCGTGGTCAACCCCCATGAGTGTGTGGTCAACCCCCATGAGTGTGTGGTCAACCCCCATGAGTGTGTGGTCAACCCCCATGAGTGTGTGGTCAACCCCCATGAGTGTGTGGTCAACCCCCATGAGTGTGTGGTCAACCCCCATGAGTGTGTGGTCAACCCCCATGAGTGTGTGGTCAACCCCCCATGAGTGTGTGGTCAACCCCCATGAGTGTGTGGTCAACCCCCATGAGTGTGTGGTCAACCCCCATGAGTGTGTGGTCAACCCCCATGAGTGTGTGGTCAACCCCCATGAGTGTGTGGTCAACCCCCATGAGTGTGTGGTCAACCCCCATGAGTGTGTGGTCAACCCCCATGAGTGTGTGGTCAACCCCCATGAGTGTGTGGTCAACCCCCATGAGTGTGTGGTCAACCCCCATGAGTGTGTGGTCAACCCCCATGAGTGTGTGGTCAACCCCCATGAGTGTGTGGTCAACCCCCATGAGTGTGTGGTCAACCCCCCATGAGTGTGTGGTCAACCCCCCATGAGTGTGTGGTCAACCCCCCATGAGTGTGTGGTCAACCCCCATGAGTGTGTGGTCAACCCCCCATGAGTGTGTGGTCAACCCCCCATGAGTGTGTGGTCAACCCCCATGAGTGTGTGGTCAACCCCCCATGAGTGTGTGGTCAACCCCCATGAGTGTGTGGTCAACCCCCATGAGTGTGTGGTCAACCCCCATGAGTGTGTGGTCAACCCCCATGAGTGTGTGGTCAACCCCCATGAGTGTGTGGTCAACCCCCATGAGTGTGTGGTCAACCCCCATGAGTGTGTGGTCAACCCCCCATGAGTGTGTGGTCAACCCCCCATGAGTGTGTGGTCAACCCCCATGAGTGTGTGGTCAACCCCCATGAGTGTGTGGTCAACCCCCCATGAGTGTGTGGTCAACCCCCATGAGTGTGTGGTCAACCCCCCATGAGTGTGTGGTCAACCCCCCATGAGTGTGTGGTCAACCCCCCATGAGTGTGTGGTCAACCCCCCATGAGTGTGTGGTCAACCCCCCATGAGTGTGTGGTCAACCCCCCATGAGTGTGTGGTCAACCCCCCATGAGTGTGTGGTCAACCCCCATGAGTGTGTGGTCAACCCCCATGAGTGTGTGGTCAACCCCCCATGAGTGTGTGGTCAACCCCCCATGAGTGTGTGGTCAACCCCCATGAGTGTGTGGTCAACCCCCATGAGTGTGTGGTCAACCCCCATGAGTGTGTGGTCAACCCCCATGAGTGTGTGGTCACCCCCCATGAGTGTGTGGTCAACCCCCCATGAGTGTGTGGTCAACCCCCCATGAGTGTGTGGTCAACCCCCCATGAGTGTGTGGTCAACCCCCCATGAGTGTGTGGTCAACCCCCCATGAGTGTGTGGTCAACCCCCCATGAGTGTGTGGTCAACCCCCCATGAGTGTGTGGTCAACCCCCCATGAGTGTGTGGTCAACCCCCCTGAGTGTGTGGTCAACCTCCATGAGTGTGTGGTCAACCTCCATGAGTGTGTGGTCAACCCCCCATGAGTGTGTGGTCAACCCCCCATGAGTGTGTGGTCAACCCCCCATGAGTGTGTGGTCAACCCCCCATGAGTGTGTGGTCAACCCCCCATGAGTGTGTGGTCAACCCCCCATGAGTGTGTGGTCAACCCCCCATGAGTGTGTGGTCAACCCCCCATGAGTGTGTGGTCAACCCCCCATGAGTGTGTGGTCAACCCCCCATGAGTGTGTGGTCAACCCCCCATGAGTGTGTGGTCAACCCCCCATGAGTGTGTGGTCAACCCCCCATGAGTGTGTGGTCAACCCCCCATGAGTGTGTGGTCAACCCCCCATGAGTGTGTGGTCAACCCCCCATGAGTGTGTGGTCAACCCCCCTGAGTGTGTGGTCAACCCCCCTGAGTGTGTGGTCAACCCCCCTGAGTGTGTGGTCAACCCCCCATGAGTGTGTGGTCAACCCCCCATGAGTGTGTGGTCAACCCCCCATGAGTGTGTGGTCAACCCCCCATGAGTGTGTGGTCAACCCCCCATGAGTGTGTGGTCAACCCCCCATGAGTGTGTGGTCAACCCCCCATGAGTGTGTGGTCAACCCCCCATGAGTGTGTGGTCAACCCCCCTGAGTGTGTGGTCAACCCCCATGAGTGTGTGGTCAACCCCCATGAGTGTGTGGTCAACCCCCATGAGTGTGTGGTCAACCCCCATGAGTGTGTGGTCAACCCCCATGAGTGTGTGGTCAACCCCCCATGAGTGTGTGGTCAACCCCCATGAGTGTGTGGTCAACCTCCCATGAGTGTGTGGTCAACCCCCATGAGTGTGTGGTCAACCCCCCATGAGTGTGTGGTCAACCCCCCATGAGTGTGTGGTCAACCCCCCATGAGTGTGTGGTCAACTCCCCATGAGTGTGTGGTCAACTCCCCATGAGTGTGTGGTCAACCCCCCATGAGTGTGTGGTCAACCCCCCATGAGTGTGTGGTCAACCCCCCATGAGTGTGTGGTCAACCCCCCATGAGTGTGTGGTCAACCCCCCATGAGTGTGTGGTCAACCCCCCTGAGTGTGTGGTCAACCCCCACGAGTGTGTGGTCAACCCCCACGAGTGTGTGGTCAACCCCCCTGAGTGTGTGGTCAACCCCCCTGAGTGTGTGGTCAACCCTCCATGAGTGTGTGGTCAACCCCCCATGAGTGTGTGGTCAACCCCCCATGAGTGTGTGGTCAACCCCCATGAGTGTGTGGTCAACCCCCATGAGTGTGTGGTCAACCCCCCATGAGTGTGTGGTCAACCCCCCATGAGTGTGTGGTCAACCCCCCATGAGTGTGTGGTCAACCCCCCATGAGTGTGTGGTCAACCCCCCATGAGTGTGTGGTCAACCCCCCATGAGTGTGTGGTCAACCCCCCATGAGTGTGTGGTCAACCCCCCATGAGTGTGTGGTCAACCCCCCATGAGTGTGTGGTCAACCCCCCATGAGTGTGTGGTCAACCCCCATGAGTGTGTGGTCAACCCCCCATGAGTGTGTGGTCAACCCCCCATGAGTGTGTGGTCAACCCCCCATGAGTGTGTGGTCAACCCCCCATGAGTGTGTGGTCAACCCCCATGAGTGTGTGGTCAACCCCCATGAGTGTGTGGTCAACCCCCATGAGTGTGTGGTCAACCCCCATGAGTGTGTGGTCACCCCCCATGAGTGTGTGGTCAACCCCCCATGAGTGTGTGGTCAACCCCCCATGAGTGTGTGGTCAACCCCCCATGAGTGTGTGGTCAACCCCCCATGAGTGTGTGGTCAACCCCCCATGAGTGTGTGGTCAACCCCCCATGAGTGTGTGGTCAACCCCCCATGAGTGTGTGGTCAACCCCCCATGAGTGTGTGGTCAACCCCCCTGAGTGTGTGGTCAACCTCCATGAGTGTGTGGTCAACCTCCATGAGTGTGTGGTCAACCCCCCATGAGTGTGTGGTCAACCCCCCATGAGTGTGTGGTCAACCCCCCATGAGTGTGTGGTCAACCCCCATGAGTGTGTGGTCAACCTCCCATGAGTGTGTGGTCAACCCCCATGAGTGTGTGGTCAACCCCCCATGAGTGTGTGGTCAACCCCCCATGAGTGTGTGGTCAACCCCCCATGAGTGTGTGGTCAACTCCCCATGAGTGTGTGGTCAACTCCCCATGAGTGTGTGGTCAACCCCCCATGAGTGTGTGGTCAACCCCCCATGAGTGTGTGGTCAACCCCCCATGAGTGTGTGGTCAACCCCCCATGAGTGTGTGGTCAACCCCCCATGAGTGTGTGGTCAACCCCCCTGAGTGTGTGGTCAACCCCCACGAGTGTGTGGTCAACCCCCCACGAGTGTGTGGTCAACCCCCCTGAGTGTGTGGTCAACCCCCCTGAGTGTGTGGTCAACCCTCCATGAGTGTGTGGTCAACCCCCCATGAGTGTGTGGTCAACCCCCCATGAGTGTGTGGTCAACCCCCATGAGTGTGTGGTCAACCCCCATGAGTGTGTGGTCAACCCCCCATGAGTGTGTGGTCAACCCCCCATGAGTGTGTGGTCAACCCCCCATGAGTGTGTGGTCAACCCCCCATGAGTGTGTGGTCAACCCCCCATGAGTGTGTGGTCAACCCCCCATGAGTGTGTGGTCAACCCCCCATGAGTGTGTGGTCAACCCCCCATGAGTGTGTGGTCAACCCCCCATGAGTGTGTGGTCAACCCCCCATGAGTGTGTGGTCAACCCCCATGAGTGTGTGGTCAACCCCCCATGAGTGTGTGGTCAACCCCCCATGAGTGTGTGGTCAACCCCCCATGAGTGTGTGGTCAACCCCCCATGAGTGTGTGGTCAACCCCCCATGAGTGTGTGGTCAACCCCCATGAGTGTGTGGTCAACCCCCATGAGTGTGTGGTCAACCCCCATGAGTGTGTGGTCACCCCCCATGAGTGTGTGGTCAACCCCCCATGAGTGTGTGGTCAACCCCCCATGAGTGTGTGGTCAACCCCCCATGAGTGTGTGGTCAACCCCCCATGAGTGTGTGGTCAACCCCCCATGAGTGTGTGGTCAACCCCCCATGAGTGTGTGGTCAACCCCCCATGAGTGTGTGGTCAACCCCCCATGAGTGTGTGGTCAACCCCCCTGAGTGTGTGGTCAACCTCCATGAGTGTGTGGTCAACCTCCATGAGTGTGTGGTCAACCCCCCATGAGTGTGTGGTCAACCCCCCATGAGTGTGTGGTCAACCCCCCATGAGTGTGTGGTCAACCCCCCATGAGTGTGTGGTCAACCCCCCATGAGTGTGTGGTCAACCCCCCATGAGTGTGTGGTCAACCCCCCATGAGTGTGTGGTCAACCCCCCATGAGTGTGTGGTCAACCCCCCATGAGTGTGTGGTCAACCCCCCATGAGTGTGTGGTCAACCCCCCATGAGTGTGTGGTCAACCCCCCATGAGTGTGTGGTCAACCCCCCATGAGTGTGTGGTCAACCCCCCATGAGTGTGTGGTCAACCCCCCATGAGTGTGTGGTCAACCCCCCATGAGTGTGTGGTCAACCCCCCTGAGTGTGTGGTCAACCCCCCTGAGTGTGTGGTCAACCCCCCTGAGTGTGTGGTCAACCCCCCATGAGTGTGTGGTCAACCCCCCATGAGTGTGTGGTCAACCCCCCATGAGTGTGTGGTCAACCCCCCATGAGTGTGTGGTCAACCCCCCATGAGTGTGTGGTCAACCCCCCATGAGTGTGTGGTCAACCCCCCATGAGTGTGTGGTCAACCCCCCATGAGTGTGTGGTCAACCCCCCATGAGTGTGTGGTCAACCCCCCATGAGTGTGTGGTCAACCCCCCATGAGTGTGTGGTCAACCCCCCTGAGTGTGTGGTCAACCCCCCATGAGTGTGTGGTCAACCCCCATGAGTGTGTGGTCAACCCCCATGAGTGTGTGGTCAACCCCCCATGAGTGTGTGGTCAACCCCCATGAGTGTGTGGTCAACCCCCCATGAGTGTGTGGTCAACCCCCCATGAGTGTGTGGTCAACCCCCATGAGTGTGTGGTCAACCTCCCATGAGTGTGTGGTCAACCCCCATGAGTGTGTGGTCAACCCCCCATGAGTGTGTGGTCAACCCCCCATGAGTGTGTGGTCAACCCCCCATGAGTGTGTGGTCAACTCCCCATGAGTGTGTGGTCAACTCCCCATGAGTGTGTGGTCAACCCCCCATGAGTGTGTGGTCAACCCCCCATGAGTGTGTGGTCAACCCCCCATGAGTGTGTGGTCAACCCCCCATGAGTGTGTGGTCAACCCCCCATGAGTGTGTGGTCAACCCCCCTGAGTGTGTGGTCAACCCCCCACGAGTGTGTGGTCAACCCCCCACGAGTGTGTGGTCAACCCCCCTGAGTGTGTGGTCAACCCCCCTGAGTGTGTGGTCAACCCTCCATGAGTGTGTGGTCAACCCCCCATGAGTGTGTGGTCAACCCCCCATGAGTGTGTGGTCAACCCCCATGAGTGTGTGGTCAACCCCCATGAGTGTGTGGTCAACCCCCCATGAGTGTGTGGTCAACCCCCCATGAGTGTGTGGTCAACCCCCCATGAGTGTGTGGTCAACCCCCCATGAGTGTGTGGTCAACCCCCCATGAGTGTGTGGTCAACCCCCCATGAGTGTGTGGTCAACCCCCCATGAGTGTGTGGTCAACCCCCCATGAGTGTGTGGTCAACCCCCCATGAGTGTGTGGTCAACCCCCCATGAGTGTGTGGTCAACCCCCATGAGTGTGTGGTCAACCCCCCATGAGTGTGTGGTCAACCCCCCATGAGTGTGTGGTCAACCCCCCATGAGTGTGTGGTCAACCCCCCATGAGTGTGTGGTCAACCCCCCATGAGTGTGTGGTCAACCCCCCATGAGTGTGTGGTCAACCCCCCATGAGTGTGTGGTCAACCCCCCATGAGTGTGTGGTCAACCCCCCATGAGTGTGTGGTCAACCCCCATGAGTGTGTGGTCAACCCCCCATGAGTGTGTGGTCAACCCCCCATGAGTGTGTGGTCAACCCCCATGAGTGTGTGGTCAACCCCCCATGAGTGTGTGGTCAACCCCCCATGAGTGTGTGGTCAACCCCCCATGAGTGTGTGGTCAACCCCCCATGAGTGTGTGGTCAACCCCCCATGAGTGTGTGGTCAACCCCCCATGAGTGTGTGGTCAACCCCCATGAGTGTGTGGTCAACCCCCCATGAGTGTGTGGTCAACCCCCCATGAGTGTGTGGTCAACCCCCCATGAGTGTGTGGTCAACCCCCCATGAGTGTGTGGTCAACCCCCCATGAGTGTGTGGTCAACCCCCCATGAGTGTGTGGTCAACCCCCCATGAGTGTGTGGTCAACCCCCCATGAGTGTGTGGTCAACCCCCATGAGTGTGTGGTCAACCCCCCATGAGTGTGTGGTCAACCCCCCATGAGTGTGTGGTCAACCCCCCATGAGTGTGTGGTCAACCCCCCATGAGTGTGTGGTCAACCCCCATGAGTGTGTGGTCAACCCCCCATGAGTGTGTGGTCAACCCCCCATGAGTGTGTGGTCAACCCCCCATGAGTGTGTGGTCAACCCCCCATGAGTGTGTGGTCAACCCCCCATGAGTGTGTGGTCAACCCCCCATGAGTGTGTGGTCAACCCCCCATGAGTGTGTGGTCAACCCCCCATGAGTGTGTGGTCAACCCCCCATGAGTGTGTGGTCAACCCCCCATGAGTGTGTGGTCAACCCCCCATGAGTGTGTGGTCAACCCCCCATGAGTGTGTGGTCAACCCCCCATGAGTGTGTGGTCAACCCCCCATGAGTGTGTGGTCAACCCCCCATGAGTGTGTGGTCAACCCCCCATGAGTGTGTGGTCAACCCCCATGAGTGTGTGATCACAAAAGGTGGGGGGAAGCAGGAGCTGCGTGCTGTGCTGTGAGCGGAATGGTGAGCAGAGAGGCTTGGGAAGGAGAAAGGCGAGTGCAAGAACAAGACAGTGGCGTGCATTGAGACGGGCGGGCAGGGTTGAAGGGAACGGTGGGAAGGGTGGCAAGGGCGGGAAGGGTGGGAAGGAAGGGGTGGGAAGGGCGGGAAGGGTGGGAAGGAAGGGGTGGCAAGGGCGGGAAGGGTGGGAAGGAAGGGGTGGCAAGGGCGGGACGGGTGGGAAGGGTGTTATGGGCCATGGGTGGATAGGAGGGTCGGGAAGGGAAGCAACGGACCATGACGAGGAGGCGGGAGAGCAGCAGGTCGGGGCTGCGCAGCAGCACGAGGCAGCAGCGGTACGTCAGTGTCACTGTCTCACTCACGGCGCTCGTGGCATACTCCCACTCGCCCACCGCCCTCCCCTCCCCCGCCCTCTCCCCTCCATCGCCCTCTGCCCCACTCCCGCCCGCCTCACTGCGCCCACTGCCCTGGCCCCCGCCCCCAACCCCCAACCACCGCTTTCCCCCTTCCAGCAGCTTGCGTAGGTGGCGCTTCAGGGTAGCCCCCACGCAGGGCGCGGCAGGGGGCGCGCCTGTGCCGCCCTCTGACTGCTGAAGAGGGGGAACGGCGAAGGGAGACGGTGCAGGGAAACGAAAGGGCGTGAGGCGGTGGGCGGCAGAAAAACATAACAAGCTTAGGAGAGATGGAAGGGAAGAAGCTACACTTGCTCAAGAGGGATTCACTAATCAACAAGAAGAGGTTGGGTAAAGGTACAGGCCTAGACAAGATAACCTCGTGGACAATGGGGGTTGAGGGCCAACCGCCCATGTGGGGTAGTGCGGGCAAGACACGCACAGATGGCTCCCCCACACAGATGGCTCCCCCACACAGATGGCTCCCCCACACAGATGGCTCCCCCACACAGATGGCTCCCCCACGCAGATGGCTCCCCCACGCAGATGGCTCCCCCACACAGATGGCTCCCCCACACAGATGGCTCCCCCACACAGATGGCTCCCCCACACAGAGCAGCAGCGGTGCTCACCTTGCCATGAGCAGCAGCGGTGCTCACCTTGCCATGAGCAGCAGCAGCAGCAGCAGCAGCGAGGCGGGGCAGAGTGTCGAGGGCGAACTCCAGCAGGTTCACCTGTCAGCGGGCAACAAGGGGTGCAGCACTCATGTCATTGCACAGGTGCTGCGAGGGACAGGGACGCGCGAGTGCCTCCTCTGAAACTCCGAGCAGTGTGCCTCCGAGGGCAACAGTTGGTGCAACAGGGCGGGTAACTCTCCCACGGAGCAAGCAGCCACAATCCAGGCCTTCAGTCAGTTTACATTCAAGGGGAATGGGGTGGAGTGCACTTCCATGCGGCAGGGGAATGGGGTGGAGTGCACTTCCATGCGGCAGGGCAGGGTTCACAGGTTCCCCTCAGGACTCGCATGGGCGTGCACGGGGTGGTGCACCACATCAAAGGGCCATGGGGCGTTGGGCTCACATGGGGGGTGGTGCAGTGCTGCGAGGTGGCAGCGCAGGGCGGGCGTGGCGCCGTGGAAGGCAACGGAGCTGCTCACGAGCAGAGCAGCGCCAGGCAGTGCAGTAGAATTCTGAGGCGCCTCAACAAACTTAAATGGACGGGCACGGCTGTCAGACTCACATGAAGGGGCTTTTGAGGCGCCTCACAAGACGGCTGTGAGACTCACATGCGGCGGCACGGGGTGGTGCAGGGCGGCGAGGTGGCAGCGCAGGGCGGGTGTGGCGCCGTGGAAGGCGACCTGGCCGCTGACGAGGAGAGCCATGCGGTGCAGCAGCGCTGTGATGCGGAACGACGGCTGGTGGATGGTCAGCACCACTGTTCGCCCGCCCTGTGAGTGGTAGGGGGGTTGGGGGGTTGAGGAGGAGAAATGGAAGGTTTGGGGGGCAGGGATTGGTGGATGGTGAGCAGCAGTGTGTGGCGGGCGGTGCAGGCGCAATGAGGAGCGCCGTGATGCACAAGGACGGCTGGTGGATGGTCACCACCACTGAGGGCAAGGCGTGGCAGGGGATTGAGTCGCTTCGGGGGGCGCGGATTGGTGGATGGTGAGCAGCAGTGTGTGGCGCGCTGCTGCAGCCAGGAGCAGCTCCACGTGCGCCTTCTGGCCTTGGCTCTGTGTGTGGGCGACGAGGGATGGGGTGGCTACAAAGACACAGTGTGCGACGGGATGACGTGCTTAGAGGAGGAGAGAGCGATGGGGGGATGCCAGCAATGTGTGCTTTGAGAGGTGAGGGTTTAGGTCCATATCAAAACAATGGAGGCAGTTTCCCCTTGCATTGCACCCCATATCATCGGTGCAGCATGCCACTGAGCTAGAGATCTGTGGCCTTCCTCGTGCCCCGCATGCTGCTTTCCTTCTGCAGCACCTGAGTAAACACCTGGGAAAGCACCTTACAAAGCACCTGAAGCACACCTGAGCACCAGGGCACACCTGAACCGCCATGTTGTGCAGCAGCTGCACCACCTTGAGCGCCGACGAGCTGTCCAGCCCTGCCAGTGCGGTTAGGCGTGGTGAGGCGCGGTGAGGAGCAGTGGGGGTCGTTAAGGGGCGTTTAGGGGCGAGGCACATAGCAGAAGGAGCAAGGAGCGAGCAGGTGTGGGTGGCGGAATGGGTGGTGCTGGCAGCAAGCACACAGTAGAGGCAGCAACGAAGAGGAGGGCAGAGGAGGGCAGAGAAGGCGGAAGGGAGTGGACCTGAGGTGGGTTCATCGAGCAGCAGCACGGCCGGGTTGTGGATGAGCTCCACCCCGATGGAGGTGCGCCGCCTCTCCCCCCCTGACACCCCCCGGTGCTGCCATGCGCACACGGCAAGGGGCACGGGCAGTGGGAAGGGGATGAAGTGTGGGAGGAGGTGTGGGAGGAGGTGTGGGACAGGAGACGTGTTAGGAGAGCAGAGCGAGGGATGGAGTGCGTGTGCAGGCACGCGGTCGAACCCGTCACAAGGCGAGCACCCCCCTGATCGTCCCACTCACCCACTCGGCCCACTCACCCACTCGCCCCACCCACCCACTCGCCCCACCCACCCACTCGCCCCACCCACCCACTCGCCCCACCCACTCGCCCCACCCACCAGCTCGTCCCCCACGGGCGTGTCGGCGCACGCGGTGAGCCCCAGCTGCTGCAGCACCTGCTGCACGCGCCTCTCCCTTTCAACCGGCGTCACAGTGGCCGGCAGGCGCAGGCGGGCGGCAAAGTCGAGCGTCTCGCGCACGGAGAGCAGCGCGAAGAGAGCATCGTCCTGGTGGGCGTGGGGGGAAGGGGGGAGGGCGTGGGGGAAGAGGGGAGGGCGTGGGGGAAGGGGGGAGGGCGTGGGGGAAGGGGGGAGGGCGTGGGGGAAGGGGGGAGGGCGGGGGAAGGGGGGAGGGCGTGAGGGGAAGGGGGGAGGGCATCATTCAATTAGCGCAGGGATGGTTGCTAAGAGGCAGGGAGCACACAGCACAGGCAGGGGATGCATCACAACCACCCTCCTACAGTCCACCTACCTGCACCACACCACTCCCACCTGCAGCACACCACTCCCACCTGCAGCACACCACACGCATCTGCAGCACACCACACGCATCTGCAGCACACCACACGCATCTGCAGCACACCACACGCATCTGCAGCACACCACACGCATCTGCAGCACACCACACGCATCTGCAGCACACCACACGCATCTGCAGCACACCACACGCATCTGCAGCACACCACACGCATCTGCAGCACACCACACGCATCTGCAGCACACCACACGCATCTGCAGCACACCACACGCATCTGCAGCACACCACACGCACCTGCAGCACACCACACGCACCTGCAGCACGTAGGCGGAGTGCTTGCGGAAGCTGGGCGGCATGGGGCGGCCGTTCACCAGAATCGAGCCCGACAGGCTGCCCGGGTCGATGCGGCAGCCAATGGCGTCCAGCAGAGACGTTTTTCCGCTGCCCGAGGGCCCGGCCAGCGCGAGCAGCTGCCCGGGATGAGCCGCCACGCTCACTCGGCTCAGAATGGTGCGCCCGTTGGCGGCCTGAGGGGGGGGGAGGGGGGAGGGAGAGATGGGGGATGGGGAGGGGAGATGGGAGGAAGATAGAGGCGCGGGTGGTGGAATGAGAGTGGAGCAGTGCACATGGATTCAGGTGCATTCACACCCAACACACACATCTCAATTCCCCGCATACCCCTCAACCGCCCACGCACACCCTCACGCCCCCACCCCACGGCGCACTGACGGTGTAGCAGAGGTTGTTGGTGCGCACGTGGATCTGCTGCACCACCCGCCCCTCACCGCCAACCTCCCCCCCGCCACCGCCATCCCACCACGCAGCACCGTCGCCTGCAGCACCCCCGTAATGCTCTGCAGCAGCAGCAGCAACACCACCACCACCACCACCGGGGCAGGAGGCGGCGGGCATGATGATGGGCGACCCGAACGGCCGCTGGATGGCGCTCACGCTCATGCCGCTGCATATCTCCGCGCTGACGTCACTGCTGGTATCAGCAGCCAGCTCGATCCATGGCTGCGCGGGAGAGGCAGGCGAGACAGGCGGGGCGGAGGACGCGGAAGAGACAGAGGACACGGCGGAGGCGGAGGGGATGGTGGAGGCGGAGGGCGCATGGTGGTCGTGGGCGTGGCGGTGGCGCATGACTGCGGCGCACGCCGCCACGTACTCCTCGCACATGCGCGCGCCCTCTCCTCCCCGCGCTGCGCGGCTCCCCGCGTTCTCCACATCCGCGCTGCCGTCCTCGCTATGCACATCCTCGTGAAGAGACCACTTCGAGCCGGGGGATGCGACAGGAGACGACGCGTCCACGCCGCACGGGAAGGGGTCGTCGGCGGTGGGCGCGGCGGGATTGGCGGGGACGACGAGCGGGGCGAGCGAGGGGGTGGGCGACGCGAACGACGCGAAGCACGCGAGGTGCCGCGCGACGGGGTAGCGGTGCCGCGCAGCCATCGCCGCGAAGGCAGCGGCGCTTGCGAGAGGGCAAGCAGCGTGTAACAAGTAGGATCCGACTCTGGGCGTCTGACGACTGTGATCGGACACTTGGGCTTCTATTGTTCGCTGGCGCACACCCACAAGGGTGGGACGAAAAAAGTGGTGGGGACTCGAAACCCGTGAGGACTATGTGGGTCCGGCCGCGCTGCCCCAAGGCCTTGATCTGCCTCGCGGCGGTACCACCACGACAACTGCACGAGACACGCGCAGCACAAGCTGCGGACACAAGGCGGACAAGCGTGCTTCTCTATTTCCGATGCGTTCAACGAGCAGACTCATCCCGCGCCATCCGTACCTCGCGCCCTCCGCATCCCCCCGCCGCTCTTCACGGTCGCTCCGCCCATCCTCCGCGCGCTCGCCAACGCTGACCCACCCCTTTGGGAGCAGTGGGATCGACGGAGGGCGCGACGATCAGCCAGCGGCTCGACGCGACGGTCGCAGTCGAAAACGGAACGGCGGGGCATTGTGGAACGCAACGGCACGGGAGAGAGGGCACTGCCCGTCGTATGGCGGGAGGCGAGCGAGGGAGACGTGGGGTCGGGCGTGCTGCGGTGGTACTCTGGCGCAGCACGCGACGGTGATTGACGGGTAAGTCCGCCTCGATTGTGACAATGAGTGATGATTGAGACTGGCGAGGGATGAATGGTGATCGGATGTGTCGCCTTGACAGGCTGCGCTCAAATCAGTACAGCTCCGCTAAAAGCAAATCAGAGGTGTCGTCAGTTTCTATAATCTGAAAGCAGCTTCTAGTAAAAGATGATAAACATCTATACTTCTGGTTGCTTATATTGTGATATATACATCAAATGAAACAAAACATTATTGAATTACTATTATCTGGATGCATGAATGGGGACGAAGCAAGGATTCTTGTCAATACGGATGGTTCCTTGTTGATGAAACTTGGGTTACGACACGCAACGTCATCGTTGTAGGACTGTCTTTTCCCATTCGCTTGGGTGACAGTCGTGTCATTTCAAGTTGTTACGAGTGGTAATGTTTGAGACATTACTGTGCACTCCTAACCGGAGCTAAGGAAGCATGCAGTATCAAGAATGAATACGAGGAGTCAGAACTGACTCGAAGCGTCAGAACGGTTGGGACGGATCCGGAGCGTCGGATCAGACGACATCGGGCAGCTGCTGTCAGAACTAGCTGTAGAAAGTAAGAATGAAGAAAGGAGGGTTTGCACTAGCAGCAGTTGGCATACATATAGGAAACCCTAATTGGGTTGTACTCGCTATAGAGTACCCCACTGCAGGCTAGAGCATAATATTCTGACACACCCCCATAGCCAAAGTGGGGTGTAATCAGCAGAGAAAGCAAAGCAGTACAAGCTCAGGGTGGATCACAATGTCACCACACATTCTGAGCACAAGTTTAAGAAGCAATAGTTTAAAGTGCACAATTATGAGCAAAGCTAGAGGCAGTTACAGAGGGCAAGTGAGGAGGAGGAGGGCTGGCGAGAGGAGAGAAGAGTGGAGGCGACGACTGAAGCTGCAGACACACGGGCAACAGACGGCTCTGGTGCAACTCTAGTGGCTACCGGGAGCAAGGGCCCCGGAATACAGGAGTAACAGGCTCTGCGTCTGATCAGCAGCGACAGGAGCAACGGACCCACGGGCGACAGGTGCAACCGGCTCTCTGAGCTACCGGTGGCTATCAGAACCCCGGAATACAGGCGCTGCAGACGACACGACGGCTGCCTCCACCCAACCTCCTCCAACTGTCCCACACCCCCCAACACACACCCCCTGCTGAAACCCTAGCTCCACTCCCATGGCACCCCCCTTAAACCCTAAACCCCCAGCTCCCACACACCCACCCCCCTGAGCAGCAGCTGCAGCAGTGGGAGACGGAGGAGGAGGAGGAGCAGGGGACGGCTGACAGAGACGGCACCCCCATACGCTCCACCCCCAAACCCTAATTCAGGAGTACGGGCAGCAGCAGGGGTGGGGCGCCGTCAGAAGCGCGAGGGACGGCGTGCAGCTCAGTGGGAGAGGAGACCGGGCGCCCGCGGGCCAGGCGCAGCCCGTACGAACCGCGCGCAGGCGGCCCGAGGCGCGCGCGGGCCAGGCGCAGCCCGTACGGGCCGCGCGCGGGCCTGGCGCAGGCCGTACGGGCTGCGCGCGGGCCTGGCGCAGCCCGTACGAGCAGCGCGCGGGTTGTACGGGCCGCGCGCGGGCCTGGCGCAGCCCGTACGGGCCGCGCGCGTGCAGGACAGGCCGCGCGCGGGCCTGGCGCAGCCTGTACGGGCCGCGCTCGTGCAGTACGGGCCGCGCACGGGCGACGGGGGCGACGCGCGGGTCCCCGGGGGCGCTTCGGCGGGCGACGGGGGGAGAAAACCGCCGCGCGCCTCGGGGCGCACGGCGGGCAGAGAACCGCCGCGCGCCTCGGGGCGCACGGCGGGCAGAAAACCGCCGCACACCTCGGGGCGCACGGCGGGATGAAAAATCCGTCGCACGCCACGAGGCGTGCGACACACAGAGTAGCAGTAGCAGTAGCAGTAGCAGCGGAAGGCTTAGGTGGTGGGCCCACCCACAGGATCGACCCAGGAGGGTCGACCTGCTCTGATAGCATGTCAGAACTAGCTGTAGAAAGTAAGAATGAAGAAAGGAGGGTTTGCACTAGCAGCAGTTGGCATACATATAGGAAACCCTAATTGGGTTGTACTCGCTATAGAGTACCCCACTGCAGGCTAGAGCATAATATTCTGACAGCTGCAGGCAAGAGGAATTGGCGGGAACAGTTTTCGTAACTGTACGCGCCGCACGGTTGGGAATGAATTTGAATAAGGGAATGTACCCCTTAGAGTACATGGCTAGCTAGGTCGATTCGAATTCCCTGTACTCTTATTTATATCGCTGTATTTGCATGTTCTAATCAATCTCAAGCATTTTACATTCACTCTGCTATTGAGATCAAGGGCCCACCAACACTATCTAACTGCGTGCGAACCTTCCCGAGTAGATCCTGGGAGCGATCCCCTTCTGATCGTAGCATGGTATGAGAGCGGCTCGGGAATCCTTCGCACTGCCACTCCCGAAAATTGCGACATTCGGAAAGTGGCGTCCGGCACACGCTCGCGTGTGAGAATGGCCGGAGGATCTGGTGGTCAGACTAATCTGACGGCTGAAGCGCAAACTAGCTCGGCTGCGACAAGCGAGGGAACGACAACGATCGGTACCGAAGTCCTCGCACAACTCCTTCAGCGACTCACCAGCTTGGAGCAAGGGCTCCAAACATTGCGGAACGATGATGCGGGAACATCCTCGCAACCTTCTCAACCGGCCCCAACTGGCCAGAACGCCGCCCCGCACACTTTCTCCCTCGACACAAATGGTTCAACCCCCAAGGCTCCCCGTCCCAGTGAAGAGGCAATTCTCTCCGCGCAATCAAGGTTTCTCAGCATATCAAAAATAAAGACAAGTACCTGCTTCGACGGCAGAGATTTCTATACCTGGAGCTTCGAATTGGAGCTCCTGCTGCAGAACGCCCAAATCTTCCATTATTTCGACGGGAGCTACGCGGAACCCGCTGAGGACACCGACGACGCCAGAACTCGCTATTACAACGAGTCATTGATGGCGTACGGAGTCCTCCTGCGCAACATGTCGCCGGCGGAGCAGTTAAGCATCCGTTCGTACAAGACATCGGCTGCTCCGGCCCTCGACGCTTGGCGCCACCTGAACGGTGTGTATCAGCCGAAGGACTCAGTCTCTTCGAGCCGGCTACTCCAGCAGTTACTGGAGACCAAAATGACCTCAGGGGAGAAGGTCAACAGCTACATCAATCGCTGTCGGAGCCTTCGCGACCAAATCACGAAGTTGGGAAGCAGGGCTGACGTTTCAGTTTTTAGGCTCCCTGACGGGGATTTTTTTTTTTTTTTTTTTCCAGTTTAGTCTGAAGGCACTTCGGCCAAAAAATCGCCACTCTGATTGCTCAGTCTCCAAAAAATGCATTCTTTGTTCACTCAGGGTTGATAAGTTTGGTTCAGAGTCATGGGGTCAGGATCATACTCACTGTTGCAAAATGTCAAAAATGTTGGCATCACACAGCTTTCCAATCGTGCGCAAGCCACTGCCAGTGCACAAGCTACAGTTCAGACTGTCAAGGCTTGCGCCGACTGTTGCAGCTAATGTGTGATGTTGGCAGATGCAAGTGGCGCGAGGTGGCGCGAACTTGCAAGTGCCACGTGGGCGAGCTGCCACGCGTGAGCTGGCAGCAGGCATGGTTGGTGCTGGAGAATTCCGCAAGGCAGCATATTTTCTCAGCCTACGAAGCATACACTCTTTGTGCGCCAATGAAAACTACCTGTACATCTACTCTTTCTCGAAGCACCGAACAGTGTGTTACTCTACATCTAGCGACATATCTCTCCTACAGATTCGCTTTTCAGTTCACAAACTCGTTGAGCGATTGGCTAATAGTATATTTCTGGCTCAGATCTTGTTTACGCTTCGCCTGATTCGTGCGTGATGTACCCGACGAATGAGTGTACTCGGGTGTCATGGAGGCGCAACGCGTATTCCTCACCACTTCTCCTACCGCTGCCCCTTCGGAGGTGGGTGTAACGAGACGAAATTTCGAGGAAACTTCGTTCCGATAGACTCGCATTCAGGGCCCACGAAACTAATACTCTGTAGTAACAGGCTCCTTAGAAACGACACTCTGAAGTACATTACATGAAATCAGGGCCCCTAAAACAATAACTCTGAAGCACTTAGGGACAAGAAATCAACTAGTCTGAAAAATCATTTTCCAGTGCCTAGACACTCTGATTCGTCAGACTAATCAGACTATTTAGTCTGATAGCGTCAGCCCTGTTGGGAAGCCCTGTCGGAGGAAATCTTCGTGAACATCGTGCTTCAAGGGCTCGGCCCAGAGTGGCGGCCCTGCAAGGCGCTTCTCCGACAGCAGGGGGTCATCTCGGAGGCCGCCCTTTGCGCCGCCCTTCTCGTCGAACAACGGGATATGGATCAGCAGCGACCAGCGCCACGACGAGAACGTGAACGGCTCGCCTTCTACGCCGACAACACCGAAGAGCGACGACCGCGGCGCCTCTACTGCAAGATCTGCAGAAATTTCGGGCACCTGGCGGATCGATGTAAATTCCGATCTCGCCCTCGCCCGACCAATCCGAGCAACTGGTCCGGCCGACAAGACGCACGAGGCGACGTGCGTCCAGCCCAGGGGTATCAACCCCCACCCGCGCGCAACCTGAACCCAGCGGTTCAGCATCAGCAGCAGCAGCCGTCATCGACTGCCCCAGTTCGCAACGTCATGAGCAACATGGCCATGACGGGCGAGTCGCGTCGTCGCCGCGTGCGCTCACCATCACCTGAGCCACCACCGCAACCTGTCGGCGCGTTTACCAACAATAACCCGTTCAGTCCGCGCCACGACTTTACCGACGACGAGAATCAAGACTGGAATCTTCCAGTCCCGCTGCTTGAAAGTCCCCCGCACGTACCTGATATGCGGGTGGCGCCACTTGATTGGCTCTCGCGCGAACAATTTCTGAAGTTTGACACTCCGCACATCGTCACGCCGCGACTGGCGCTGCTCACCCGGCACGACAACAAGCGTTTCAACACCTGGTACCTGGACAGCTGCTGCGGCCAGCACATGGTGGGCTCCGAGCGTTACATATCCAACGCCGTCGCCACCCCCACAGTCACCTACGTCACCGTGGCTAACAACACACGCCTGCGCGCAAGCGCGCAAGGCATCGTCGTGCTCAAGGCACGCGGAAGCCGCACGCACATCACGCTCAATGATGTGCTGATCGTCCAGAACCTGCGCTTCAACCTGCTTTCCGCCGCACAGCTCATGGATTGCGGCGTCGAACTCAGCACAGATCGCGCGGCGCATGACATTCTGCTGCACTACGAATCGAGGGCCTTCCCCCGCAGGCAGATCGGACGAGCACACTCCGAAAACGGAGTATACGTCCTGGACTTCGACATCCCCGACTGCAGCGGCGACTCGCACGAGTTAATCGACCTCGTGCCACTGCGCTTCGAGCACATCCACCGCAGGGACTGGAAACACCCTGACGGAAGACCGTGGGTGCCGCATCACCCTCACCCACGCGAAGCGGCACTGCACGACCCCGACCCAAGTGGCATATGCAGAGACTACCACACGCCAACGGCGTCAACCAGCGCAATTGCCGGCCGCGGACTCGCCGCCATCGCCGAAGCAGAACGCCACGCGCCGCCAGAAGAAGGAATGTCACAACTAGAGCTTGAAGTCACCACACGCGGTGTGTTCGGCACGCCAGAACATCCTCTGGTCGGACCCCCCTCGCAGCACCTCCAAGGGATGCTGCGTGGCATTGGTATTGGCACCTTCGACGCACGCGGAGTCGCGCGCCCCTACACACGGGAGGAGTTCCTGAAAGTTTACCCCCACTGGCGCGACCCCACGGCAAAACTCACTGTGGAACAGGAGGAAGACTTGGCGCGCTGCAAAGCAGAGGAGCTTCGCCAACAAAGCCTCGCCGAAGCACGCGGAACATTCGCCTGCGGCGCCTGGGGAGCCGAAGCGGAAGAGAGCGCCTCCAATGAAGGGGGATGGGGGAGCGTCGGCGGATGGGGAACGGCTGACATTGGCGGATGGGGCGCCGCATCTGGCGGCGAAACTAGCGGCTGGGGCACCTCTGCCGGAGGCTGGGGAACTTCCCGCGGCAAACAATGTGGGGGAGAAGAAACAGTAGAGGCTGAGTTGTTCCCCTTGGTCGTCCCCCGCGGCATGCTCCACCCGCGCTGCCTCCGCCTGACATTCCGCCGCATCGCAACCCCTGGGACACCATCGATTGGGGCAACGAGCCGTCAACTCCGCGCCGCACCGTCTATGGACCCGCTCTCGAACCGCGCGAACCCACCTTTGTCCCTGGAACCATCCCGAGGACTAACATCCCTCTCTCTGAAATTCGCGACAGAGTTTCTGGCGCTAATGATGACCACCGCCAACGACGAAGAAGAAGCAGCAGAAGAGGTAGCAGCAGAACCTGCCCCCGTGCCTGACGAAGACCCCGAAGAAGCTCGCGCGCGCTACATGCGCACCTCCGGTTTTCGCGCCGACGATGCGCTCTGGAACCAGCGCCTCGGTCACCCTTCCCGCGCGACACTGAAAAACTGCATTGACGCAGGCGTCTTTGCTCCTGGAGCGCTCTTGCGTCCAGTCGGCACCGAAGTAAGAGGCGCGACACATCCACGCAACAGCACCGTCTGCCCCGAAGCTGCGCTAAGCCACCAGCCGTTCCCGCTGCTCGAGCCAGGAACAAACCGCTACCCCAAGCTGCACAAAGTGTACAGCGACTTCCTGAACGTGGGGCACTGCGGAGTCGACGACGAAATGTACACGCTTACCTTCATCGACGCTGGAACGCGCAAACATAGAAACCCGCGACAGAGCCTACGAGGTATTCCGACTCTGGCTGGCGCACGTGCAACGACAGTCTGGACAAAAGCTGAAAATTTGGCAATCTGACGGCGCAGCAGAATTCAGGAGCAACCAGATGCAGAGCTACCTGGCGCAAAAGGGGATCGAGCATCACATCTCTCTCCCCTACGCGCACCAGCAGCAGGGCGTAGCTGAGAGGACGAACCGCACGCTCATGACAAAGGTGCGGGCGCTGATGAAGCAGTCGAAGCTACCGCCGATCTACTGGACCTACGCGATGCACCACGCCGTACGGGTGCACAACCTGCTGTCAACCACCGCCATCACCGGCAACCTGTCCCCGCATGTAAAGTGGACCGGGACTAAAGGGGACACATCCATGCTCCGCGTGTGGGGGTGCATGGTTCAATACCGCCCGCCGACGTCAACCATCGGCAAATTCGCCAGCCGCGCGCGATGGGGCATTCACCTCGGCATCAGTCACGAGCACAAGGCATGGATCATCCTAGGCTTGCTCAGTCAGAAGACCACCCACGCCCGCGACGTGATATTCTACGAACGCCTCTTCCTCGAACAGTTCCGCCACGACGAGCAGACAAATGCGAACCGCGTCTACGCGAACGACGGGCACAGCTACGCAACACCCGAGGACGAAGCCGCCGCAGCAATTCTGGAGCAAGACACCAGGGGCGAGTTCACATGGGGAGATCACTACGACGACCCCCCTGAAGCGGGAATGGGCGGAACAGGCGGAAGCGGCAGAGGCGCAGCACCACCAGCGCCACCTGAACCAGAGAGCGATGATGACGATGTGCAGGAAGTCATCCCGCAACGTCGCCACGACAACACTGTCTCAGGACTGCAGCTGCTCGGGCTCCACACGGCAACCTCGAAAGCACCACGCGTCATCGAGCCACGAAACCCGCGCCAAGCTCTCACTGGACCACACAGCAAGGAATGGCGCGAGGCGATGGACGCGGAGATTAAAGCACTCGAATCCCGAGATACCTGGGTGCTAGTCGACCGCGCAGCAATCAAAGGCGCGAGAGTTCTCTCGGGAAAATGGGTCTTCCGCGTGAAGACCGCAGCAGACGGAACGATCGAGCACTTTAAGGCAAGATGGGTGGTGCGCGGCTACGACCAGAGGCACGGGATCGATTTCGATCAGACATTTGCTCCGGTCAGCCGCCACACCTCCGTCCGAATCCTGCTCGCCATCGCAGCCGCTCGACACCTGCCTCTACGCCAGATCGACGTGAAGAACGCGTTCCTGTACGCGTTAGTAGACGCCGTCATCTACGTGGAGTAGCCCCACACATACGGCGAAGGGGATTCGCGCGTATGCCAGCTGCACAAGTCTCTTTACGGGATAAAACAGGCACCGAGGCTTTGGCAGCAGTATCTACACAACATTTTGCTTGAAATCAGGTTCAAGCAGATCACGCACGATCCTAGGATGTACCGTCGTGATTTCAGGGGCGAATACATTCTGCTCACGGTCTACGTCGACGACTTACTTTACACAGGCTCAAGCAACGAACTACTGAAGCAGTTCGAGAAAGCCTTGGCGGGGCGCGTCGACATCACATGCAACTACGAGGTGAAGCAGTTCTTAGGCCTTAACATCTCCCACACACCCGAGGCCATTCACCTCTCAGCGGCTAAGTACGCAGAGGAGTTAGGGAAGCGGTTCAACATCTCACCTGCACCGCTCTCCACTCCCTACCGAACTCCCGGACCGAACCACAAACCTGACAACAAAGCCCTATTCCCTACTGGCATTCAGACTTACCAGCAGCAGCTGGGATGCCTGCTCTTTGCCTCTGTCACATGCAGGCCTGACCTCTCCTACATCGCAAGTCAGCTGGCCCAATACTCACGTAAACCAACTGCTGAGAATCTTCTGGATCTACAGCGCGCCCTACAGTTCCTCGTCTCAACGCCCAAGATTGGGCTGTGCTACTCAACTGCACCAACCCCATCCTTCAACCTCATCGGCTACGTGGATGCCGATCATGCAGCAGACCCCGACAATCGACGGTCCAGGACTGGCTTCCTGTTCCGACTCGAACCAACGGGACCAATCTCCTGGAATTCACAGAAGCAGGAATTGGTTGCCCTGTCATCAGCCGAAGCGGAATTCATCGCAGCAACTGCAGCAGTTCGCGAAGGGCTCTACTTGCAGGAACTTCTGCAGGAGGCGAAGATTCCAGTTTCGCCCACCTTTCGCCTCCACTGCGACAACCAGAGCGCGATTCGCATCGCGAACAAACCTGGCTTCGTCAACCGCACCAAGCACATTGCGCTGCGGTACTTCTTCGTCAAGGACGAAGTGGACAAGGGCAAGGTTGACTTGACCTATTGCCCGACCGGTGACATGGCAGCAGACTTCCTCACGAAGCGACTGCCACGTCAGCAGTACCAGCACTGCTCCGAACTCAGCGGAGTGGTCAAGCAGGTCAAGTCGAGCTACGGCCAGGAGTGAAGGGGGGTGTTACGAGTGGTAATGTTTGAGACATTACTGTGCACTCCTAACCGCAGCTAAGGAAGCATGCAGTATCGAGAACGAATACGAGGAGTCAGAACTGACTCGAAGCGTCAGAACGGTTGGGACGGATCCGGACCGTCGGAGCAGACGACATCGGGCAGCTGCAGGCCCACCAACACTATCTACCTGCGTGCGAACCTTCCCGAGTAGATCCTGGGAGCGATCCCCTTCTGATCGTAGCACAAGTAAATGACACACGCATACCGACATGAATGTACATGACTAAAGCCAAACAGTTCGCGTGTATGTCCTGCCACTTTTGTCAGGTGTCGATTTCATCCTTGACATGGATTGGTTGCGAGCCAACGAAGTCAAATTGGACTTCAAGTACAACATTGTCTCGTTAAACAAGAACGAAAAGGCAACCCAGAAACAAGTCAATGATGCCTTGCTCACTGAAACATAGACGCCTGAACGTACGAGCACGCTGTGTGTCTTGGCCAACCAGTTCAGACATTTTCTTAAGTCGGCTGATACAGTATTCGCAGTGCCCTAAATATCAGACTTTTTAGTCTGATTCAGAGTCCGTTCAGACTTTTTTTTGTACCTGGTCTGAGCTCTAAGAATTTTTTTTATGTACCTTCTCTGATTTTCCAGAGTTTTTTTTTTATGTAATGGCTGAAAGTTCTGACAAATTTTATGAGTGTAGGCTGAGCCTCAGCCTTGTTTCGGGGGTGCACTCTGAAACGGGTACTACAGGGGTTTCTGCCAGCCTAGCGGCGTGTTGCACAAACACCGTCAATCACGGGCGGGAAACGAAAAATTTCCCGAGCGCGGCACCACACAGTCGCGTTGGTACAGGAATGCTGTAATCTGGTTCAATCCCAACCAATCGCGGCTGCGCAGCAGGCAGTGTTGGCAAGATTCCTTGCCAACGCATAGCTCGCAGCGCGCTGCACCCGGACGACACCACATCCATCCACCCCCCTCCACCGTCCTCCTTGCCAACACATAGCTCGCAGCGCGCTGCTACTCTCACGTCACCACATCCATCCACCCCACTCACCCCACCTTCCCTGCACACACGACCAGGTGCCGTGCATGCAGTAACCACCAGGAAGATGAGCGGTCCAAATACGAGGACCTCTCATCTTCCTCATCGTCGCCTTTCTTGGGGGTCACTCAGTGCCCTGTCTCTCTCGCTTCATTCAATTGCCTCGCCGGAAATTAGTGTTGGAACCCTTGTTTCAGGCTCTCTCTCCTCGACCTCGCAAAACCAGTGCTCGGCAGACTCAATGGCAGCCACAGACGCTGCCGCAGAAGGGCCCGACGATGATGACGATGCCAATCGTCGCCCTGTTTCCGACGCTTTGACCGGCCTAGACTTTCTTAGATCGTGCTTACCGAATCATGTTCCACCGACTGCTCCACCTTCGCAACCTAGCTCTAGTCATCCTCCAGTTTCCATGCACTCCGAACCTCTGCCCACGGCCGTCACTGAACCAGTGATCGCTGCGCCACAGTCGGTGCCCCATGAGGCGTCCGCTGAAGCACCGTCCCGTCCCGCGTCACCGACGAAGCTGCGGTTCTGACTTGTGGCAACCGAGTTGGGAGAGGCACGCACGGCAGGCACAGTGCCTTGTGTGGCTGTTGTCGCTAGTCACTCTGTTCCGCGCCGACGACTCCGTCGAGATTTTGCCAGGTCAGTTCATGATTGGATGCTCGTTCGACCGTTGGCATCCCGTCCCTTACTAATCCCATGCCTTGTCTTATCTTGCATGCATTGTCAAGAAGCGTGTCGTGAAGGAGCTGCGGACTCTATGCCCAGTCCTAGCCAGAGCTCCTAAGAGCGAGCGTAAGTTCAACACGGGACTGACTGCAATTCTCAAGACACCTGACTGGCAGCAAGCATACCCCAACCTCGTCAGACTCTGGGTGGCGATTCCAGTGCTGCCTCTCAGCACCGTCGAGTGCGAGAGAGGATTCTCTCGACAGAATCTCATCAAGACGTGGCAGAGGGGCAGTATCAAGGACTGTAGGCTCAGTGATCTGCTGTGTATGTCTATGCTAGACTATGAGCTAGACGTGCCTGGGGTAGTAGAGATTTGGCGCAGCTATAAGAAGCGCCGGCCAGTCACAGCACCTGTTGCAAGACACAAGGAGCCCCCAAGGGCTGGGAAGGAGCATGTAGAGGAGCCAGTAGTTCAGCGGGCAGCTGTAGATACGCATGTGTCAGAATCTGAGTCAGATAGTGGAAATGTTTCTTTGGTGAAGTATAATAGTCAGCAGCCTTCAATTTGACTGTAACTCTGAACTTTCAGCCTAAAAAAAACTAGTGTTGTCTGAATTTCTAGACTCAAAATTGGATGCAACTCTGACTGACAGAGTTTAGAGAAGGGTGCACGCTGACCCATCAGAGTATCCCAAAACAAATCTAGGGCCTTGACTATTCGGGGTGCACAGGGCCTCAGAAGTCTGGACTTTTACCCTGAATTCATGAAGTTTAACCCTCGTTTTTTATGATGACCCTGATGCATCAGCCTTTTTTTCTTACGACCCTGATGTTTCAGTGTTTTTAATTTTCGAACTCTGTTTTTTCAGTGTTTTGTGTTTCAGGACACTGACGAGTCAATGCTGTATCTGGGTCTACCCTGAAAACGAAAACTCCGTGATTTTCACATTTTGGCGCGCCGTCATCATTCAGGTACCCACCATGCACCAACGCCAACCTGCAGCTCGACCAGATTCAGCTAAACTGGCTCTGGTTCCCCATTTACCGTAGGACCTACGCCACCCTGCGGCTCGGACTGTATTTGCTGTTGTACTGGCCGAATTTGGGCATTGTAAAGTATGCGCAGTCTGAGTTGCTGTGTTATGACAACATACCGGTATAAACAACTATGCTGATATGTGTTGAAGTTTTAGAAACCCTGATTGATGAGTATTTTCATTTCTTACAACCTTGTAAAATCAATGTTTCACACCAGACGACACTGAAAATCAGTGTAACCCTTCTAGGGACACTGAGTGCGCAGGGTACCCAAAAACCAATCTGAACCCCTTGTGGTGCAGCTTGAAAATGTCGAGACCTCGGAGCCTGCAATCGAGGATTTTGTCAGAATATATTGTGTTGTTTAGGCTGTAGTGGGGTAGCCCATATGGGGTACAACCCAGTTAGGGTTAGTACTTGTACCAAACTCATTCATTGTTTATTCATTCATGCTGCTAGATTCTGACACGGTTTCAGCGCAGTTCCTGTTCCAGGACCGTTTCCGTTAGGGCCCACCCGATCGTACCCTGCCCGTCGCGCTGCCCCACTCGTCGCGCTGCTTTGCCCTGCCCTGCCCTACGTAGCGCTGCCTGCGCACGCTCTACCGTGCCTGCGTCGCGCCTCACCCGCGCACGCCCTGCCCTACGTCGCGCCGCCTCGCGCACGACCTGCCTGCGTCGCGTCGCGCGCGTATGCCCTGCCCTGCGTCGCGCCGCCCGCGCGCGCCCTGCCTGCATCGCGCCGCGCGCGTACACCCTGCCCTGCCCGTCGCGCCGCCCACGCGCGCCCTGCCCTGCCCGCGCGCCGCCCGCGTACGCCCTGCCTGCGTCGCGCTGCCCGCGCCCGCCTTCCCCTGTGCCGCACCGCCCTGCGCACGCACTGCCCTTAGTCGCACCGCCCGCCCGCGCGCCCTGCTGTGCCCCTGCGCCGCCCTACGGGCCGCGCGCGGCCCATTTTCTACCCGCGCACTGCCCTGCCAGCCGCGCGCCGCCCCTGCATGCCCGCGCGCAGCCCTGTGCGGACCCGCGCGCCGCCTCGCTTGCTTGCCTGCGCGCCGCCCGTTTGCAGCCCGCGCGACGCCCTTGCCTGCCCGCCCGCCGCCCTACCCAACGAGCTAAACCTAGTGCCTGCTCGCCGCCCTGCCTTCCCGAGGTGCTGCCCTACTGTTCGCACGCCTCCTTGCTTTGCCCGCTATGACTTCTCTTCGTGGTAGCGGTGGGAGTGGTGGCAGCGGTGGTGGCACCAGTGGGAGTGGTGGCGGCGGTCGTAGTGGCAATCGCGGTGCAGCTGTTCGGTGGGGTGTTTCGGCGGTGGCCAGATGCAGCTTCAGCGGCGTCCGCGTGTGACCCTTATGTCCCAGCAGCTTCGTGAGTAGTATGCTCAGCGTGGGGCGTCTAGGAGTAATGCTCGTTGCCCGTACGTCGTTCGCATAGGTGATCGGGCTGGTCAGACTTGAGGGACAGTTGGCCACACGTCATAGTCCCGCTGCTTCTCCTACCTAGGCGACGCCTGGCGCGCAGAGTTTGGCGACAAGGCTGAGCTCCCCCGCTGGCTAGAGCTGCTTCGGAACAATGTGGATATATTTGCTCTAGACTATGACGCTATCCTTACTGCCATGTATGCTTTGACTGTTGGTACTGAGGGTGACTGTTACCTGTGTGTGCCGCCCGACCCTCGTATTGAGGCTGCTGCCCTAGGCGCTAGTGAGTCTGTTCTCTCTCTGGTACTGCGCCTGCTGAGGCCTTGCACACCTTCACGCTTGACTCAGGTGCTTCCCGCTGCTTCTTTCGCGACAGTACCATAGTCACACCACTCCCTAGACCCGTTGCGGTCTCACTGGCTGACCCCTCCGGGGGCCCAGTTCTTGCACGTTCCTCCACTATTCTCCCGTGTCTGGCGGGTCTGTCTGGCACGCTGTCAGGTCTCCACCTCCCCTCGTTCTCGACGAACTTGGTGAGTAACGCAGTCCTTCAGGATGCATGGGTTGACACCTTCACCCCTGGAGGACAGCGTGTGGCGATCTGCACATGCTCCCAAACTGGCCGTCACCTGGCCACGTTCACCCGTCGGCCTGGGTCGAGTCAGTACACACTGACAGCTGAGCCTCCTCAGGTCGCTGCGTCTGCTCAGGTGTCCGCGTCCGGTCAGGTAGCAACCTCCTGCGAGTGTTGCCTCCTGTCGCATCAGAATCTCCTTCGGCACCACCGCCTTGGTCACCCCTCCCTGCCACGCCTCCGTGGCATGCACTCCCGCCTCCTTGTCTCTGGTCTTCCCAGGTCTTTGCCTCCCCTCCCACCCTCGCCTACCCTGCCCTGCCTTCCTTGCGTCGAGGGGCGGCAGCGCGCCGCTCCTCACTCCTCCTCGTTTCTCCCGACGATTGCACCCCTGCAGACTCTCCACATGGACATGTGGGGCCCAGCCCGCGTCCAGGGACAGGGTTGCGAGCGATAATTTATGCTGGTTGTTGACGACTACTCGCGTTACACCACGGTCTCCCCCTTGCGTAGCACGGACCCGAGGTCCCTGATGTCTTGATCCCTTGGATCCGCGCTGTCCGTCTCCAGCTCCGCGAGCGGTTCCGCACGGACCTTCTTGTCCTGCGTCTGCACTCTGACAGAGGTGGTGAGTTCTTCTCCGACCTCTTGCGGGACTTTTGTCGTGGGGAGGGCATCCTCCAGTCGTTCACGCTTCCGGGCTCTCCGTAGCAGAATGGGATTGCTGAGCGCCGCATTGGCTTAGTCATGGAGGTGGCTCGTACCTCCATGATCCATGCTGCTCCTCCCCATTTTCTGTGGCCGTTTGCGGTCCGGTACACTGCGCATCAGCTCAACCCCTGGCCCCGTGTCTCCTTGCCGCAGATCTCGCCTACACTGCGTTGGACGGGGGAGGTTGGCAATGCGTCGCGGTTCCGCGCCTGGGGCTCTCGTGCCTTTGTCCGTGATACCACCGCGGACAAGCTCTCCTCTCGCGCCATTCCCTGCGTCTTCCTTGGCTTTCCTCCTGACGCGCCTGGCTGGCAGTTTTACCACCCCACCTCGCGCCGGGTTTTGTCCTCTCAGGACGTCACGTTTGACGAGTCGGTTCCCTTTTACCATCTCTTCTCCTGCCCCACTGCCCCTCTCCCCCCCCGCCGCTTTTCCTTGCGCCAGGTCCCCCTCTGGTAGACCCCCTCCCCCCTCAGGGTCCTGCTCCTTCAGGTGTCTCTCAGGTAGACCCACTTTTCCTGGCTGAGCCTGTCGAGGTCACTGGTGACTCTGGTGCTGTTGGGGGTGGTGCTGCGCCTAGGGGTGCTGAGCCTGCGGGTGCGGAGCCTGGGGGTGCTGAGCCTGAGCGTGAGGAGCCTGGGGGTCCTGAGCCTGCAGGTACGGAGCCTGGGGGTGCTGAGCCTGGGGGTGGTGAGCCTAGTGGTCCTTCGTCTCCCCGGCGGGAGCCTCTCTCACCACAGCAGCTGCGTGAGTGGTTTGCTCGGCGCACCCGCCTTCGGGCTGGCACTGCTGGAGCTGGAGGCGCTGGAGCTGGAGACCCTGGAGTTGGAGGCTCTGGAGCTGGAGGCACTGGGGCTTGCGGCCCTGGCGCTGGAGGCACTAAAGCTGGAGGCGCTCCGGCTGGAGACGCTAGAGCTACTCGGGGTGCTGAGCCTGGGGGTGCTGAGCTTGGGGGTGCTGAGTCTGGGGGTGCTGAGCCTGGTGGTGCTGCGTTTGCTGATGGTCCTCCGGGTGCCTTGCCGCAACGGTCTGGCCAGCGAGAGCCTCTCTCACCACAGCAGCTGCGCGAGTGGTTTGCTCGGCGCACCCGCCTTCGGAGTCTCGCTACTGGAGCTGGAGGCGCTGGAGCTGGAGGCACTGGCGCTGGAGGCGCTGGGGTTGGAGGTCCTGGAGCTGGAGGCACTGGAGCTGGAGGCGCTGGAGCTGGAGGCGCTGGAGCTGGAGGTGCTGGAGCTGGGGACACTGCCGCTGGAGGAGCCGACGCTGGAGGTACTGGAGCTGGAGGCGCTGACGCTGGAGGTGGTGGAGCTGGCGGTGCTGGAGGTACTGGGGTCGCTCGTCCTGGAGGTACTGGTGCTGGAGGCACTGTGGAGCCTCTCTCCCCACAGCAGCTGCGCGAGTGGTTTGCTCGGCGCACCCGCCTTCGGAGTCGCGCTGCTGGAGCTGGAGACACTATCGCTGGAGGCACTGGAGCTGGAGGTGCTGGAGCTGGAGGCGCTGGAGCTGGAGACGCTGGAGCTGGAGGTGCTGGAGCTGGAGGTGCTGCTGCTGGAGGCACTGGAGCTGGAGGCGCTGGAGCTGGAGGCGCTGGAGCTGGAGGCGCTGGAGCTGGAGGCGCTGGAGCTGGAGACACTACCGCTAGAGGCACTGGCGCTGGAGGCGCTGGAGCTGGAGGCGCTGGCGCTGGAGGCACTGAAGCTGTAGACACCGGAGCTGGAGGTGATAGAGCTTGAGGCCCAAGTATAAATTGGATGGGGTACTTTGGATGGGGTACAAGTACCAACCCAAATTGGGTAGTTGAGCTGTGGATAGGAGGGGATGATCCACAAAACAATCGCAAAATTCAGATCTGAAGTTGCATTTGCAATGCGCGAACTCATGTCTAAATTTCGAGACTCAGGTTTGAGTTCTCCAAATCGCGAACTCAGCTGATTGATTTTTTTTTTCCGGTCAGCCCGAGCAGAACTTGGCAAATTTTAGAGAAATCCGCAGCGTACGAATTCTAAATGCATATAAACTCGATACGCAACTTCAAACTCGTGTTTTTCTCCAACTTAGGTCCATACATGTACAGACTTACGTGCTAAAAAGCAACCCCATTTTCTGGCCCATTTACCAGTGTACAGCCCGCAACCTTGATGCTAACACATCGCCCTGCTCATCTCCATCTCCACCTTCTCCCTCTCTCTCCTTTGCCTCCCGCCCTGTCCTGACCATCTTCTCACACAATTGGAGTGGCCCACCGGCATGGAGTGAGGGCAAGGCGGCTCTCATGCTCACAGCACCGCACCTCACACTACACCGCGCGATCTTCCACGTCTCCCTGCCGCTGCCGCCCACCTGGAAGCACCACGCCGCCGGCTTGCCAGTGCCACGACAGTGGTACCTCAAGACGTTGATGTGCACGCGGTACTTGGTGACGTTGATGAACAAGCGGTACCGGGTGACGCTCATGGACAAGCGGTACCGGGTGACGCTCATGGACAAGCGGTACCCGGTGACGCTCATGGACAAGCGGTACCCGGTGACGCTCATGGACAAGCGGTACCCGGTGACGCTCATGGACAAGCGGTACCCGGTGACGCTCATGGACAAGCGGTACCCGGTGACGCTCATGGACAAGCGGTACCGGGTGACGCTCATGGACAAGCGGTACCGGGTGACGCTCATGGGCAAGCGGTACCCGGTGACGCTCATGGACAAGCGGTACCCGGTGACGCTCATGGACAAGCGGTACCCGGTGACGCTCATGGACAAGCGGTACCCGGTGACGCTCATGGACAAGCGGTACCCGGTGACGCTCATGGACAAGCGGTACCCGGTGACGCTCATGGACAAGCGGTACCCGGTGACGCTCATGGACAAGCGGTACCCGGTGACGCTCATGGACAAGCGGTACCCGGTGACGCTCATGGACAAGCGGTACCCGGTGACGCTCATGGACAAGCGGTACCCGGTGACGCTCATGTGGACAAGCGGTACCCGGTGACGCTCATGGACAAGCGGTACCAGGTGACGCTCATGGACAAGCGGTACCCGGTGACGCTCATGGACAAGCGGTACCTGGGCACCATGCATAGTAGCTTGCGCAACTCCAAGGCATTCAAGGGGCTGCATAGTGGCAAGGACACCATTGTTGTTACTCAGTGCGGGTGAGTGGATGGATGGGCGGTGCGTGTGAATGAATCCATGGGTAGTGGGGTGCACTCACATACACATGGAGACAACAGCTGATCCACCAACCAGGTCTCACAATTTCTCACCTTATGCCCATTGCCAGCCACATCTACCCCGCTCCCCTCTTCAACCCACATTGCTACTGCCCTCCCAACTCATTCGAAAGTTATCCCTCCCTTCCTTCCTACGTCCCATGACCAACCACGCTCAAACCAGCCAACTCTTTGACCCCCTATTCTTCCCAATAGAGGGTCTACAAATGGGATGATAATCGAGGAGGACCCGTTGTTTCTGCCCGAGTGCAATGCTGATGTGGCTCTCTTCTGCATCTTCGCCTACCCCGCCCTCATGAACACCTCCTTCGCCCTCGTCCCCGCCAGCCGCTGCCTGCTCGTCTTTCCCACCTCGCTGCTCTCCCGCATTCAAACCCACCCTGGCGCCATCACCCCGGTATGGAAGCAGTGCAGGCCCCCATCATCCCGTGGTATGGTAGTAGTGCATGATTGGTGATGGGTGAAGGGCGATGGGCGGTGGGTGATGGGCGATGGGCGTGTCAGAATCCCAGCCACTAACCACTGGGATAAAAGGACTTGTTTGTGTAGCGGGTGAGTGCACCCATAACCCCCCAGGCCGATGTGCCTGTAACCCTTCCCTAGGATCAATCGGGGATCACCAGTGGACCTCTGACACCCCCCCGCACTAGGATGCCCGAGGTGCACACACTGGGATTCGAACCCGAGTCCTTCGCTCTGATGTCATGTCAGAATCCCAGCCACTATCCATTTGGATAAAAGGGCTTGTTTGTGTAGCGGGTGAGTGCGCCCATAACCCCCCAGGCCAATGTGCTTGTATTTTTTTCCCTAGGATCGATCGGGGATCACCAGTGGACCTCTGACAGGGCGATGGGCTATGGACGATGGGTCATGGGCCATGAGCCATGAGCCATGAGCCATGAGCCCTCATTCTAGGTCACTCGTGGCTCTCATGAGGCCCACACTGCATGTTTCGCCACCTTGTGTCTGGCTGCGTCTTCATGTGTTCCTTGCATGGGCAGGAATGGTGTGTGATGTTTGTAAACATGGTGTGATGTGTGTAGGCATGGTGTGATGTAGGATGCAGTACAATGTGTAATAACATGCATCACACCATACAATGCATCACACCCCATGCATCATACCATGCCATGCATCGTGTCGTGCCAGGCCATGCTTCACACCAATCGCTCATCCCTCTCAGCAAGCAGCGAAGAAGCATAGGCAGCGGTGTGTGTCAATATTTTGTTAGCATCAAATAAGATCCTCATGGGCTCAGCAAACCAGTCTTCCATTTCACCCCTCTCATCCCCCTCCCTCATCCCGTCCATCAGGCCTCTCGTTATCAGGGTAAAATACCCTTTTTGCACTGACTGGCGGCCGCTTTTTTTCAGTTACCCTTTCACAGGCAGGGTAGTGGATTTTTTACCCTAGGCCAGAAAGTGTAAGTTTTTTTGTACCCTTTGAAAAACAGCGTAAGGAACATATTTCTCTGACTGTACATTGTACAATCCCAGTTACACTGATACTGAATGCTCCGTAGCGAGGCGAAACCCTATACGGGCCCTTGCAAAATGTACCCAACTGCAAGATTCGAACCCGCGAGCATTCAGATCAAACTTTTATCAAAACCAATTGAGCCACTATGTGTTAAGTCTGACAACTTTGGTATTATTATTATCATGGGTTTTTTAAAATTACCCTGCATTTGTCAGGGGAAATAAAAATTACCCTACGCATCAGGGTTGACTATACCTAGAACCCTGATTACTAAGGGTGGCCCAAAACGAATCTGAAGCCCTGCCGTCCATCCCCCCATTCTGTCCAGCAAGCAGCGGAGAAGCGGTGGCAGCGGTTTGTGTCACTATTCGAGGAGTATTTAGCATCAGATGAGATTCTCATACGCTCAGCCATGACTGCCCTTAAATCACATGCCGGGGGGATCTTCCCCTTGCAATTCATCCCATTCCATTCATATGCCCTCACAAAGTGAAAACAGCGGAATGAGTTAGATTGATTGTGTTGGGGTACAAATGCCTAACCCTAACTGTTTGTACCCCATATAGCATGTCCCACTAGAGGCTATAACATTTGACACACCCCCATAGCCTAAGTGGGGAATGCCAAGCAACAAAAAACACAACCTAAGGTCACAAGACCAGTCACAAGCAAGAGAGCAAACAGAGCTCAGGGTGGATCACAACGTCACCACCAGTCTGAGCACAAACAAGAGGCCACAAGGCCAGTTCAAGAGAGTACAAGCTAATATATATAGTACAAACAAACAAGGGGCAAGAACTCACTACTGCAGTCTACTAGACCCAGTCTCAACGAGGCCTAACTGCAGACAAAACCGGCGGTGGTCACAAGGCTGAAGGGTTTTGATGTCTGCAGTGTTGGCCTCGGAGGCCACGAAGTCCAGACGCGCCTGACCGCGTCTCTGCAACTCTCGAAGGAGGAAGTACCTGACGTCGATGTGCTTCACTCTGCTCTCCAGTCGAGGCTCACGACACAGGAGAATCATCGCCTTGTTGTCAGCAAACAAGGTCGGTGCAGAGCTCGGCCGCTCACCAAGGTCAGTGAGCAAGAAGGTCAACCAGCGTAGCTCCTGTGCAGCAAGGGCTCCAGCGTAGATCTCGGCCTCTGCAGTAGAAGTCAAAACAGAGGAGGACCGAGTAGACCTCCACGAAACAGCTCCAGAGCCCAGACTGAAACAGTAACCCTGCGTAGACCTCTGAGTCTCAACGTCGTCGGCGTAGGAGGAGTCGCAGTGACCGGTGAGTACAACTGGCTGTGTCCCTCCAAGTACAAGCCCCATGTCTGATGTCGTGGCAAGGTACTTCGCCACCCTCTTAGCCGCCGTCCAGTGAACAGGACGGTGTCTCCCAGTCGCAACAAAGCGAGAAAGGATGCTAAGAGGGAAGGCGAGGTCCGGGCAAGTGCACGTCATCAGGTACATGAGGCAGCCCACCAACTCTGCGTAGGGACCACTGGGCTCGAACGGCTCGTCAGGAAAAGGCCCAGTGAGTCTGTGGTCTACAGCAAGAGGGGTGGGTGTAGGAGAGGAGTGCTAAAGCCTGAACCGCTGAAAGACCTGCTGCACCATGTGTGACTGAGTCAGAGTGATGGTGCGAGCGGCTCTGTCCCTGGAGATCTGCAGGCCAAGGTAGCGGCGCAGTTCCCCAAGGTCAGTGCAGGTGTGTCTCTTCTGCAGTTCGGACTTCACCTCCGCCAGTGCAACTGTGTCGGCTGTGGCAAAAACCAAGTCGTCAACGTAGACCAGAACGAAGAAAGGTGTGCGCCCACGACGAACAAACAGCGACGGGTCGGCGGAAGACGGCTCAAACCCGAGGTCGGACAGAGTAGAGCGGAGAGTGTCGTGCCACTCACGGGGTGCCTGACGGAGACCGTAGACCGGTCGTCTGAGGCTCCACTGGGTCCCAGGCGGGAAGGTGCCAGTGAAGCCCGGAGGACGACGCAGCCAGATCTCCTCGTGTAGGCTGCCCTGCAGGAAGGCGGTGGAGAAGTCGAGGGAGTGTAGCTCGTAGTCCCTCTGTGCCGCTACGTGAAGTAACACCCGAAGAGTGGTCATCTTCGGGGTGGGCACGAAGGTCTGAAAGAAGTCAACTCCCTCACGCTGACTGAAACCTCTAGCCACGTAGCGTGCCTTGAAGACTGGGGGAGATCCCGGCGGCCGCTTCACCTTGAAGATCCACATGCCGTCAACTATGTTCGCCCCTGGGGGGGGAACCTCGTCAACGTAAGTGCCTGTGGACCTGTAGGAGGCCATCTCTGCGTCCATGGCAGCTCTCCACTGAGAGGCCCAAGGCCCTGACACTGCCTCAGCGTAAGTGCGAGGAGTAGGTATGTCAGGAGCGTCGGGGTCTCCCTCAGGAGTGAGCAGCATGGCACAGAGATGAGGTGAAGCAGCTGCCAGGAACTCTAGCTCAAACTGTCTGTCCTCTAGGACGGCACAGCCAAGGGCAGACTCACCCCCGGCGGACAGAGGACGGACAGGAGGAGCGGCCACAACACGAGTGGCGTAGTCAAGGCGACGCGTAGCAGTAAAGTCAGTGACAGCGGCAGTGAGGACCGCGACGGAGGAAGGAGAGGCACGAGGGTCGGTAACAAGAGAGGCGAGAACACGAGAGAGAGTGGGGTGGTACGTGCGGTAGTAGTCAGTGACCGGAGTAGACAGGGAGGCAGTGAGAGACGACTCAGGAGGGCGAGGAAGGACAGACGGAGGAGAACGAGGAGGACTAGGACGGAACAACACAGTACGGAGGTCAGTGACAGGTGACGAAGGACGAGCACGAGGAGGACGAGAGGCCCAAGTGTGGGCGAGAGGAGAGGGAGACGGAGGAGACTGAGGACGAGGGAACACAGCCGGAGCGGAGTCCGGAGGAGGAAACGTAGGACCGAACACAGGAGGAGAGGAGGGGAGACCAAGGGCCCGAAGGCCAGAAACAGGGGCCGGAGGCTGCTCCGGCTGCTGCTGTTGCTGCTGCTGCTGCTGCTGCGGCTGCTGCTGCTACTGCTGCTGCTACTGCTGCTGCTGCTGCTGCTGCTGCTGCTGCTGCTGCTGCTGCTGCTGCTGCTGCTGCTGCTGCTGCTGCTGCTGCTGCTGCTGCTGCTGCTGCTGCTGCTGCTGCTGCTGCTGCTGCTGCTGCTGCTGCTGCTGCTGCTGCTGCTGCTGCTGCTGCTGCTGCTGCTGCTGCTCTCGCTGCAACTCCAACCTCTCACGCTCCACCCGCTGCTGAACCTCCAACCTCTCATGCTCCAAACGCTGCTGCTCCTCACGCTCAACACGAAGAAGGGCCTGGTAACGAGTAGGGTAGGGGTGAGGAGGAGGAGTGGTGTCAGGAGACGAAGAAGAAGAACCAGCTCCGCCCTCGACAGTACCCGGCTGAGCACCCCCAGAGCGAGTACCCCCTGCGACAGCACGACCAGCACCTGTAGGAGGTGTACCCGCACCCCCAGTCGTGGTGCCTCCAGTGGCACCAGCACCAGTCCCAGACCCTCCAGCTCCAGGAACACCACTAGCTCCAGCACCACCAGAACGGGCAACTGCGGCAGGCGAACGCTCAGCGCCAACGCCAACACCCCCAGAACGGGCGGCTCCTGTAGGTGCACGAACAGCTCCAACGCCAGCACCCCCAGAGCGAGCACCGCCAGAGCCCTCACCTCGAGCACCAACACCCTCAGAGTCCGCATTGGGCGGTAAAGGAAGCGCTGACGGCTGCTGCGGAGGCTGTGAGGACGACTGTGGGGAAGGAGGAGAGACCTGGGGGGGTACCGAGGGGGGGGGGGGAGTAGCGTGGGACACACCAGACAGAGCGGGAACAGGGGGGGGGTACCGGAGGAGTAGGGGTGGGAGGAGGAGGAGCTGGAGCCAGGAAGAGGGGAGGGGGGGGAACCGGGAGACCTCGACAGGGGTACCGGACGTAGTAGGGGACGGACTCGTCGAAACGGACGTCACGAGAGTCAAAGAACCGGTGGGAGGGAGGGTGGTAAAAGGTGAAGTCAGAGGAGTCCTCTGGGAAACCAAGGAAGACACAGGGGACGGCGCGAGGTGAGATCTTGTCCGCAAAGGTGTCGCGGACAAGAGCCAAGCAGCCCCAGACACTAAACCTCGACGCTACACCAGGGGACCCTGTCCAAAGACTGGTCGGTGAAGCCTCTGGCCGAGAGACACGAGGCCAGAGGTTCAGCTGGTGAGCGGCGTACCGAGCCGCGTAGGGCCACAGAAAATGGGGCGCGCGGGCGTGGATCATGGAGGTGCGGGCAATCTCCATGACCAGGCCTAAGCGGCGCTCAGCAACCCCATTCTGCTGTGGAGAGTCTGGAAGAGTCCAGGACTGGGAGATGCCCTGCTCAGCACAGAATCTGGCGAGAACGCCGGAGCGAAACTCACCCCCACGGTCGGAGTGGAGACAACTGACACGACGACGGCGAGTACTCTCGGTGGCGAGCAGCCACCGGATCAGCGTAGAAGTCACGTCGGACTTCTTCGCCAAAGGGAACACGGTGGTGTACCGAGAGTAGTCGTCAACGACCACCAGAAAGAAACTCTCCCGCTCAGGGCCAAGGCGGGGAGCGGGGCCCCAGACGTCTAAGTGGAGTGTCTCAAAGGGCTCGGTGGCCGGACGAAGGGAGGAGTGAGGGGTGGCGCGCAGCCGACCCTGGACACAAGGACCGCAAGGAGGAGCTGGGGATGGCGGGAGCGGCGGAAGGACTCGCGGGAGGCCTAAGACAAGACGCTGACTGGACATAGCGCGAAGACGAGGGAGGGACGGGTGACCAAGGCGGTGGTGCCAGAGGAGGGAGGGGTGGGCAAGCGACCGACACGAGCACGACGCAGCAACGGGACCGGACACAGCAACCTGACTGGACCTGGCTACCTGGTGGGACGGAGGAACCTGACGGGGGTCGGTGTGGAGGGTGTACAGACCGGAGCCCGGCTCCTGGCGAAAAGTGGCCAAGGGGGCGTACGTGTCACCGTCCACACAGACCGCGGTGTCACCAGAAGGCTCAACCCAGAATCCAACATGCTCTCTCGCCAGGGGGGCCACACCAACCAGGTTCCTAGAGAACGTAGGAACGTGGAGGCCAGTCAGGGAACCGGAAGGAGCAGCCGGGCACGGGAGCGTAGTGGCGTGAGTCGCAATGACCGGTCCCGAAGAGGGATCGGCCAGTGCTACAGGGACTGGCGCCGACAGTGGAAGAGTCGTGTGGTCGCGGAAGAAACAGTGTGAAGCTCCCGAGTCCAGCGTGAAGGGAAGAGACGCGTCCGCCGAGGGAGCACCTGTACTAGTAGCTAAACAAGATCCTACACTAGCACCGACTCTAGCAACAGGCAAAGAGCCTACGCTAGGCACAGGCAAGTACACAGATCCAGGAGCACTATAGTCAACATCAGCATACATGGCATAAGACCTAGCATCATCCATAGTCATATCAAAAACAGAGATACCACGAGCAAGAAGTGTCCCCCAACGCGGCGGCGGGGGAGCGGAGGGGCTGTGGTCGAAGCGGTAGAGGTCGTCGAGACGACTGAAGCAGCGTGCAGCAGAGTGGTCAGGGACCCGTAAGGATCCAGTACGAGTCCCTACGTGGACCCGTAAGGATCCAGTACTCACAGGGACCAACGTCGCGACCGGCCGAGCGAGGTCCCCGACTGGAGGGGGCAGCACTGCGCCCAGTGCTCGGGGGACCCGCAGACCTCCACTGCTGCGGAGAGCCCCACGGCTGCGGAGGGCCCCACTGCTGCGGCTGCGGCTGTGGCGGGCGCTGCGGCTGGCCCTGTCGCTGCTGCTGCTGTCCCTGCCGCTGCTGCTGTCCAGGCGGTGGCAGCTGCTGAGAAGCCGGCTGCTGCTGCTGCTGGAACCCCTCACCACCAGTGAAAAATCCACCATCGAGAGGAGGGCCGTCAGGTCCCGAGCCACCCCCACCACCACCCCCACAACCTGCTCCACCGCCACCGCCACTACCCGCACCACCTCCAGTACCTCCACTGCCCTTCCCGCCCTTCTTACCGGCCTTGCCACGTTTCTGTCCGCCAGAGACAGAAACAGCCGCCGTCTCCTCAGACGCGGGGGTGGCAAGGGAGGCAGTGAAGGTGGGAAGCTGTGGTACCGCACACCCCTCAAAAAGACGAGGAGGAGGCGCGGAAGAGGCAGAGGCAACAGCGAGGAGGTTACTCTCGATCTTCGAGAGAGCGGTCTCAAGAAGATCGATGGTAAGCTCAGTGGGGTGCTTCAGAAGAAGCGCATCGCGGGCTGTGGCTAGGCGGTCAGGGAGGCGAGTGACTAGCCAGTGAATAGTGAGCCACATAGGGGGCGGGGCAAGGGCAAGCTGGTCCTCAGTGCAAGCAGCGCGAAAGCGAGCGTCAAGGGAGCGAAGGTGGGTAACGAGGTCAGAGACAGTCTCAAAGGAGGCGAGGTCAGGGTAGATAAAGGGGACGAGGAGGCGACTGAGTGAAGCAGAGGAGGGAGTGGAGTAGCGATCAACAATAGCCTTATACAGATCTGCAGCAGACTCGACCTGAGTGAAGTGGACTGCCTCTGTCGGCGGGAGAAGGTCGGTCAGGGCGAGGCAGGCAGCGGCGTCACGAGACTCCCACACGTCGCGAGCGAGGAACTGGCGCCGGTACTCGGCCTCCTGCTCAGGAGTAGGCGGTGGGGTAGTGGGCAGCAGGCTAGGCTGCGGAGGAGCGGTCTGAGTACCGGACGCGTGTGCGAACAGGTGCACGCCATCCTGCCGCTGGCTCTTAAGGTGGCGCTGCGCCTGCGTAAGCCACGTACTAAAGTCTATGGGTCTCCCCTCAGGGTCAAAACGAAGTACTCGGGAGGTCGCCATAAGGGGCGAAAGTGGGAGAGCGCGGCTGCCAGCCGCGGGAGGGTGAGACAGTCAGTGGCGTGTGGGCAGGCGCGTAGGCGTGCAGGCGGGCAGGTGATGCGGCATGCGGACAGGCGGGCGATACGGCGCGCTGGCCGGCGAGCGGCGCGGCGGGTCTACGGGCGGGCGGCGCTGCGCGCTGGCGGGCGCGCTGGCGTGTGCGCTGGCGGGCGCGCTGGCGCGCACGTTTGCAGGGCGCGCTGGCGTGGCGCGCTGGCGTGCGCGCTGGCGGGGCGCGCTGGCGTGCGCGCTGGCGGGGCGCGCTGGCGTGCGCGCTGGCGGGGCGCGCTGGCGTGCGCGCTGGCGGGGCGCGCTGGTGTGCGGGCTGGCGGGGCGCGCTGGCGTGGGGCGCTGGCGGGGCGCGCTGGCGGGCCTGCTGGCTAGGGCGCTGGCGGGCCTGCTGGCTAGGGCGCTGGCGGGCCTGCTGGCTAGGGCGCTGGCGGGCCTGCTGGCTAGGGCGCTGGCGGGCCTGCTGGCTAGGGCGTGTAGGGCAAACGGGGGGGGGCGCACCGAGGCTAGAGACGAAGTGTTAGGAAGGGCGGCGACTAGGTGTGGCCTAGGAACGGCGAACCTACTGCTGATACCATCTCACAAAGTGAAAACAGCGGAATGAGTTAGATTGATTGTGTTGGGGTACAAATGCCTAACCCTAACTGTTTGTACCCCATATAGCATGTCCCACTAGAGGCTATAACATTTGACATATGCTGCTTCCTTGTAAAGAGCCTCAATGTGAGCACCCTCTTGTGCAATGAGTCACATCACATCACGGCATACAACAACGAACCACATCAACTCGGAGACCCTCAATTGGCTGTACATTACAGGCAGTCACCTTATTGGCGTGCCCCCAAAGGCACGCATGCATTCATAGTACACTCCATCACATTGCTACCAAACATGCAAGCTCAACAGCTGGCATAACTACCTCAACTCTCAACAGCTCGGCACGAGCAAATCGTTGTGCATTTGCACCCCACCCATTCTGGAGGGCCCTCTCCGATCCTTCACCATCTCCACCCATACTGCATGGATCACTCGAGATTTTAGGCATGCCCCTCCACGAGAGGTATCTCCTAGGCTACAGCACGCAGCGGACGGTGCAGAGGGGTTCAGTTGAGTGGCATGACGCGGCGCACTTGAATGTGGTGGGTGGACTCGGAGCGCCAGATGGGCTGCCGCCCGCTCTGCACCAACGCCACGTCCTCCCCCGGCTGCACCATGCCGCGCTTCTGCTCATGGCGGGGGAAGGTGGGAAACAAAGGGTGAGTGAAGGGAGAGGGGTGGAGGAGGGGACATAAGGGGTGAGTGGAGGGGATGGGCTGCCGCCCGCTCTGCACCAGCGCCACGTCCTCCCCTGGCTGCACCATGCCGCGCTTCTGCATGTGGGGACATTGGGTTGGGGGGGGATGGGCAGAACGTCAGATGGGGAGGGGAGGGGATGTAGTGCCTGCTGCTCTGGCAGGTGGAGGGCAGGCAAGGGCGCAAGTAAGGATGGGGAGGTGGAGCGCGAAGTGAGACGCGGGAGGCACGGGTGTCGCAGGAGGCGGAGCTGTGGAAGCTAATTATTTTGATAAAAACCATATTAAACAAAAAAAAAGAGGTGTAAGGCAGGGCGCGAGGGCACGGACGAGGAGGATGCGCAGGGCCTCGTTGAAGGTGTCCTCAGCGTCGGCGGAGAATGGCATGTAGAGCGCCCTCACCCCATGGTACAGCGCCAAGTGCTGCTGCACGCGCTTGCTGCCACGGGGGAGGAGGGGGGGGTGGGGAGAAGCGGGGGTGGGAGAGTTAAAAGATGCACGTGGAGGTCGCAGGAGACAAGGTGAGTTGACTTGGGAGTATGTCCTCGTTGACTTATGCAGATCGTTGTGTGCGTGATGTGAGCCACGGGGGTGGAGGAATGCACGTATGTGTGCGGTCAGCAAGTGACAGTGGACGAGAGGAGGGCAATGGATGGGAGGAGGGCAAGGGGCTGACTCATTGGTGAAGGCGTAGGTGATGTGGGCGGGGCGGTAGTGCGAGAGCAGCATGGCCATGAAGCCCGAGCGCGTGAACACCAGCACGGACGCGCCCAGCGTGTTGGCCATCATGGTGGCGTGGAACGCAAACATCTCACTCGTGTGGCGCTGGGGTGGGGAGTAGGGGAGAATCGGAGGAGAAGAAGAGGGAAGGGAGGGGAGGGACGAGCGGGAGTAGGAAAGCAGAGGGAGGGCAGATGGAGTGGAGGAGAATGTGAGAGTGGCCGCCATGGGTAACGACGGTAGAGAGATTGCTTAGATGCACTAGTTTTGCCACTAGAGAGCAGGGCAAAGAGTTGGCAGCGAGGGTGTGGAAAGAAGAGAGCAAGGAAGTGGAGAGTGGATGAAGCAATGGCGCACGGTGTAAGGGACACTAGAAATGTTGTTACCTTGAATGCGCGGCCGAGGTTGGCGGGGGTGTTGGGGACGGACATGGTGGCCTCTGTGCGCACCGCCACTGTGTGCATCACCCTCACCGCCTTCAGGGGGAACCTGCCCGCCCACGCACACACACAGACAGGCACGCAGGGAGAGAGAGGCGCATGTGAATCTGATGAGGCGTGCCAAGGTATTCGCATGCATGTGTGAGCAGCCCGTTGGGATGATGGCACGGTCGTCCTGGACACGATGTGCTCGGGGAGTGTTTGCAAAACACAAGTTACTGATTCCAAGGCACGCCTGGCCAAGCCTGGTGGAATCAATCGAGTCACGTCCAGCAGCACTCACTTGCCGTGGGCCGTCTCCCCTGACAGCATGATGGCGTCCGTGCCCTCCCTCACTGCGATCGCTATGTCCGACACCTGAGGGGGGTGAGGGGGGCGTGGCAGCAGAGAATAGAGTAGGCTCACAAGACAACTCGATGACTACTGGTATTCAGATGGTTGGCATGGCCTGGTGGCATCCGTGCCCACTCTCACTGCCCGACACGGCACCTCAAGGCGTGGCAGTGATGTGATGGGGACATGGGGGCGTGACAGTGATGGGGACATGGGGGCGTGACAGTGATGGGGACATGGGGGCGTGACAGTGATGGGGACATGGGGGCGTGACAGTGATGGGGACATGGGGGCGTGACAGTGATGGGGACATGGGGGCGTGACAGTGATGGGGACATGGGGGCGTGACAGTGATGGGGACATGGGGGCGTGACAGTGATGGGGACATGGGGGCGTGACAGTGATGGGGACATGGGGGCGTGACAGTGATGGGGACATGGGGGCGTGACAGTGATGGGGACATGGGGGCGTGACAGTGATGGGGACATGGGGGCGTGACAGTGATGGGGACATGGGGGCGTGACAGTGATGGGGACATGGGGGCGTGACAGTGATGGGGACATGGGGGCGTGACAGTGATGGGGACATGGGGGCGTGACAGTGATGGGGACATGGGGGCGTGACAGTGATGGGGACATGGGGGCGTGACAGTGATGGGGACATGGGGGCGTGACAGTGATGGGGACATGGGGGCGTGACAGTGATGGGGACATGGGGGCGTGACAGTGATGGGGACATGGGGGCGTGACAGTGATGGGGACATGGGGGCGTGACAGTGATGGGGACATGGGGGCGTGACAGTGATGGGGACATGGGGGCGTGACAGTGATGGGGACATGGGGGCGTGACAGTGATCACGACTTGTGAATGGTGGCCCAGTGGTGCATGGTGGGGAGGGGGGAGGAGAGGCAGTGAGGGAAGAGGGGGGGAGAGGAGGGGGGGAGGGGGAGAGAGCAGGGGGAAGGAGAGGCGGGCGGTGTGTACCTCGGCGCGGGTGGGCGTGGGGTGGTTGATCATGGACTCGAGCATGTTGGTGGCCACTATCACAGGCTTGCCCAGCGCACGACACACCCGGATGATCTCCCCCTGCCGCCACCAGTGTCGTGCATGCCGTGGGGGGTGCGGGTTGTGGGGTGGAGAGGGGTGAAGGGGGGGGTGATGATGGGTGAGGTGCAAGGCATGAGTCGCGAGGCATGAGGCATGAGGCATGATGCATGATGCATGAGGCATGAGGCATGAGGCATGAGGTATGAGGAATGATGCATGATGCATGAGAGGCGAGGCATGACACGCCGTGCATTGTGTACCATGCACACGAGCAGCACAGCTGAGAGCAGCGGCAGAGCGGCCAGTGTGTGGTGCGGGCAGAGGGCATGCCTTGCAATGGCCACGGAACGAGCAACACACAAGCACAGCATCCCTGTAAGCAGCCATAATCGCACATGTTGCAGCCGCACACAAGCAACAAACAAGGCAGCACTCCCCCTCACAGGGACGCATCTGCAGCAGCAAGCATGGCAGCAAGCATGGCAGCAAGCATGGCAGCAAGCATGGCAGCAAGGCAACAAGGCGAGGGTGGCAGGGGGGAACGCACCTGCAGCAGCGGCACCTCCTCGACTGGCAGCTCCGCTCCCAGGTCACCTCGCGCCACCATGGCCTGCCCGGGGGAACCATGGGGGGAGGGGACGACAGGTGGAGGGGAGGGAGGATGAGTTTCACAGCAAAAGCCAAGGGAGTTGGGGAAGGAGGGTGCAGAACGGAATAGACTGGCATGGATGCGGTTGAAAACGGTTGGGAAGGTAGAACGAGGAGAGAAGGTGGGGGAGGTGAAGGCAGGAAGGAGCGGACAGATGGAAACAAGGAGAGGTGGGGATGGGGTGTGGGGCAGGCGGGTCAAGGTGGACGGTGAAGATTATGGAGAGGGATGGGGGGCACAAGAGAGGGATGGGTCACACAAGGGAGAGCAGCCGAACCACCACAGCCCTTCCCCCCGACCCTGTTCCAACAGTCGCTTCCCCATCAGCCACCACTCTTCTCCCTTCCTGACCACCAGCCCTCCACCCTGCACACTTCCCCTCTCCCTCTCCCCCTTCCCCTGTCCGCCATACACCCCCTGAACCCCACCCCCATTCCCCCTGGTTCCCCCCCCCCCCCCCATCCGCGCCCCAGGTCCGGTGGGCATGGGTCGCATCTTACCCCATCGGATGCCTCGAGAATGGCGTGCAGGTTGGGCACGGAGTCCGCACTCTCGATCTTGGCGATCACCCCGATGTCCGCGCCCTGGCCTGGCGGGGGGTGGCTTGGAGTTGGCCGGGAAGGGGGGGGAAGGGGGGGGAAGGGGGGAGAGGGTGGGTGAGATAGTGGGAGACAGAGGAAGGGAGGTAGCACAGCATGCAGTACAGCATGCAGCACAGCATGCGGCACAGCATGCGGCACAGCATGCGGCACAGCATGCGGCACAGCATGCGGCACAGCATGCGGCACAGCATGCGGCACAGCATGCGGCACAGCATGCGGCACAGCATGCGGCACAGCATGCGGCACAGCATGCGGCGCGGCACAGCATGCGGCACAGCATGCGGCACAGCATGCGGCACAGCATGCGGCACAGCATGCGGCACAACATGCGGCACAGCATGCGGCACAGCATGCGGCACAGCATGCGGCACAGCATGCGGCACAGCATGCGGCACAGCATGCGGCACAGCATGCGGCGCGGCACAGCATGCGGCGCGGCACAGCATGCGGCACAGCATGCGGCACAGCATGCGGCACAGCATGCGGCACAGCATGCGGCACAGCATGCGGCACAGCATGCGGCACAGCATGCGGCACAGCATGCGGCACAGCATGCGGCACAGCATGCGGCACAGCATGCGGCACAGCATGCGGCACAGCATGCGGCACAGCGGCACAGCATGCGGCACAGCATGCGGCACAGCATGCAGCACAGCATGCGGCACAGCATGCAGCACAGCATGCGGCACAGCATGCAGCACAGCATGCAGCACAGCATGCGACACAGCATGCGGCACAGCATGCAGCACAGCATGCGGCACAGCATGCGGCACAGCATGCGGCACAGCATGCGGTACAGCATGCGGCACAGCATGCGGCACACAAGTTTGGGCAGGGATTTGACACTCTCGATCCTGGCTATCACCCCGATGTGAGGTGAGCATGTGGGGCGGAGGATGTGAGGTGTGCGTTCGGGACACAGGTGAAAGACAAAGGCATGCTGTGCCATGCCATGTAGTTCCAAGGACTGCCATGTGGTGCCATGCGGTACCATGTGGTGCCACGCAGTGCCATGTGGTGCCATTTTGTGCCCAGCAGTGCCATGCGGTGCCGTGCAGTACAGCACGCACCTTTGAGGTACTCCTTGAGCTGCAGCACGACCTGGGCGTCCTTGACGAAGGAGAGGGCGTAGTAATCCACCTTGTTCTCCACGCCAAACCGAATGTCCTCCCAGTCCTTGTCTGCCCGTCGGTAGGAGGAAGGGGGACCAAGAGATAGAATCGTGAGTGAAATGTGAGTGTGTGCGTGTGTGAGTGAGCGATTGAGACGGGTGAATAGAAAAGGGATGGCACAGAGACGATAAGAGCGGAGGGCAAGGGGGGACAACATGGTGGCATGAGAGTGGTTTGGAGGGTCAGAAGAAGGCCAACACGGATGATGATGATGATGATGATGATGATGATGATGATGATGATGATGATGATGATGATGATGATGATGATGATGATGATGATGATGATGATGATGATGATGATGATGATGATGATGATGATGATGATGATGATGATGATGATGATGATGATGATGATGATGATGATGATGATGACGATGATAATAATAGCATGGGGTGGTGGTGAGGGAGGGATAAACCAAAAATATGCTCCATCCAAAAACGAGTATGTAACATATTTGTAGTTTATCAGCGCACTGATCTGTGATGGAGGGCAGCGCACTGACCTGTGATGGAGGGCAGCGCACTGACCTGTGATGGAGGGCAGCGCACTGACCTGTGATGGAGGGCAGCGCACTGACCTGTGATGGAGGGCAGCGCACTGACCTGTGATGGAGGGCAGCGCACTGACCTGTGATGGAGGGCAGCGCACTGACCTGTGATGGAGGGCAGTGTGGCGGACTTGCCGCGCACGTTGAGGTGACGGCGCGACTTGAGCTCGCCGCCGTCCACCACCTCGCACACCACGTCCTCCGCCGTCTTGCTCTTCACCTGGAACGACATCATGCCGCCTGGGGAGGTGGTCAGGGGCGGGGGGGGGGGGAAGCAAGGGCCGACGGTGGGGGGGTGGGGAGGGGAGGGATGGGAGAATAGGGGATGGGAAAGAGGATGAAACTATCTTTCTTTTCACGTGAAACGACATCATGTCGTGTGGAGGAGGAGGGGATGGTTCAGGTGGGTGGAGGCGGGTGAGGTGGGAGGGGAAGTTGAGAAGAGCGCTAGCAGGTGGCGAGACAACGTGAGGTGCGGCACAAAACAGCATGCAGATGGCGCAGAACAGAAGAGGGTGAGGCCTTGCATGGGTAATGACCGCAGCCGCGCAACACAATCGCACTAGTGCATGTGACGTCACCATGCTAGTTCACTGTCTGCGAGGATGACGTCAGCACGCCCAGACAGCCACCTCACCATCGACGAGGATGATGTCATCGACGTCCACGTCATCGATGAAGCCGTCGTAGTTGACGCTGACGGTGCGCTGCGACCCCACGCCGCGCCGGATGGTGAACGTGAAGCTCTCCCCGCGCTCCAGCTCTATGGGCTGCGGCAGGTCGCCACTCCGCACCTCGGGGCCCTGGGTTGGGGGGAGAGGAGGGGGAAGAGAGGTCGGGCGGTGGGGGGGGAGGAGGTCGGGCAGTGTGGGGGGGAGGGTGAGTGGGGGATTGAGGAAGACACGGGTCCAAAGGTGAGCAGACGACCTCTCTCCGCGCTCCAGCTATGACCTGCAGGCAGCATGCCGCCACTGCGCACCTGGGGCAGGGAAGGGGGGGGGAGAGGAGGAGGGAAGGAGGGGAGACGACGGGGTGAAGAGGGCAAGGGGGAAAGAGGGGGGGCGGAGGGCTTGGGGGGAGAGTGCGAGCACTGACCTTAGAAACAAGGACGCAGAAAAAATGAGAGAGAGTGCGAAAAGAGGGAGAGCGACGCACCTTGGTGTCGAGCATGATGGCGAGCACGTTGCCCGCGCCCTGGCTGGCCTGCCCCTTGTTGTACTCGCGCACGAGGTCCACCACGCGGCGGTGCGACTGGTGGTCGCCGTGGCTCATGTTCAGCCGCACCACGTTCATGCCCGTCTCCGCCAGCTTCCACAGCATCTCGCGCGTGTTGCTGCCCGCGCACGCGGAGGGAAACGGTGGGGCGACATTGGGGGAAGGAGGACGGGGGGGGGGGACGGGGGAAAGAGAGGGAGGTTAGTGATCGGGATGCAAGGGGAGAGGAGGTGGAGGGAGGAACGGACGTGCAAAAACCGCGTCGCAGCCAATGGGGGAAGGGGGGAAGCAATCGCAGCTGCCGCAACACTCTACCATGCCCGAAGTGTGGCGGATGGCGCACCTGGCGGGTCCGCTAACCTACCGCAAGCGCCACACCGATGGCGCACCTGGTGGGGCAGAGGGCGCACCTAGCGGGGCGGATGGCGCACCTGGCGGGGCGGATGGCGCACCTGGTGGGGCGGATGGCGCACCTGGCGGGGCGGATGGCGCACCTGGTGGGGCCGATGGTGCAGACGATCTTGGTCTTGCGCTGGTACGTGGACTGCTGCGTGGCCGCCACGTCAGAGTCCATCAGCACCTGCCGCTCCGTCTGCTGCGCTGCCGCCGCCGCCGCCGCCGCCTCCATGTCGCGCACGAACGCCGCCTGCTCCGCCGCCGCGCGCTGCCCCTGGTATGAATAGTAGCTGGGGAGGGGGATGGGGGAGGGGCGGAAGGCGGAAGAGGGTAGGGGGGAAGGGGAGGGGGAGAGCAGGGGCGAAAGAGCAGGGGGAAAATGGGAAGAGGGAGAAGGGAAGATGAGGAGACTACGTTCTGGGGACAAATTTATTGGTTGGACATGCGAAGGGGTTTGGGTGCAGAGCAGTGTGTCAGAGGCGAGTGTGAGAGGGCGAGGTGAGGCGCGAAGCAGGATGCGAGTCGTTTGACGCACCCACGCATCGTTAACGATAACGATGACGATGTTCGCACGAGATTCAAAGGATCCTCGAAGAGCATCGGGACAAGAATAACAAAAGCGCAATTTTCCTTGAAGCTTCGGGTGTCGGCGCCCGAGGCCGCCTGGGCGTATCAAATCTTGCAAGCGCAGTGGCGTTTCGAGATACGACCAAGCGAACAACCCCGAAACGAAACTCTCGAAATGTCGCGCGCGCAATTGCCACGCTGAAGTCGATCCTAGATTTGAATTTCATCCTCTTTAGAAATATCCGCTAAATTCATTAACAAATTCCATCGCCTCACCCGGTGGCGCGTCTGCCCGAGGCGCTGGTCTGAACGGCGTCGTCCTCGGGACTCACGGGCACCAGCGCGCCGATCCCCGTCCCTTCATCCTCATCCCCCGCGCGCCGCCCCAACCGCCGCCGCGCGTCCGCCCGCACAACGCACGTGCCGCTGCCGGATCGCTGCGAGGACGGGACGCTAAGGGCGGAAGAAGCGCCGTGCGTGTCGCTCTGGGAGGCGGGGAGGGCGCGAAGGCCCGCGAAGGACGCGAAGCTGACCGCAGCGAGGGCCGCCATGATGGATAGCCGCGGACACTGGAAACAATTCGGTGCGATTCGCGACAGATCGAGAGATATGGCAGCAGCAGGAGACGGAAACACGAGCTACTGGAGATGCCAAAACAATGGAAACACGAGCTACTGTGTGTGGGCTGGTTTGGAGATACCAGAAGCTTGTAATTCGGATCTTGCTGGGACGATTACTTGCGAATTGGATTCCCCTCGTTTGAGGCAGTCTCGGTTGCCTTTTGAGGCAGCCCACGGTTTCATTGGCGGTTGCTTTTGTGACACAATCGACAGTCCCGCTGGCAGGACGCTTTGGCGAGGGGATGGGGGAAAGTGATGAGATAGATGTGAGCTGGAAGGCGAACTGCCATTTGACGTGGCGGTTACGATGATGACGAGTAGGGTAGACCGCCCATGACAGTCAGACACGCGTCGGTAAAGTTCATCGTTGACGCACTATTGACGTGGAATATGAATTCGTTTCACACTGTTCTACTGATGCACTAATTATTTGACTACTTTATTGATACCACCTGTTGAGTGTGTTAACTTCAATAGTTTGAAAGGGGAGGAAACCTGGCAACATAGTCTAAAACTTGCTGGTACACTAGTACCAGTAGCAGGCGGGAAACTGGCAGTTTTTTCCAAACTGTTTCTTCAATGCTTAGGAGAGTGCAATAGTCAGTATGATAACCTGATTTTGCAGTAAACTGAGTAAATTCTTTTCTGTACAACTCCAATCCTCCAAGCATAAGTAACAACCCGTCAGACTTCCTAATTAAGTGATTTGGTCGGGTAAGGATAGCCTTACTCACCTCAGCTCGACTGCTCCAGTCCCCCCTGCCGGCTGCTTCCGGAGCTTGTGTGTGGTCTAGTGACCACAGTGGCCCTGCTGCGCCGTTCAGCCTCATGTGACACACTCTTCACAAAGACCCGTCTCCTAAGATCCGGAGAAATGTCCTTTACAGCGTCTGCGCGATGCATGAGTGGGTGCTCATACGAGGAACTGCGTCTAATTCTGGTCCGCATGGGAGTGCGGAAAGGGTGTGAATCAATGGACGCGTGGGAAACATGAAAAATGGTGCGGGAAGCGTGGGCAGTGTGGGGAGAGTGGGAGGTGTGGAGAGAGTGAGAAGCGTGGGGAGAGTGGGGGGCGTGGGAAGGATGGGAAGGGCGGGGAGAGTGGGAAGCGTGGGAAGCGTGGGGAGCATGGGACACATCGGACGCATGAGAAACGGTTGCAGCATGGGAAGCATGGGAAGCATGGGAAGCATGGGAAATGGGTGAAGCATGAGAAACGGTTGCAGCATGGGAAGCATGGGAAATTGGTGAAGCATGGGAAATGGGTGCAGCATGGGAAGCATGGGAAATGGGTGAAGCATGGGAAGCATGGGAAATGGGTGCAGCATGGGAAATGGGTGCAGCGTGAGAAGCATGGGAAATGGGTGCAGCATGGGAAGCATGGGACATGGGTGCAGCGTGAGAAGCATGGGAAATGGGTGCAGCGTGGGAAGCAAGGGAAATGGATGAGGCATGGGAAGCGTGGGGAGTGAGGGAAGCAGGAGGGTGCATGGCATGGTCGTGGTGCTGCCATTCCATTTCGCCTGCCACACCCCCCTGCCCTGCGTCCGGCTCAACCCCAGCATGCGCACTGCGACAGCTCTGACTGCCCTGGGAGCTGCTCCTCCTGGCCTCGGCCGCACTGGGTGAGGACAGCGCATCCCGCCCGCTGTGGCTCCACAGGTGCTTGAGGGAGATGCGGTGGGCGGCGCTCCACTTGCGTGTGAGCACAGGGGCATGTTGGTGAGGCGAGGCTGGCCCCGCGGAACTGTGAGAGCGCCTACCAGGGGAGAACACCCTGCGCGGTCGCTCATACCCCCCGCTGCTTGACGCACGCCCATATCCTTTGCTTCCTGAGTCCACGCTGTACCTCCTCTGGCCTGCTCCGAAGCTGTCAGGGTCGGTGCGTGACCGAACCAGCGACGGCGTGAAGGACCACCTGCTCCCATGCCCTGCCTCCTCGCGCTCCCTGTCGTCCTCATCACACCGCTCCCTTCCTCTCTCTCTCAACCTGTCCGCGCGATGCCCCATCAGCACCCCATAGCACCCCACCAGAGCAGCAGAGTCGCTGTCGGGAGACGGTGGAGAGCCGCCATCCCCACTGCCTCCACTGCCAGCCGCTCTGCCCTGTGAGCCCCAGCTGCGGGCTCTCGCGGTGATGTGCTGCTCCACATCACCTCCCTCCAGGCCCAACCTGCTGCGCCGCACCACCAGGGCCCCGCTGTGAAAGATGGAGTCCAGGCCAATCCAACCAGGCCGGATGGCTTTGTTGGGTGTGGAGGTGGGTGTGGTGGAGTTGGGTGTGGTGGCGGTGCTGCTTTTTCTGCTGAGGGGCGAACTGATTTCAAGCCGGCCAGTGTTCCACGCGTGATGAGGTTCCGATTTGCTTCTTACAAGATTGTTACCGTCTTCCCCTTCGCCAATTTCGCTAGAGTAACTGGAAGTCGCGTCAGCGTCAGCCAGTTCGCCAGCCATTCTGTCTCCCCCGTCGCCACGGGCCAAAGCACCCCTACTACCAGTTGTGAAACTTCGCCTTGTAACGTGGACGTCATTCTCCCCCAAGGACCGCGAGTGACGAACGCCACAAGGCGGCGAAACGGAGTGGCTAACAGCAACCTTGTTGGTCTGCCCTAATCTGTAACCGTCGCGTTCGCTGTGAAACCTCGATAAGCCTCGACTGGTTTGCACACCCGCCCAACTGTTTCTCCCACCACCACCCCCGCCGCCAGTAGCGCTGCTGCCCGTGCCCGCGCTCCACGTGGCACCCCGCACAAGCGCACGTGGAGAAGCGCGCATCACTGGCGAGGCCCGTGGCGAAGCTGCTGCTCTCACGGGCGAACTGTCACACAGCAGCACGGGCATGTACCTGCCGCTGCTGCTGCTATCGCCGCTGCCCTCACTCCCTGCTCGCTCGATCTGCCTCGCCCCTTCGGGTTCCCCGTCCCCCTCCTTCTCCTCCTCTTCCTCCTCCACCTCGTCTTCGTCGCTTCCCGCGAGTGTAACATAGTAATCATCTTGCCCTGCATACTCAACTTGCCCTGCGTATTCATCTTGGGCGGAATCATTGCCTTGGGCGGCAAACTCATTTTGGGCGGCAAACTCATTTTGAGCGGCAAACTCATCTTGGGCGGCAAACTCATCTTGGGCGGCAAACTCATCTTGGGCGGCAAACTCATCTTGGGCGGCAAACTCATCTTGGGAGGAATCGTCCTCCGTGGAATCGGAGCAGTCGTCTCTCACACCACCCTCGACCGGATCACGTTGCGACACGTCGTCGTCGCCCCTTCCGCGCGCCCGCGCCTCCTTGTGTCGCGCAAGCCCACGAGCCGCCCCGACGGCCTTCGCCGCTGCCTTGGCGGCGGCGGACAGCACGCCCAGCTGACTCCCCGCCTTTCCTCCTGGCGCGTGCTCAGCCCCGGAGATGCTCCCGCCGCCGCTCCTGCAGCTCCCGTCGTTCGTCTCGCCGCCGAAAAACCCGCTGTTGCCGGCGGGTTGCGCAACCAGCTGAAGGAGGCTGTTGTTGTCGTGGTTTCGGCTGCTGCTGCTGCTGCTGCTGCCGGTCTTCCTGCCCGGCGCGTCCACCGTGTCGTGCTCCTTCCATCCCTCCACCGCGCGCTCGTTCACGCGGTGCCCGCGCTGCAGCGAGGGCCGGCGCAGCGTCGCGACGAGCAGCCTCCACACGTCGTGCGCCTCGCGCACCACGCGCAGCGCCTTCCGCGCAGATTTCTCCCAGTCGTCCGCGTCGCTGCGCTGCGGGGATTCGAGAATCCGCAATGCGTTCGGCCCCACTGTAGTGAACCCTCCCGCGTCGGCCCACGCCTTCACTTGCGGCAGTGCTGTCGCCGCGACGGCCGCCGTGTCCCCCGCCTCGACTAGCGTATCGTCCGCCGCTACCACGACCAGCTTCCACGAAACTTCCGACTTCAAGCCCGGCCGTAGGCGCACGGGCAGCGCGAGGAGCGGCAGCACGGGGAACACGTCGCCGGGGTCGCGCTCCCTTGCGCCCACCTCCACCGCCTCCAACGGCGCGTTGTCCAGAATCACGGGAAACGCGGCGTCGGGCTCGGCGAAAGGGTCGCCAGAGGTGTCGCTAGAGGCGTCGCCCAGAGGGTCGCGGAAGGGGACGCAGGACACGGAAAGCGAGCGGAAAAAATCGCGCCTGATGGTAGCGACGGGTTCGCTGGGGGGGAGTGCGGTTGGGGTCGGTTCGGAGGGAACTGGAGCGAGGACGCAGGTCTGCGGGATAATGCCGACGTTCCACGGGCGCTGCTCCGCGTCGTCGACGCGCACGCTGCCGTCGAGCGACAGGCGGCGACGACGACCGGAGAGCGACGCGGCGAACGAGGAGGATTTACCGGACGTGCAAATGAAGTTGAGCAGCGGGGGGAGCTTGCTGCGGGACGAGCGGGGGCTGGCGGCGGCGGGAGAGGGGGAGAAGAGGACGACGTCGTGCCAGATGGAGACGACAAGGCCCGCGCGAATGAGCGGAAGGAGGTTGCCTTGAGGCCGTTCCGACATGATGCGCGGCGACGTGGAGAACTATGTTGGGCGAAAACATGACTGATTATCTAGAGGTGAACTAGGTAGCTAGCGAGAATGTGGGAATGGTGGAACGGAACTGCAACATTAGGATGTGGGATTCCTTGAGTGTCGCTCAGCAATGGCGATGAGTGGCAAAGCAGTCGAGTTGTTTATAGAATTAGAAAGCTTGCTTGTTTGGTTTGGTCGTTCTTGGCAGGGGCTCGACGTTTTTGGATTTCTTGGTTTCTGGCTTGTCATCGTCACTCCTTGCGTGGCTTGGCTTCGGGGGGACAATGTGCCCCTTTGGAAGCATTACTTTAGTAACCGAACCTGTCCGCAATCTGCCATTCCAAGGAAATTTCAATTCCCTTACGCCGCGTCCCTGCTACTCACCACAGTCACCACCGTTACCAATCGCGACATTCGCCTCGACTGTTTTCCCGCCACCTCGGCTCGGCTGGTAACCCGCGCTCCGGGCCTCCGCCTCGACACTTCCCGATCTCAGTCCCAACCTAAGTCCCAGGCCCGTCGCGCACTACCCACAGTTCGTTACAGTTACCATTGTGGCCTTCGCTATTTAGTCCTCGCTCATGCCTTCGCTCAATGTACTGTTTTGCTTCGATAGTGCAATTCTCGCTCGCTCACTCAATTGCACTCGTAACACTTGGTATTCAGAGCCTACGATCTCTTCTCGGACCGCATCCACACCTTCGCTTCCCCACTATCTCAATTTTTGGGGGGGGTAGACGCCTCTCAACGAACCAGCACCACCGCTCGAAGTGCTCTCTCGTAAGCACGCACGGCCACGACAGAGGCTCTCGCTGAGCTTGCCCGACACCCCCGCCATGGATGAATTCACGCTCGCTACGTTGACGCAGGAGCAGCTCGACCGCCTCGTGAGCCAACTCGAGAATTCCGCTCTCGAAGTTGCGATGCTCACGGCGGAACTCGACGCCGCGTGCCGGCAATCTGCGACGAACGCACCTGCACCAACACCAACTACAAATGCACCCGCACAAACGGACAAGCCAATCGAGATCTCATCAGGCACACCATCGCAACACGACAGCGTGGGACAGCGCTTAGGCACAGCCAGTGAAGGCACCGCCCAACCAATGTCGGGTATGGAGAGAAACAGGACCGTACCAAGCACGTCGGGGCCTCGCGAAAACCGTCGGCATGTGATGTTTGCAGCAATAAGCGGCAACAACGAAGTCACAACGTCGATGTTACTCAAGCCACAGCGCCCGCCCTGTTTCGACCCAAGCCAACGTAGAGGCCCGGCGGTTCAATCGTGGACTTTCACGATGAACGTCTTCTTCGACGCGAATTACGTCAAAGACGATGCAACGAATATTCGCTATGCCGTTTCGCTGCTGAGGGGCCCCGCCATGGACTGGTGGCGAGTCATCGTGACGTCGCCATGCGCCTGCGAGCCGCCGTTGCAAGAGGGAGAGTCCTCGGGGCCGGCCATCACCTGGAGTTCGTTTTGCAAAATCGCCCAGTATAGCACATGGGATGCGTCGTGCGCCGGGCTTCGGGCGCGCTTCGTACCGATCGTGACTTCAATTTCGGCGCACCAGAAAATGCGCACTTGGCAGCAGCTCGGGTCGGTCCAAGATAAACACCAGCAGTTTTCTCGCGCCGTGCGAGCATGTCGGTTACATGCACGAGGCGGAGCGGGTGGACCGTTACGTTGGGGGGCTAAAGCCGGACATCTCGCACGAAATCATGCTACGCGGGCTCTCGAACTTCAACGAGATTCTCGCGCTCGCCGAGAAAATCGACATTTTGCGCCGACCGAGACCGGGGTCCTACTACGGACATCACCCTCAGGGACCGACCGAGCACGCCACCATACATGCCGTCGCGACGAATGCAGCTACCGTGCCGTTTAAGGGGCGATGCTTCGCTTGCAACAGGCCGGGCCATCGCAAGAGCGAGTGCCCAGAGGAGCAAAAGCGCATGGAACAGTGCAAGGGAAGGAATCTCAAAGGCAGGGAAACGCCAGCAGTCAGTAGAAAACGGGCCAACTACTGACGAGATTACCTGCTCGCCCAACCTCACCGACCCTCACCGAGTCATAGTACCGATTCACGCTATCGACCGGGCTTGGCTGAATAAGGAGGGTACAGCGACGGATTGCCCAGTACTGATCCATGGGAAGTTAGAGGGAGCAGCAGTGAAAATCTTCATAGACGGAGGGGCAAGTCACAGTTTAGTTAATACCGCGACTGCACGGAAGCTGCAACTGCCACTTAGTCGGTGTTTACCGGAGAGATAGATGCACGCTTAGTTGACGGCACGCCTCCAGCCATTCGGGAAAAAGTGGAGAGAGTAAAAGTTTGCTGCAGGGGTAACTTCGGGTTTACACAGGAAATGCTCGCGACGACACTGGATGGGCACGACATTTTACAGGGACGTGATTGGCTGCGTCGATACAACCCGCGAATTGACTGGACGACGGGTAGCTTCACCGTGCGAAGTAGCGGTAACTGGGTCGAATTACCTCGCTGGTAGATGCCCGAGTCTTCAACGGTCCACGTCAACGCCATCACGATGAAATGGGTTGTCGCCGCTGGAGCTGACGTGTACGCAGTAGATATAGTAGTGGGAGAAACAGAGGCGTCGAGTGATTTTCAGAAACTCCTGGCAGCAGTACCACCCGAACTACAGGACCTGTTGAAACGCTACCCGGGGATTTTCCCGGATGACTTACCGCAGGGACTGCCAGCTCAGCGAGCACACGATCACCGAATCGAGTTAGAACCAGGGGCACAGCCAACCGTACAGCGACAGTTTCGACTGACACAGCCCGAGCTTGACAAACTAAGGAAGCAGTTAGATTACCTGTTAGAGAAGCAGTTCATCCGACCGAGCTCGTCACCGTTTGCCGCACGATACTGTTCACACCGAAAAAAAGACGGAGGATTTCGCATGTGTATTGACTACAGGGCACTGAACCGCGTAACCATCAAATTGCGCTACCCGATCCCCCGAGCCGACAAACTGATCGATCAACTGCGAACAGCCCGAGTGTTTTCGAAGATTAACTTACGGGGGGGAAACCATCAGATTAGAGTAGAACCGTCGGGCTGCGCCAAGACATCTTTCCGCACTAGATACGGATCCTTCGAGTACACCGTTATGCCTTTCGGACTGACCAACGCCCCCGCCACTTTCCAAATGACCATGAACGAGATATTTCGACCCCTTTTAGATAAGTGCGTCATCGTCTACCTCGACGACATTCTAGTTTACAGTCGGGACAAGCAGCAATACTTAGCGGACTTAGGAGCGGTCTTTACGATTTTAGCCGACAACCACCTCCTGACCAAGGGTTCGAAGTGTGAGTTTTTTCAGGACCGACTAGAATTCTGGGGCACGTGATTTCGGAGGCTGGAGTCGAAATCGACCCTAAGTAGCTGGATACGGTCAAAGCGTGGCGTCCCCCGACAAATCTCACGGAACTGCTTAGTTTTTTAGGGTTCGTTAATTACGTCCGTCGGTTCGTCCCCGACATGGCACGGTTGACTGCCCCGCTGACTGACCTACTACGGAAGGGGGAGGAGTTTACATGGGGGGAGAAAGAGCATGCTGCCTTCTCTGCCCTGAAAATTGTTCTCTGTACCCCGCCCGTCCTGCGCATTGCCGACCCCCACCGCGCGTTCGAAGTCATTACGGACGCCATCGACATCGCCATCGGAGCTGTACTGTTACAGGATTTCGGCAACGACCTACAGCCCATCACGTACGAATCACGGAAACTGCACCCGCCCAAGAAAAAGTACCCGATACACGACCGCGAAATGCTCGCGATCGTGCACGCCTTCAAAGTGTGGCGGTGTTACTTGACCGGAGCAGACGTGACAGTACGGACAGATCACAAATCGCTACAGCACCTCCGCGCACAGCCCAATCTCAACCCACAATAGATTCGCTGGCTCGATTTCCTCGAGTCAAATTTCCATTACACAGTCACCTACAAAAAAGGGGCATCGAACATCGCCGACGCACTGACCCGCCCCACTGCCCAAATCCACGCCATACTACTCGCCCAGACCAGCCCTCTACTGACAGGACTATTTACCCACGGGTATCAAACGGACCCATTCTTCACAGGAGGCCATTCGCAGCAGTAAGCGGGGTGTATTATCTAAAAACTGGTACCGATCACATCTGGGTACCAGGGTACACTTTGCTAAGGGAGCTGTTACTACAGGAAGCACACGACGGCGTTACCTCAGGTCATTTCGGGGTAGAGAAAACACTGCAGCAGCTGCAGCGGTACTATTACTGGCCCAAAATGTGGATCGACGTACAGCGACACGTGGCATCGTGTCCCACCTGCCAACTCATGAAATCATCACGGAAGCGGCCGGCAAGGCAGTTGCAGCCGATACCACCACCAGAGCGTGCTTGCCAGCAGCTGACAATGGACTTCGTCACGGGGTTACTGGCTGGGGCAAGTGGGAACGACGCGATCCTGATCGTCGTTGATGGTTGACGAAGATGGAGCATTTCGGAGCATGCAAGAAATCCATCTCAGCCGAAGAAACAGCTCGGATCTTCATCACAACTGTCGTTCGATTACACAGGATACCAGCAGCAATCATTAGCGATAGGGACACGAAATTTACCGGCAACTTCTGGCGGAACCTGTGGCAGCAGTTGGGCACACGGCTACAGTTTAGTTCTTCGTACCACCCCAAGACCGACGGACAGACCGAACGGACAAACAAAACCGTGGAACAGCTCATCCGAGCCACGTGCGACGATCCTGGCACCTGGGAGTAGCAACTGCCACTCATCGAGTTCGCATACAACAACTCGCCATCCGCCACGACCCAACAGTCACCATTTTACCTAAATTACGGACAAGACCCCACAGTACCCATGACCCCGAATCGCGACAACCCCGTGCCACCTCCTCCTCCCTGGTGACTGGTATGTCAGCCCATCATTCCACGTCAGCCTCCTCTGCCCCTACGTCCCTTTTACAAGCCAATTGCCTCGTCACCGCCCAGCCAGCATGACCCGACCACCCACCGAACCAGTGATCACCCCCAAGAAAATCCTAAGCCACTGCATACGTGACCCTCGTGGAGCTTGCAGGATCGAGTTCCTGATTTGCTGGAAAGATCGCACCCCGACTGAAGACAACTGGGTACCCCTGGACAAGATCGAAAACCACCGTGTGTCCTCACCGACTATCTGCGCTGCCGCAATTTCCAAGATGTACACGCACTCTCGTAAGGAGGGCCTCCTTAGTGGGGGGGTAGTGTAAGGAAATTTCTATTCCCTTACGCCGCATCCCTGCTTAGCGCGTACATCACTGTACTCACCACAGTCGCCACCGTTACCACTCGCGACATTCGCCTCGACTGTTTTCCCGCCACCTCGCCCGTCGCAACCCAACCTCACGGCTCGGCTGGTAACCCGCGCTCCGAGCCTCCGCCTCGACACTTCCCGACCTCAGTCCCAACCTCAGTCCCAGGCCTGTCGCGACACTACCCACAGTTTGTTACCGTTACCACTGTGGTTTTCGCTATTTAGTTCTCGCTCATGCCTTCGCTCAATGTACTGTTTTGCTTCGATAGTGCAATTCTCGCTCGCTCACTCAATTGCACTCGTAACAGCCATACGTAAATAACTTCCAAAACTAATACCTACTAAATTATTAAGGGTACATTCTCATCTGGACATTTGTGTCTCAATCCCTGATTTCACGAGTCGCGCTTGCACATTTACCCAGCCTCGCGTCACAAAACGCAAATGTACAGCGACACGTTGCGACCTAGCGATGTGTCCAGATGTTCTCATGACATTGGCTGCGCCTATACTGAATGCGACAAGTCGTTTTGGGGCCGAGCGGGGACACAACACACGAGTGCATCAATCGGGCCCGCCGAACCGTGTCACTATATCGCAACTTGTAAAAGTTGCATTCCACACAATCCAAACATGGATCCCTGACACAACATCACCCCTGACACTTGACAGCTACAAAATGCCACCAGCAACAAACGTACAACAAGTCCTACTATGGAAGAGCCCCGCACTGTGCCATTTCTCTTGCGTCTGCTGATAGCATGGATCACGTTCTACTATTCCATATTCATGGATGCAGTTGGAAAGGCAGTAGGGGGCTTGCTTGAGAGCAACGTCTTCACGTAAGCGCCGTCGCCAGCGACCTCAACGTGCTCCAACAAGATTGCTGAACTGGAAAGACGCAACCATCTACGCGTTCGTCAGTTTGAGCTATGGCTTTAGGTCCTGCAAGGCATGAGCAACGGGGAGTTCAGAGACATATTCAGAATCAACTACCAGGTATTGGAATACATAACAGTGGGGATGCAATACTACATGCAACCATATGTCGAGCGGAGCCCTACCCTCACACATGAAGTAGCGGTTCTCGTGGCCATCAAGCATCTTGCCAGCGACATGTCGTACGTGGATATGTCTCACCTGTTCGGGGTACCGAAGACGCTCTGTCATGCCCTCGTTCATGTCTTCTTGATGCACTTCCCGCGATGAGCTGGACGAGATGGCCAAGGAGTTCCGCGCTGTCAAAGAGGTCCTGCGGTGGTGGGGGCTATCGATGGCACGCACATACACATGAAAGGGATGGAGGGGCATCCCCACGAGTACTACACGCGCAAGTCTGCGTATGCCATACAACTGCAGGTGAGTCGCCAACAACATCATTTGAGATAACCTCATTGGATACCCAGGAAGCGCACACGACCAATGTGTATTCATGAACAGTGCGTTATACGAAACGTTGCATAACGGCGACATAGCGCCATATCAAATCGTGGGAGATGTAGCCTACCCACTCAGATATTTCTGCCTAAACCCACTACATGCACCACGGGAGGGCCTAATGGAAGACTGGGAGCAGTGCTTCAACTACTGCCAGAGTGTGACGCGCATAGCAGTAGAGCGCTGCATCGGCGCCTTCAAGGGCAGATGGCGTCTATTCGCAGGCCGCAACGACTGCAAGCTGCGGCGCGTGCTTGCAGGGGCCTCATGTTGCGTGATCCTGCACAACATGTGTGAGACAATGGGAGGGGTAAGGCGCATCAACCTCGGCTGGGCCACCCTGCCACGAAACAAGGACCTCTGGTGGACACGCGGTGCCGTGTCTGAGTTCAAGTGGGAGCTGCGCGATCCTTGCACTCAAGCGATGTTGAGAGAAAGGTGCAAACCACTTGGTGAGGCGCTGGACTTGTCGTACCTTACTCGGAGGCACCGCGAACCCACACCTCCTCCTCCGGCGCCTCGGGGTTAGCGGATGCGTCCTCTGCCTGCGGGCGACGATACCATCCGTCGTCGGCGCCTCCTGCGCCGGCCGTCGTGGGCTGAGCGGCCGTCCCCTCAGGAACGTCGGAGTGGGGTGGTGGAGCTGGGGGGTGCTGTTGCATGCGCTCGCGCGCAAGATGCTCATCCTGCTACATCCATTCACGTACGAGGCCCTCGAGCTTGGACATCACGTCGACGTGGCACCCTTTGATGGTGTCACATACCAACTTAGATGCCGCCATGGTGGCAATCTCGACGACACGCGGACGCTTCGATGTCGGAGTACTCTGCGGAGGGGGCTCTGGAAAGTAGGAGGATAACAAAGGGGTTTGATATTAGCCGAATGTATTCCGAAACTATGTAACGGAGCATTAACACATTCATGAGCGGGGACAAAGTACACGGGAACGCAGTTAGGACCAATCGTACACTATGAACCAGACCAATCATGACGTAAACAATCACATACCAGTGAACGTTGGAGTCAAGGTTGCACGGGCCGAAGTGGAAGGCACGGCAAACCCGCAGGGCACGTGGACGTTTGTCGCACCGCCACCGTCCACGGCGTGCGGACCCGCCGTCGCACGGTTGTCCTGGTACAACTCCATATACGGCCACCAAGGAGGCTTGCACACCGCACCCTTCCCCGAAGCCCTCTCCCCCTTCTTCAACTGTTTGTAGATGCGTAGGAGGTTGCGCCACTGCTTCTGCACCGCATTAGTGCCGTGCACCCACCCGGGGTTCTCCTTCTCGATGTGCGCCACGAGGCAGGCCCAGTACTGAGACCCCTGTTTGCCGATGAGGGGCTCGAGATCGTCCTTGGCAAACCATCGCGCCGCGACGAAGATCGGGTTCTCTCGCTGGAACCAGACGCTCCGCTTGACAGGAATCTGGTTGAGGGACTTCGGCGCACGGCATGGGGGATCACCTCCCTTGGGCGCGGTTTTACCACCCCTCGCTGCCGTGGGGCGCCCGCGACGCGCAGCTTGTGTCTCCGGCTGCACCTCCTCCGGCGCGTCGACCTCGTCGGCCTCAGCCTCATCATCGTTGTCTGACATGCCCTTGTCCTCCTCGTCGCCAGAGTTGTCGTCGTCAGAGCCGTCGTCGTTCTCGTTGTAGTCGAAATCATCTTCATCGATCTCGTTGGCGAACGTGTCGTCGTCAACAGTACGCGACGACGCCACCCTGTCAGCACCACGATGCACACGGGACGGCACGTCACGAGGAGCTTCAAACGAGGTACCGCCAGCAGACGGTATCCCCTCGGGTACAGGGCCAGCGGGCTTGCGACCAGCAGCTATCTGCTTGTTCATCCATCCGATGTACGGGATCTCGTTGAGATCCTGCGGGCAGGTGTCGTGCGTATCCACAGCGCTCTTGCACTTACGGGCCATAGCTTCCTAGCTTGTAGATCTAGCGAGTCGGCTGAAAGAGATACAAGAAATGAAGATGCAAGGAGATGGAATTTATGGAGAGGGAGGGTTGGGTACGAGCATGCAGGGATGGAGTGGGTTCTGTGCGAGTGCACGGAGCATGTATGTAAGGGATGTTTTCGGCTGCCCGAAGTGGGCGGGTTCCTTTCCCACTCAAATCTAGCATTTCGTGGGGTGTCCAGGTGCATGCGGACGTGTCAGCCGAACCCTAGACATTTCGACACGCATGCGACGAGTCGGACGTGACCTGGCCTCGTCCAACTCGTCCGCGACTCTAGCGCATTCCACGCCAACCAATGTAAAATACAATACAATTCACATTAGGGCGATGCGCGTTTGTGACACGACACGTTCTATGCTGTTTTTACACGTCACAAAGTGATTGAGAGACAAATTTCCAGATAAGAATGTACCCTAAGAGTTTAACAAGAGTCGTGTTACGAGTGGAATTGAGTGAACAAAACGAGGATTGCACTATCAAAGCAACAGTACATCGAGCGAAGATGAGAGAATGTTATATAGCAACCCTAAACCCCAAGACCCTGAGTAGGCTTGCGGCGTGCCACCAAGAGAACATCGCAGCTGAAGGTTCATGCGATAAATAAATGCTCAATGTGGCAAAAGATCGTTCGTGCCAAGGCAGGACCAGATTCTGGGGGTAACAAACAAATGCCCTCCCTTCTCCCCCCTACCCCCTTCCCCCGTCCTTTATTCGCGTCAGGGCGTTCCTCACTTTCATCCTGACACTTCAGGGCATAATATCGCTACCATCCTGAAATTTCAGGTGAAACATTCGACATCATCCTGAAGTAACAGGGTGGAAATCAACACTATCCTGAAAGTACAGGGAAAATGCATAAAAGCATCATGAAATTAGGGTAATCAGGATGTTTTACCCTGATATCGTGGGCCCTGAAGGCAGGTCCAGCTTGAAAACGTATTTTGACGAAGCGAAACGAGAACGACTTTGGGTTGGAAACACACTTTTCCAAACATCTCCCATTGAAATACTGAACTCAATGTGATTGGTTCCCGCCCAAAAAAAAAAAAAAAAAAAGGTTCGTACTTGCGGGGATTGCATTTCTGTGTGTGACATTTGCACGACAGTTGTTTGTCGTACGTTTTCATAGTTGGCCCAAATTCTGGTTCAAGCAGTCACGATCGCGATCGGTATGCCCTCCCGTTGCCCTCCCATTGCCCGTGACGTCGCCCTTCTCCTCGCCCTTGCTGTCGCCCTCTCGTGGCCCTCCCTATTGCCCGCCCGTCGACCATCTTGGTGCCTTTCTCTGTGCCCTACCGTCGCCCGTCCCGTCGCACATCACGTCGCCCTCTCGTCGCCCGTCCCGTTGCGCAACATGTCGCCATCCCGTCGTCTGTTCCGTCGTTCGCCCCATCGCCCTTCCCTCTCCCTCGCGCCGCTCGTCATGTCAGAAAGTAACGAGCAGGAATGACTTCACTAGCAAGGAATGAAACTACAAGTATCTAACCCTAAAAGGGTTGTACTCTATCCCCACTACAGCCTACAAACATATAAATTAGTTTTGACACACCCCCATAGGCAAAGTGGGGGATAGCAAGAACAAACAATGATCACAAGACCAAGCAAACGCAACAAAGCAAAGCTCAGGGTGGATCAGAAAGAGATCACCACACAGTCCGAGCACAAGCAAATGGTCACAAGACCAGTTCACATGCAGAGTTATAAAGAGCACATGTAGTACAGTGATCACAACCTAGCAAGAGTAAGCATGCAGGCATATATATAAAGATCACTGTACAAGGCAAAGTCAAGCAGTAAGCAAGTGAGGCAGAGTAGGCACAAGGCCTAGAGCAGTGCAGAAACGCTGATGATCACCAGACGGAAGTGTCTTGGTGAATATATCAGCAGTGTTGGCCCGTGTGGCCACGTAAGCAAGACGAAGCTGACCACGCTGCTACAAACTATCGTGCGAGGAAGTAATGAAGAGCGATATGCTTCGTTCTGTGCTCCAGTCTGTGCTCCTGACACAAGGCAATCATGGCCTTGTTGTCGACGTACAGAACCGGAGGAGAACGAGGCTGCTCTCCCAAGTCAGTAATTAGGTAGGCCAGTTAGCGTAACTCCTGTGCAGCCATTGCCCCCGCATAGATCTCAGCCTCACAACTGGAGCTGAGAACAGAAGTTGAGTGGGTAGACCTCCAGGAAATTGAACCGGAGCCAAGGCTGAAGGAATAACCCTGTGACGACCGCTGAGTAGCCTGGTCGTCCGCCCAAGAAGCGTCTGAGTGTCCAGTGAGGACAACTGGACCCCGTCCTCCAAGCACAAGCCCCATGCCTGATGTACTGCACAAGTAACGTAGTGCCCTCTGAGCAGCTGTCCAGTGCTCCTTCCGGTGTCTCCCGGGTGCAACGAAGCGAGCAAGGATGCTGAGAGGGTACGCGAGGTCAGGTCGTGTGCACGTCATCAGGTACATGAGGCAGCCTACAAGCTCTGGATACTTACCACTCGGCTCTATAGACTCGTCCGAAGGTAGAGCTGAGAGTGAGCGGTTCGTAGGAAGAGGAGTGGCATGTGGCGAGGAGAACTGAAAGCCGAAGCGCTGAAGGACCTGGTGCACCATGTGTGACTGAGTCAGAGTAATGGTGCGCCGTGCTCTGTCCCGAGTGATCTGCAAGCCAAGATAGCTGCGCAGCTCACCAAGGTCAGTGCAAGTGTGTCTCTTCTGCAGCTCCGCCTTCACAAGGGCCAGTGCCTCAGTATCAGCAGTAGCAAAAACCAACTCGTCGACGTACACGAGGATGTAGAACAGCGGCAGCGAAGGGTCAGTGCGCAAAAACAGCGACGGGTCAGCAGTCGAAGGAGCGAACCCAAGAGCCGCAAGTGTAGTCCTTAGTGTGTCATGCCACTTGCGGGGCGCCTGGCGGAGACCATAGACGAGCCGCCGGAGGCTCCACTGGGTACCCTCAAGAAATGACCCACTGAAGGAAGCCAGGTGGGCGGCGTAGCCAGATCTCCTCGTGTAGGCTGCCCTGTAAGAAAGCTGTGCTGAAGTCAAGTGAGTGGATTTTGTAGTCACGCTGTGCTACAACATGCAGTAACACCCGAAGAGCGGTCATCTTCGGGGTGGGGGAGAAGGTATGGAAGAAGTCGACCCCCTGTCGCTGACTGAAGCCTCGTGCAACGTAACAAGCCTTAAAGACAGGCGGATAACCAGGCGGCCGCTTTACCCTGAAAATCCACATGCCATCGACTATGTTCGCCCCAGGTGGGGGAACTACGTCAACGTGCCTGTGCACTTCCGGGATGCCATCTCTGCGTCCATGGTTGTCTGGCACTGAGAGGAGTAAGGACCCGTAATTGCCTCTGCGTAAGAGCGCGGGGTCGGGATGTCTAGTGCATCCGGGTCTCCCTCGGGGGCAAGCAGCATGGCAGCGAGATGAGGTACAGCAGCTGCAAGACAGTCGAGCTCAAAATACCTGTCCTCAAGGACGTCCGTGCTAAGGGCACACTCACCCCCGACGGACGGAGGACAGTCAGACTCAGACTCAGTGACAAGACTCGCGACGTAGTCGAGACGACACGCAGCAGCAAAGTGAATAAGCTTAGTGGCTAAGGCAGACGCAGCAGTAGACTCAAAAGTAGGGTCAGTGAGAAGAGTGGCGAGAACACGCGTGACAGTGGGACTAGTCGGTGTGTAGGGGCAGCAGTCAGTGTGTACAGGCCAGAACCAGGCCTCCGTATGAACATGGCAAGGTGGCGGCCCGTTCGAGCACACGTACAGATCGCCACACGCGCATCTCCAGGAGTAGTGGTAGTGACCCATCTCATCCTGAAGGACGTCGTTAGTCACCAAGTTCGTAGAGAACGAGGGGAGGTGAAGACCTGAGAGTGAGGTAGAGGGGACTGCTGGACACGGAAGAAACGTGGAGAGCGGTGTGACTGTTGTGCTGTCTCGAAAGAAACAGCATGACGCGCCAGAGTCAAGTGTGAATGTGTGCAAGGCCTCAGCACGAGTAGCACCAGGGACAGCAGACGCACTAGCACCTAGAGCAGCGGCGTCTATACCAAGATCTGGAGGCACACACAAGGAACAATCACCCTCAGCACTAGCAGAGCTAACAGACATAGCATGCATGTACGCCAGAATCTTATCAAAGCCAACATGAAAGACGTCGACCCCACTCCTGAGCAAGCCTAACCAGTTGGGGATCTTAGTGTCAACACCGTACTCGGTGCGCCAGGCATCCTCGAGACGGAAGAAACAACGGGGCTCAGTGTGTCCAACCTTCGAATAGGGGAAACTAGCCCGAGGACCTGTACGACTGATGTACGAGCAACGAACACTACCCCCCGAAGGGCCACACTGAACAAGCCACTCACGAAGCTGCTGAGGCGTGAGCGTCTCAAGCTGGCGGTGCTACTGCCACTGTCCACCCCAAGAGCCTCCACTACCGCCACCACCGCCACTACCGCCACCGTCGTCACCACCGCCTCCACCGCCGCCACCACCGCCCCCGCCGCCGCCACCACCGCCACCACAACCGCCACTGCCGCCACTACCACCACCGTCGCCGCCACCACCACCTCCACCGCCGCCACCTCCACCACCGCCACCTCCACCAGCACCACCCCCACCACCCTTGCTCCCCTTGCGCTTGCCGCTGTGGTGCCTCCCGCTAGGAGCAGACGTAGCACCAACCTCCTCAGCATGAAGGAAGTCAACAGTAGCAACAGAGGCAAAAGAGGGCGCAAGAAGAGACGGGGGAAGGGGAACACCCCTCAAAGAAAGGAGTGCGTGGAGTGCCAAGAGAAGCAGCGACAACTACGGCACTAGTCTCAGCCGTGAGGAGCTGCTTCTCTAGCAAATCGACAGTGAGCTCGGTGGGGTCAAGGGCGAGGAAGTGATCCCTAACTGCGCAAAGAGAGCCAGGAAGGCGAGTGACGAGGAAGTAAGGGGTGAAGTACATAGGGGGCGGGTTCGCAGCCAGAAAGGTGGGCGTGAGGGCCGCGTGGAAGCAGGTGTCACTTGAGCGAAGGTGGGTGATGAGATCGGCGACAGTGAGGAAGTCGGACAGCTCGGGAAACAGATATGGTAGCATGAGACAGCCTAGGGTAGCAGTAGAGGGGGAAGAACAGATACGGTAGCATGAGACAGCCTAGGGTAGCAGTAGAGGGGTAAGAGTAGCGAGCTACAACAGCGTCATATAGAGCTTTGGCGGTCTTAAGTTGGCCAAAGTGGGCCCGTTCATCTAGTGGGAGGTGGTTGCATATAGCAAGGTAAGCGGTAGCATCTCTAGTAAGCCACTGCGAACGAGCTACACGGTTAGCTGTATCGTCTGGAGCGGGTAAGGACCCGGATGTGTGCTCGAATAGAGAGACACTATCCCTAGATTCGCTCTTTAGGTACGGCTGCAGATCGTCGAGCCAGGTGTTGAACTTAATCGGGCGGCCCTCCGCATCGAAGGAAAGGACCGCAATAGTAGCCAAAGGAGGCAGTAGCGGCAGTAGCAGGAGCAGTAGCACCGGAAGCAGCGTGAGGAGCGGCAGGAAGGACCGGTCGGTTCAGTAGGGCGGCGTGGCTTAGGCAGGGCAGCGCGGCTCGGGCAAGGCGGCGCGGCTTAGGCTGCTCAGTGCGCGCCGCAGCAGCAGTGAACCAGCAGCTGCCGCAAAGACAGGGCATGCGCAGGGCAGCGCGCGGGCTGTGCAGGCGCGCGCAGGGCCGTGTGCGGGCTGTGTGGCAGCACGCAGGCTGTGCGGGCAGCGCGCGGGCCGTGTGCTGGCTGTGTGAGTGGCGCGCAGCCGGCGCACGAACCGTATGGGCTGCATGCAGGCGTGGCGCGAGCTGTACGGGCTGCGCGCGAGCGTGGCGCGGGCTGTACGAGCTGCGCGCGGGCCTGGCGTGGGCTGTACGGGCTGTGCGCGGGCGTTGCGTGGGCTGTACAGGCTGCGCGCGGGCGGGGCATCAGGCGCACGCGACGGCGGGCAGCAGGGGGGGCGCGCGACAGCTGGGCAGTAGGCGCGCGTGACCGCGGGGCAGCAGGGCGCGCGCGATCGCAGGGCAGCAGGCCAGGCGACGCGACGTGCAGCTAAGGCGTGCGGCGCGACGGGCAGCAGGGGCGCGTGCGCTATGAGCAGCCCGGGCGCGCGATGTGCGGGGCAGCTATGGCGCGTGATAAAAGATGGCAGCAGGGGCAGGTGGGGCAGCGCGTACGATAGGGCACGCGGTAACCGCAGTCGGTCACTAGCGAACGGTGGGCCCGGAAAAAAAAAAGAGATGATCCTACGGACCTACATGATCTGAAATCATGTCAGAAACTAACGAGCAGGAACGATTTCACTAGCAAGGAATGAAAGCAGAAGTATCTAACACTAAAAGAGTTGTACTTTGTATGGGCTTACCCACTACAGCCTACAAACATATAATTAGTTTTGACACGTCAGATCACCTTCCCCGCATCCTCGCGATCACCCTCCCATTCCAATCCCCCTCCCGTTCTGATCGCCCTCGCGATCTCCCCTCCATCCCATCCCATCGCGTTTTTGTTTTCCCGTCTCCTCGCTCTCGCAATCTCCCCTCCCTCCCATCTCATCGCGCTCCTGTTTTCCCGTCCCCTCGCCCTCACAATCTCCCCTCCCTCCCATCCCAACGCGTTATTTTTTTCCCGTCCCCTCGCCCTCGCCATCTCCGTTTCCTTGACGTTGTTTCAATTTCCCCCCTCCCATCCCGCCGCCCTCAAGTTCTCGTCCAACCTACCTTTCTGACGTTCTTCCTCTCGCCCTCCCCTCTCGTCGCCCGCGCTTTCTCTGCTTCCGTCCCATCGCCTCCGCTTTCCCTGCTCCCTCTCGTCGACGTTGCTGTCCTTTGTCCCCTCCTCCCTTCCTGTTTCTTCGCCCTCATCACAACTATACTGGTGTGTGCTGGGAAACAGCCCGTGGTAAGATCGGCGATATCGTGTTCTAGCAGTTTGCATGTGGTGTTTTTTCTGATTGCCCACTGTTTCCGAGCTGCCACTGATGTTCCGCAGTTACCCGATTTCCGAAACGTGTTGCCACCGATCAGTTTTCGGGCAATCTGCCCAAATACCTGGCGTTTTGAGCGATGGACTCAACGCGGTAAAGTACGGTGTGGAGGTGTTCGAAAGTCTTGCGTGATGTTACAGCTGCACTGTAATCTATATTATTTTTACATCATTTTAAATTGCTCCTGCAGTTGTAGGTTTTGTATATTTTGCTTTTGTTTCATCTATTAAGACAGTAAATATAATAAAATGAAATGGTGCAAAAAGTATTATAGTGTTATACGATTAATTTAATTGAAGGAGTCTGTACCTGTGGTAATAGTGATTTATCTTTGGGGTTTTTTTTGTCTAAATAACCTCAGCGAGCCATTCGTATTTTACTACAAAACGAATCTCACTAACAATGAGTACACGAGAGGGTTACCAAGACGAGAGCCGTTAGCGACTAGTACTAACGGTAACCGGGTACGGAAGCCGTTCGGACGGCTCAAATTTTACGCGCGATAGATCGTTCTTGACCTTAGTTCGCCAGAGTCGCAGCCCTTGTTACGTGGGGAAATCGCACGTAACAGTTGGCTTTGTCGAGCTAGGGAGTGAAGGTTTGCGTGGGGATACTAGGCGGTTTCGGGTGGTGTCGCAAAGTTGCCAGAGGTACACGTGTTAAACTGTATTATGCTTGTAGGCTGTAGTGGGGTAGCCAATATGGGGTACAACCCCAACTAGGGTTTCATATTTGTACCCAAACTTCTGTTAGTTCATTCATTCTTGCCTAGTGATTCTGACATGGTATCAGAGCAGGAGGTCCCTAGGACCTACCGACCGTTTTTTTTAAGGGCCCACCACCGCTCGCATGCGGTTACCACGCTACCCCGTGCCCTAGCCTCGTAGCGCCCTCGTGCGCCCACGTTAGCGCCCTCGCGCGCCCCTCGTTAGCGCCCTCGCGCGCATCCTCGTTAGCGCCCTCGCGCGCCCCTTCGTTAGCGCCCTCGCGCGCCCCTTCGTTAGCGCCCTCGCGCGCCCCTTGCTAGCGCCCTCGCGCGCCCCTCACTAGCGCCCTCGCGCGCCCCTCGCCGAGCCGCCCGCTCGCAGCCCGCCCGCCCGCTCGCTGCCCGCTTCGCGGCCCGCTCACTACGCAGCCCGCCCGCCCGCTCGCTGCCCGCTTCGCGGCCCGCCCGCTTCGCAGCCCGCTCGCTCGCTGCCCGCTTCGCGGCCCGCCCGCTTCGCAGCCCGCTCGCTCGCTGCCCGCTTCGCGGCCCGCCCACTTCGCAGCCCGCCCGCCCGCTCGCTGCCCGCTTCGCGGCCCGCCCGCCTCGCAGCCCGCTCGCCCCGCTGCCCGCTTCGCGGCCCGCCCACTTCGCAGCCCGCCCGCCCGCTAGCTGCCCACTTCGCGGCCCGCCCGCATCGCAGCCCGCTCGCCCCGCTGCCCGCTTCGCAGCCCGCCCGCCCGCCCGCTGCCCGCTTCGCGGCCCGCCCGCCTCGCAGCGTCGCCCGCCCGCCGTGCTGCCCGCTTGCAGCGCCGCCTGCCCGCCGCGCTGCCCGCTTCCCGGCCCGTCCGCCGCGCTGCCCGCTCGCAGCGTCGCCCTCCCGTCGCGCTGACCGCTTGCAGCGCCGCCTGCCCGTAGCGCCAGCCTCGCCCGCTGCTCTCTATCCGTGCACAGTCGCCTTCCCCTGCTGCGGCAGCTTTCGTTACTCTGTCACACTGTCGCTATGGCTTCCATCCGCGTGCTGTCGTTCGATGCTGAGGGCCGCCCTGTGCGGTTCACCGCTTGGCTAGATGACCTGCAGCTGTTCCTCCTGAGCGATAGCAAGGAGCATGTGTCGCTCTATGATTACGCGTCTGGTGCTGCGCCTGCCCCTCCTGCCACAGCTGAGCTTAGTGTTCGTTCCCACTGGCAGACTCGTGACGCAGCTGCTCGCCTAGCCATTCGCAGTCACCTGCCGTTAGCTGAGCTAGAGCATTTTGGCGACTGCAAATCCGCTAAGGCCCTGTACGACGCTGTCGTCGCTTGCTACTCCTCGCCTGCCACAGCCGAGCTTAGCCGCCTCATGCTGCCGTACCTGTTCCCCGATCTGTCCACCTTTACTACAGTCGCCGATCTTATCACCCACCTTCGCACTAGTGATGCTCGCCTGCGTGCCGCCCTTCCCACCGAGTTCTGCGCTAAGAACCCCCCTCCACTGTACTGGACACTCCACTTCATAGTCACCCGTCTCCCTGACACCCTCCGCTCAGTTCGAGACCACTTCCTTGCTCGCTGTCCCACTGAGCTCACAGTCGCCCTCCTAGAGGAGCACCTGCTCGCGGCCGAAAAGAGCATTGTAGCTGTCGGTGCTGCTCGTGGCGCTCCTCGCACCCCCATCTTTGAGGGGTGTTCTCCCTCTCCCCTCGCTCCCTCCTACGCTGCTGCTGCTGCTGTTGACTTCCTTGGTGCTGAGTCTGTTGGCGCTGCTTCTACTCCTGGTGGGAGGCGCCGCACCGGCAAGGGCAAGGGGGGCAAAAGTGGTGGTGGTGGCGCTGGGGGGGGAGGAGGTGGGGGAGGTGGGGGGGGAGGCGGTGCTGGAGGGAGCGGTGGCGGGAGCGCTGGTGGGAGTGGGGTCGGTGGTGGAGACGGGGGCGGCGGAGGAAGCAGTGGCAGTAGTGGCGGCGGCGGCGGTGGCGGCGGTGGCGGTGGTGGCGGTGGTGGCGGTGCCGGTCGGAGCGGTGGTAGTGGTGGCGGCGGAGGTCGGAGTGGAGGCACTGGCTCGGGCCAGAGCTCCCAGCAGCAGCAGCGTCCCCAGACGACCCAGCAGCTTCGTGAGTGGCTTGCTCAGCGTGGGACGTCGGGGGCCAGTGCCCGCTGTTCTTATGTCATTCGCACAGGTGACCGCAAGGGACAGACGTGTGGGAGGTTCCACACCCCGTACCGCTGCTTCTCCCGCCTTGACGACGCTTGGCGTGAGGAGATGGGTGCGGATGTTGAGCGCCCCCGCTGGGCTGAGCTCATGAGGGCTGGTGTTGATGTCTTTGCTCTTGACTATGATGCTATTATTGCTGCCATGTATGCATTGACTGTTAGTGCCGAGGGAGACTGTTACTTGTGTGTGCTGCCTGACCCAGGTATAGAGCCCGCTGCCCTGGGTACTAGTGAGTCTGCTCTCTCTGGTATGGTGCCCCCTGTACTTGCTCCCCCCAGTGCTGTCCCGGCTGGTTTCGAGTCTGCTCTCTCAGGTACAGCACCCACACAGACTCCTCTCTCAGGTACCGCACCGGCTGAGGCCTGTCACACCTTCACCCTTGACTCAGGTGCTTCCCGTTGCTTCTTTCGTGACAGTACTGAGCTCACACCGCTTCCTGCACCGGTCCCAGTCTCCTTGGCTGACCCCTCTGGGGGCCCAGTCCTTGCCCAGTCCACCACTGTCCTCCCTTGTCCGGCGGTTCCGTCTGGCTCGTTGTCGGGTTTCCACCTCCCCTCGTTCTCGACGAACCTGGTGAGCAACGCTGTCCTCCAGGATCAGTGGGTTGACACCTTTACCCCTGGCGGACAGCGTGTGGCGATCTGCACGTGCTCCAGGACTGGCCGTCACCTGGCTACGTTCACCCGTCGGCCGGGGTCGAGTCTCTACACACTGACCACTGCGTCTCCCCAGGTAGCTGCTGTCGGTCAGGTGTCTGCGTCAGGTCTGGTGGCCCACGCCTGTGAGTGTCGTTCCCTGTCGCACCAGACTCTTCTCTGGCACCACCGCCTGGGTCACCCCTCCTTGCCACGCCTTCGTGGCATGCACCGTCGCCTCCTTGTGTCCGGTCTTCCCAGGTCCCTCCCTCCCCTCCCTGCCTCGCCTGCGCCGCCTTGCCTTCCTTGCGTCGAGGGGCGGCAGCGCGCCGCTCCTCACTCCTCCTCGTTCCCCCCGACAGAGGCTCCTCTGGAGACCCTCCACCTGGACGTGTGGGGCCCAGCCCGCGTTCGTGGTCAGGGCGGTGAGCGGTACTTTTTGCTGGTTGTCGACGACTACTCGCGTTACACCACGGTCTTCCCCTTGCGCACCAAGGGTGAGGTCCCTGCTGTTCTGATCCCTTGGATCCGCACGGTTCGTCTCCAGCTCCGCCGCCGTTTCCGGACGGATCTTCCTGTCCTGCGTCTGCACTCTGACAGAGGTGGTGAGTTTTCCTCCGATCTCTTGAGGACCTTCTGTCAGGCGGAGGGCATCGAGCAGACCTTCACGCTTCCGGACTCCCCACAGCAGAATGGGGTTGCTGAGCGCCGCATTGGCCTGGTCATGGAGGTCGCTCGTACCTCCTTGGTCCACGCGGCGGCTCCCCATTTTCTGTGGCCGTTTGCTGTCTGGTACGCCGCGCATCAGCTCAACCTCTGGCCCCGTGTCTCCTTGCCGGAGACCTCGCCCACACTGCGTTGGACGGGGGAGGTTGGCGATGCGTCGCGCTTCCGGGTGTGGGGTGCTCGTGCCCTTGTCCGCGATACGTCCGCGGACAAGCTCTCCTCCCGCACGCTTCCCTGTGTCTTCCTTGGCTTTGTCCCTAACGCGCCTGGCTGGCAGTTTTACCACCCCACCTCGCGCCGGGTCTTCGCCTCTCAGGATGTCACCTTTGACGAGTCGGTCCCTTTTTACCGTCTCTTCCCCTACCGCACTGCCCCCCTCCCTCCCCCGCCGCTTTTCCTTGCTCCTGGTCCCCCTCCGGTAGACCCCCTTCCCCCTCAGGGTCCTGCTCCTTCAGGTGTCTCTCAGGTAGACCCTCCTCCCGTCGCTGAGCCTGTCGAGGTCACAGGTGACTCAGGTGCTGCTGCGGGTGGTGCTGCGTCTGGGGGTGTTGAGCCTGGGGGTGCTGAGCCTGGGGGTGCTGGGCCTGGGGGTGCTGGGGCTGCAGGTGCTGGGACTGAGGGTGCTGGAGCTGAGGGTACGGTGCCTGAGAGTATGGAGCCTGGGGGTGCTGCGCCTGGGGGTGCTGAGCCTGCGGGTGCGGGGCCTGGGAGTGCTGGGACTGCGGGTGCTGGAGCTGAGGGTACTGTGCCTGAGAGTTTGCCGCCTGGGGGTGCTGCGACTGGGGGTGCTGAGCCTGCGGGTACTGAGCCTACGGGTACTGAGCCTGGGGGTGCTGCTACTGAGCCTACGGAGCCTCGGGTTACTGCGTCTGGGGGTGCTCCGGTTCGGGGTGCTGAGCAGTCTCTCACACCGCAGCAGCTTCGCGACTGGTACGTCCGACGCTTTCGCCGTCCTAGTGGCTCGGCTGGAGTTTGGGGTGCTGGAGCTGCTCGTCCTGGGGGTGCTCGTACTGGGGGTACTGGAGCTGCCGGGACTGGCTGTTCTGGGAGCACTGTGACTGGAGCTGCTGGAGCTGAGGACTCTGGCGCTGGCGGTGCTAGCGGAGTTGGAGCTGCCGACTCTGGGGGTGGCGCTGCTGCTGGTGCTGCGGACCCACCTGGTGGAGCTGCTGCTGGTGCTGAGGAGTCGGACGGTGGAGCTGCTGCTGGAGCTGGGGACCCGGCCGGTGGAGCTGCTGCTGGTGCTGTGGACCCGGACGCTGGAGCTCCTACTGGTGCTGAGGACCCGGCCGCTGGAGTCCCGTCTACTTCTGGAGACACTGCGCGGCCGCGACCGTACTTCGTCCCGCTCCTTCAGCAGGTTCTTGGGCAGGCTCCTCCTCCTTGTCCTCCTCCCTCCGTAGAGTGTCCTCCGCCTGTCCAGCCGCAGTCACAGTTACCGCCTGCCTCGCCTCTCCCTGCTCCCTCTCCTTATACTGGTCCCACAGGAGGTCTTACAGAGCGTCGTGAGCCTGAGTCTCGTCCTGCGTCGCCTGTTCGTCCTGCTCGCACTGGTAGTCGTGTCCGTCGTGAGCGTCCTCCTCCTGTCCCAGGCACTCACTACATGACTCTGCGTCCCTCTACTGCTCCTCGGCGTGTCCCTCTACCGTCTCCTCCTGCGTCCTCTTTGCCTGCCGTTCCGGACCCTGAGTCTGACCGGTATCGCGCTGAGCACCCTACAGTCACGCGTCTCCTTGCTACTGTTGTCACTGACCCCACCTTTGAGTCCTCGGCTGCGTCTGCTCTGGTCGCTGAGTTGGTTGACTTTGCTGCTGCCTGTCGTCTAGACTACGCTGCTAGCCTTGTCGCTGAGTCAGAGTCTGCGTCTGTCTGTCCTCCGTCCGTCGGGGGTGAGTGTGCTCTTGGCACGGACGTCCTTGAGGACAGGCAGGAGGACTTTGACTCTCTTGCGGCTGCTGTACCTCATCTCGTGGCCTGGTTGCTTGCCCCTGAGGGAGACCCGGATGCACTAGACATCCCCACTCCGCGCACTTACGCAGAGGCGATCTCGGGTCCCTACTCCTCTCAGTGGCAGACAGCCATGGACGCAGAGATGGCATCCTGGAAGTCTACAGGCACCTACGTCGACGAGGTTCCCCCTCCTGGGGCGAACATCGTCGATGGCATGTGGATTTTCAGGGTGAAGCGGCCGCCAGGTTCTCCGCCTGTCTTCAAGGCTCGTTACGTTGCTAGAGGCTTCAGTCAGCGTCAGGGGGTCGATTTCTTCCAGACCTTCTCCCCCACCCCGAAGATGACCACTCTTCGGGTTCTGCTGCACGTTGCTGCTCAGCGTGACTACGAGCTTCACTCTCTTGACTTCAGCACAGCGTTCCTACAGGGCAGCCTACACGAGGAGATCTGGCTGCGCCGCCCACCTGGCTTTACTGGGTCGTTTCCCCCTGGTACCCAGTGGAGTCTCCGCCGGCCAGTCTACGGTCTCCGCCAGGCGCCACGTGAGTGGCACGACACACTGAGGACTACTCTTGCGGCTCTTGGGTTCGCGCCGTCTACTGCTGACCCGTCGCTGTTTCTGCGCACAGACACGTCGCTGCCGCCGTTCTACATCCTCGTGTACGTCGACGACTTGGTCTTTGCTACTGCTGACACTGAGGCACTCGCTCGTGTGAAGTCGGAGCTGCAGAAGAGACACACCTGCACTGACCTGGGTGAACTGCGTAGCTACCTTGGCTTGCAGATCACCCGGGACAGAGCTCGCCGCACCATCACCCTGACTCAGTCACACATGGTGCAGCAGGTCCTTTAGCGCTTCGGCTTCCAGTTCTCCTCACCACAGGCCACACCTCTGGCTACCAGCCACTCGCTCTCAGCTCCACCTTCGGACGAGTCCGTAGAGCCGAGTGGCCCGTACCCAGAGCTTGTAGGCTGCCTCATGTACCTGATGACTTGCACGCGACCTGACCTCGCGTACCCTCTTAGCATCCTTGCTCGTTACGTTGCGCCTGGGAGACACAGGCGAGAGCACTGGGAGGCTGCTAAGAGGGTGCTGCGTTACCTGTGCAGTACATCAGGCATGGGGCTGGTGCTTGGAGGACGCGACAGAGTTGTCCTCACTGGTCACTCGGACGCCTCTTGGGTGGACGACCTGGCTACGCAGCGGTCGTCACAGGGTTACACCTTCAGCCTTGGCTCAGGTTCTGTCTCGTGGCGGTCCACCCGCTCTTCCTCTGTTCTCGGCTCTAGTTGTGAGGCTGAGATCTACGCCACAGCCATGGCTGCACAGGAGTTACGCTGGCTCACCTACCTGCTGACTGACTTGGGAGAGCGGCCTAGTTCTCCTCCAGTTCTGTACGGTGACAACAAGGCGGCTCTTGCCTTGTGTCAGGAGCACAGACTGGAGCACAGGACGAAGCACATTGCTCTTCGCTACTTTCTTGCTCGAGAGCTTCAGCAGCGCGGTCAGCTTCGGCTTGTGTACGTGGACTCGAAGGCCAACACTGCTGATATCTTCACCAAGGCGCTCCCGCCTAGTGATCATCAGCGGCACTGTACTTCTTTAGGCCTTGTGTCCACGTTTCCTCACTTGCTCACTGCTTGACATTCTTTGTACTGTACTTTATATATATCTTGTTGCTTGCTTGCTAGGTTTTGATCACTGTGTTGCTTGTCTTGTACTATATCTAGCACTGCATGTGAACTGGCCTTGTGGCCTTTACTTGTGCTCGGAGTGTGGTGACGTTGTGATCCACCCTGGGCTTTGTTTTGCTTTGCTGGACTGGTCTTGTGACCCTTTGTTCTCCCCCACTTTGCCTATGGGGGTGTGTTAAACTGTATTATGCTTGTAGGCTGTAGTGGGGTAGCCAATATGGGGTACAACCCCAACTAGGGTTTCATATTTGTACCCAAACTTCTGTTAGTTCATTCATTCTTGCCTAGTGATTCTGACAACACGTGCCCATATAACGGCACACTCCAACTCCCTTATTTCCCCCTCACAACTTTGATAGTTAAGTTTAGTTTTCTTCCCCGCCATGGCGTCGCCCTTCACCCTGCCCTCCCGCTGGAGCCGCCCCTTTCTACTCGATCTCGCCCGTTTTTTTTTTTTTTTTTTTTTTTTTTTTTTTTTTTTTTTTTTTTTTTTTTTACGACGCCTCACGACCCATGCTATGCGCGGCTTGCACGAACGTAGGGTGTGCGTTCCGATTGTTAAGGCAGATCACGGGCCGCGAAAATAGCGCCGTTTTCCATTCTAGCTTAATATTAGGGTCTCTCAAAACATACATGCGACTTCGTCGAATGCCCCGTCGGAAGCGCCTCGTGCCGACGCGTGCTATAGGGCGCGAAAGCGATGCGGCCTGAGGGTCCCATGGGGTCGGTATTGGTTTTTTTTTTTTTGTTTAATGTTGGCCATTTTTAGTTTAGAGTCATTGATTGGCCCCCTCTTGCCACTGAGCGCCAGAGCCGTTTGACAACTGTGGTCTTTGCATGCAGGTCCAGGGGAAGATGTTCAAGACCTTCCATGTATTTTAGACATGGCTTGTTATTTGCTTGCATGCATCCTAGATCTATAGATTTCTTAACCAATCTTGCACCAGAGGGTGCAGTAGATCCTTGTATGCACTACCATCATCATGGACTTTATATGTGGCTGTGGATTCATCTGCACTACCAGCCAGGGTTTGATAAATCACAAGCAAGTGTGTAGAAATAGTTCTCAAGCTTCAGATAGTGCCAACGCAAGGATACTCGAAGGGCTAAAGCGTAAACGTGAGAATGATGTGAACCGGTTGCTGCGTGCACGGATTGCGCCACGTGGAGCAGCAGGCGTGCCTTTGACCACCACTAGTGGTGCACCTTCTGTGCAAACCGGCGTCAACTCCCCCCCGTTTGAGTTTCCGACGTCGCCCGATAGCGATGGCGACGACGACAACATCGAGTTTTCATCAATGGATGCTACGGCAGACTCTACTCCACAGAAACTCCCCTTCGACACAGACCTGGCTTTGGCGAAAGCGATTCGGGGTTTTAATGGAGGCATGGGGATGTCGGCAACGGACATTAACACGTTACTAGGCGTGTTGCATGAGGTCGGTTACTCTAAGCCATCATACAAGAACAGCGCAGGCTTGGGGAGGTACAAGAAGTCCTTACTGGCGGAGGCTACGGGCACAGTGGAATGGAGAGCGGTGGAGGTGGTGTTGAGCAACGGCATGAAAGTCACAGTGCACGTAACCTCTATAGTGGAGGCTTTGAAGGCGATGTATTCGGATAGCGCGAACAAAGACGGCTTTGTGGTGAAACCGGCAGCGGTTTACACGTCCGACAAGCAACAACGGATATACGCGGGGCCCAAGACAGGAGATGGATGGATTAAGATGCAGGAGGAATGTCCGAGGGGTGGCGTGATCGCAGCGTGCATTCGGTACAGCGACGGGACAAACCTGAGCAACGATGGGCGTGTTACAAGACATCCGATATATTTCACCCTCGGAAATGTCACGCTCAAGAATCGTTGGCAGCCACACGGGCATCGGATGGTTGCTATGCTTCCGCCACTTCCGAACGTGGACTCGCGGACGGACGAGGGAAAGGTGCTTCATCGGGAGGTTTTCCAACTGGCGTTGGATGTGGTGCTCAAAGAAGTCAAGGAGGCATCTTATGCGTGAGTATTTCTTGAGTGTGCGGGTGAGTCCTGATCATTCTAACGGGTGTGGGTGTATGGGTTGCAAGTGTATTTTATCGCTACGATGAGATGTTGCATGCTCACCTCATTTGCACATCCACACCCCCTCCCCTTATAATTGTATCTCTCCCATGTTAATCGGTTTTTTTTACGTGAGCAGTGGCATTGTAACGGAAGACCCTTTTGGGATTGCACAAGTGGTGTTTCCCGCAGTCTACGCATATGTGGCCGATCACCCCGAAGCGTGCAAGCTGGCGGGGACGTTCGCTAGTCACAAAGCAAATTTCCCGCGCCACAGGTGCCTTGTAAAACGCGAAGACATTAGCAACATGGAGGCGGTGGTGGAATATCGCACAGAAGCTGACCAGAGCAAGAAAGTTGACTCGTTGTTGGCGTTGCCGAGTGGGCCCGAGCGCAACAAGGCATCAAAAGCAATCAGCAATCATCCCATCAAGGTACGAATGGATTGCGCGTGCGTCTTTTTGTAGTTGCGTGTGGCTTTCTGTGTCTGTCTGTATGTGTGTGTGTGTGTGTGTGTGTGTGTGTGTGTGTGTGTGTGTGTGCATGTGTGTGTGTGTGTGTGTGTGTGTGTGTGTGTGTGGGTGGGTGCGTGTGTGGGTGCGTGCGTGCGTGCGTGCGTGCGTGCGTGTGTGTGTTTGTGTCTCGCGTATGTTCAATCCTCCATGTTTCAAACACAGTCTCATTTCAAATTTGCATGTGTGTTTCACATTCCCCGTGCTAAGGGTTTTATTTAGTGATCGAATCCTTTGTTTCACACATACGCCCTTGCGCAGGTAGCCTTGTGGGGATTCAGAGGTGGACATTCGCTTGTCGGCAATCCGTATCGTGCTTTACTGGTCGAGGTGATGCACGCCTTGGACCTTGGGGTCTTCTTGCACATTGTCTCGTGCATTCGAGCGTATTACGCAAGAGATCGCGAGTTCCTACGTTCGCTCGACATTGAGTTGCAGCGGATTGCCACCGACACTCGAATCTCGGGTTTCCGGATTCCATCGTCTGAGAAGGGCGGTTATTTTGCGGAAGCTGCGCGGTTTCAGGCGTTTGAGCATCGTGCGGTGATGCAGGTGATCACAATCGTGCTCGCCAACTGCGGCGTGCCGAACTCGATCGTTGGTGCGGTTGCGGCATTCGTGGATTGTTGCATGCTTGCTTCCCGGCGTTGGTATCACACCACAAAGACGCTGCAAGAACTTGATGCGGCCATCAAAAGGTATGTTCCTTAACCATACCGTTCCTTGTAGTTTTGTGGCTCGAAGCTTAAACGTCTTTGTGTTTTATCCATTCGTTTTTTCCACATCCTAACCCTTGTCTTGCATGCTTGTACCGTGCTCTTGATGCGTGCCATTCTGTTGTGTCTTGTGCTGAGAATCCTAATGCGTGCCATTGTGTTATGTATGTGGAATATTTTCTTCGCATGTGTCACACTCTTACAGGTTGATTCCACTCTTGAAGGATGTGTTCGCAAGCCTTCAAAAGTCGGAGTTCGACATCACCAAGGTGCATTCGTTGGCCCACGTGGTGGAGGACAATCGGGGGTGCCGATGCATTATAGCGCCAACATCAACCGCTAGTGAAGCGCGCGTACCGTGCAAGCAACAAGAGGGATCCAATCCCTCAAATTGTCAAGCACGATGTGCGAATGCACATGCTACGCGTGCTTCAAGCATCGGAGGCACCGAGCGAAGACGGACCAAAACGGATGGTTGCACTACAGGAGGTACGTGTATGGGTGTATGTGAGTGTGTGTGAGTATGTTGTCAGAATGTTATTGTCTAGCCTGCAGTGGGGTGCTCAATAGTGAGTACAACCCCTTAGGGTTTCCTATATGTATCCTGCTGCTTGCTAGTTCATCATCATTCCCATTCTCACAATTCTCCTTCGTATACCACAAACCCTAGTCCTAGGGCACAACCTACTACCTCCTAGTGTGGGCCTAGGCTACTAAGCCTAGGCCCCACTCCTAGTATTCACGACATGGTATCAGAGCTTAACGTTCCTGGCCTGTGGGCCCACTTCACTGCTTCCGCTGCTACTGCTACTCCCTGTCCGCCGCGCGCCCCGAGGCGCGCGACGGGTTCCTGCCCCGTCACTCGGCACGTCGCCCCCGGGAGGCGCTGCGACGGGCGACGGGGACCCGCGCGTCGCCCCCCGTCGCCCGTCGTGGCCTGCACGCGGCCCGTACACCCGGCACGCGGCCCGTACGGGCTGCGCCAGGCCTGCGCGCGGCCCGTACGGGCTGCGCCAGGCCCGCGCGCGGCCCGTACGGGCTGCGCCAGGCCCGCGCGCGGCCCGTACGGGCTGCGCCAGGCCCGCGCGCGGCCCGTACGGGCTGCGCCAGGCACGCGCGCGGCCCGTACGGGCTGCGCCAGGCCCGCGCGCGGCTCGGACCGCCTGCGCGCGGTTCGGGAGGCGGTGCCAGGCCCGTGGGCGGCCCGTTCTTCGCTTCCCCTGTCCTCCCCGCTGTCCCCCGTGCTTCTGAAGGCGCCCCACCCCTCCTTCTGCCCGTTCTCCTGGATTAGGGTTTGGGGTGGGGGGTATGGGGGTGCAGCTTCAGTGTGCCGTTCCCTGCTCCTCCTCCTCCCTCGTCTCCCTCTGCTACAGCTGCCGCTGAGGGGGGTGGTGTGTGGGAGCCTAGGGTTTGGGGTCTAAGGGGGGTATCGTCGGAGTGGAGCTAGGGTTCCAGCAGGGGGTGTGTGAGAGGGGGGTGGGACAGTCGGGGGAGGTTGAGCGGAGGCTGCCGTCTTGTCGTCAGCAGCACCTGTAGTCCGGGGCGCTTGTTCCGGTAGCCCAGTCGTAGCCAGCTGCGCCAGTCGCCCGTGGGTCCGTTGCTCGTCTGCCGCTCTTCTTAGCCGCGGAGCCAGTTACTCCTGTAGTCCGGGGCGCTTGTTCCGGTAGCCACTGAGCCAGTTTGACTCCTGTTGCCCGTGTGTCTGCAGCTTCAGCCGACGCCTCTTATCTCCTCTCCACCTACAGTCTCGCCTCCTCCTCCTCACTTGACCCCTTGTGACTGCCTCTAGCTTTGCTCATAATTGTGAACCTTAAACTATTGCTTCTTGCTTGTGCTCAGAATGAGTGGTGACATCGTGATCCACCCTGAGCTTGTACTGCTTTGTTTCCTCTGCTGATTACACCCCACTTTGGCTATGGGGGTGTGTCAGAATATTATGCTCTAGCCTGTAGTGGGGTGCTCTGTAGCGAGTACAACCCTTCTAGGGTTTGCTATTTGTATCCCCATTCTTGCTAGTTCAGTCCTCTTTTGCCTTCATTCTCTCTTGCCTAGCTAGGTCAACCCTAGCTATGGCTCCTCAGTATACCTACTATTACGACATATGTGTGTGTGTGTGTATGTGTGTGTGTCTTTGTGTGTGTGCGCGAGCACGTGCGCATGTATGCATGCATGTGTGTGTGCGTGCGTGTGTGTGTATGCGTGCGTGTGTTTGAGTGTGTATATGTGTGAAGAGGATGTGTATGTGTTTGAGTGTGTGTCTGTGTGTGTGTTTATTTGTCCATACAGTTGCTTTCTCTGGTACCTTCCACTACCGTATTAACATCGAACATCCTTTTTCTAACGCCTTTGCACTTGACCGTGCATCTGTCATGCGATGGAGAGTGGTCACAACACGCTTGCAGCCACAAGCTTCAGCGTAAGCTGGAAGGAAAGCATTGCGGATGGGTGTGACAAGTGGAAAGCGCATGCGTTGGCCGCGCCAGGTGACATGACCAAGCTCAAAGGTCTGTTGGAAGGCACAGCGGAAGAAGACGAGGTACTGAACAGTACGATACGTGTGAAGAACGGCATGGCTATTCCCGGGGACGAGGACTTTACCAAGTACTCCAGTCAGACACATTATGCGTGAGCCTGCACGTCTTTTGGCGACAAACCATGGTTCAGCAACGTGGCAGTGCTTGGTGAAGAGGAGGTTGCGGCTGCAGGGGGTGAGATCACAAAGCGCAAGGTGATTTGGTATGCGAGGCTGCTGCTGCTTTTCACCATCGAGGTGTACACGCCACTGACAGAGGCGTTTACCAAGCACGCGTATGCCTTTGTACGCTATTTCAGAGCCACTGGTGTGGTGCACGCATCAAAGTGTCCGGTATATGTTTGGGAGGCAGGTGAGAACGAGTACCAACTGCTTGAGCTTGATAACGTTCTGCGCGTAGCTCATATGGTTAAGCTTAGTGAGGGTCGTTTTGTGATGAACAAGTTCAAATTTTATTAAATAACAATGAATCATCTTGGGGGTCAGGATTTCCAGAGGCAACTCTCACTGCTATCGCATTCCACAAGATCTGGGTGGAAAGGTGTGATGCAGTCTTCGAAAGGGGTCATTTTCGGTCCAAGAGGGTGCTGCGCAGAATAGCGGCGACTTTCTATACACACACGAGGGTTTATCTACGTGCGAAGAAGGGGAATAAACGGGCAGATGTGGTGCTGGGGCCGGGGCAGCGCTCTCCCTTGGAGCGGCTGGATCCGGACGAATTCCGGATGCTGAGCAGGGTTTGTGACAGCTCAGCAAGAACGCTTGCATGGACCAGTGGCTTCACCTCCAGCTGGGCCAACCCGCGTACGATCTTCAATCCCCCTGAAGATATCAGGATGGGTACGGTAGCTGGCTGCTATCTAGGCCCATCGGCTACAGTTACGACTGTTAATGCTTGTATGCACTGCTATAGTGGATCTTGCATTGCAAAATAATAATAATAATAATAATAATAATAATAACACATCCAGCCCCTTTTCCTTCCATATTCAACTATTCAAACATAACTTTCACCCGTGATTTGCAATAACAGAGAAAGACCTGTGGAGATTTTCTATTTTGTCTTCGTGTAGGTGTTGCTTGTTAAACTGTATTATGCTTGTAGGCTGTAGTGGGGTAGCCAATATGGGGTACAACCCCAACTAGGGTTTCATATTTGTACCCAAACTTCTGTTAGTTCATTCATTCTTGCCTAGTGATTCTAACATGGTATTCAGAGCAGGAGGTCCCTAGGACCTACCGATCGTTTTTAGGGCCCACCACCGCTCGCATGCGGTTACCACGCTACCCCGTTCCCTAGCCTCGTAGCGCCCTCGTGCGCCCTCGTTAGCGCCCTCGCGCGCACCCTCGTTAGCGCCCTCGCGCGCACCCACGTCAGCGCCCTCGCGCGCCCCTTCGTTAGCGCCCTCGCGCGCCCCTTTGCTAGCGCCCTCGCGCGCCCCTTGCTAGCGCCCTCGCGCGCCCCTCACTAGCGCCCTCGCGCGCCTCTCACTAGCGCCCTCGCGCGCCCCTCGCCGAGCCGCCCGCTCGCAGCCCGCCCGCCCGCTCGCTGCCCGCTTCGCGGCCCGCTCGCTACGCAGCCCGCCCGCCCGCTCGCTGCCCGCTTCGCGGCCCGCCCGCTTCGCAGCCCGCTCGCTCGCTGCCCGCTTCGCGGCCCGCCCGCTTCGCAGCCCGCTCGCTCGCTGCCCGCTTCGCGGCCCGCCACTTCGCAGCCCGCCCGCCCGCTCGCTGCCCGCTTCGCGGCCCGCCCGCCTCGCAGCCCGCTCGCCCCGCTGCCCGCTTCGCGGCCCGCCACTTCGCAGCCCGCCCGCCCGCTCGCTGCCCACTTCGCGGCCCGCCCGCATCGCAGCCCGCTCGCCCCGCTGCCCGCTTCGCAGCCCGCCCCCCGCCCGCTGCTCGCTTTGCGGCCCGCCCGCCTCGCAGCGTCGCCCGCCCACCGTGCTGCCCGCTTGCAGCGCCGCCTGCCCGCCGCGCTGCCCGCTTTCCGGCCCGTCCGCCGCGCTGCCCGCTCGCAGCGTCGCCCTCCCGTCGCACTGACCGCTTGCAGCGCCGCCTGCCCGTAGCGCCAGCCTCGCCCGCTGCTCTCTATCCGTGCACAGTCGTCTTCCCCTGCTGCGGCAGCTTTCGTTACTCTGTCACACTGTCGCTATGGCTTCCATTCGCGTGCTGTCGTTCGATGCTGTTTCTCCTGAGCGATAGCAAGGAGCATGTGTCGCTCTATGACTACGCGTCTGGTGCTGCGCCTGCCCCTCCTGCCACAGCTGAGCTTAGTGTTCGTTCCCACTGGCAGACTCGTGACGCAGCTGCTCGCCTAGCCATTCGCAGTCACCTGCCGTTAGCTGAGCTCGAACATTTTGGCGACTGCAAATCCGCTAAGGCCCTGTACGACGCTGTCGTCGCTCGCTACTCCTCGCCTGCCACAGCCGAGCTTAGCCGCCTCATGCTGCCGTACCTGTTCCCCGATCTGTCCACCTTTACTACAGTCGCCGATCTTATCACCCACCTTCGCACTAGTGATGCTCGCCTGCGTGCCGCCCTTCCCACCGAGTTCTGCGCTAAGAACCCCCCTCCACTGTACTGGACACTCCACTTCATAGTCACCCGTCTCCCTGACACCCTCCGCTCAGTTCGAGACCACTTCCTTGCTCGCTGTCCCACTGAGCTCACAGTCGCCCTCCTAGAGGAGCACCTGCTCGCGGCCGAAAAGAGCATTGTAGCTGTCGGTGCTGCTCGTGGCGCTCCTCGCACCCCCATCTTTGAGGGGTGTTCTCCCTCTCCCCTCGCTCCCTCCTACGCTGCTGCTGTTGCTGTTGACTTCCTTGGTGCTGAGTCTGTTGGCGCTGCTTCTACTCCTGGTGGGAGGCGCCGCACCGGCAAGGGCAAGGGGGGCAAGGGTGGTGGTGGTGGCGCTGGGGGGGGAGGAGGTGGGGGAGGTGGGGGGGGAGGCGGTGCTGGAGGGAGCGGTGGCGGGAGCGCTGGTGAGAGTGGGGTCGGTGGTGGAGACGGGGGCGGCGGAGGGACCAGTGGCAGTAGTGGCGGCGGCGGCGGTGGCGGTGGTGGCGGTGGTGGCGGTGGCGGTCGGAGCGGTGGCAGTGGTGGCGGCGGAGGTCGGAGTGGAGGCACTGGCTCTGGCCAGAGCTCCCAGCAGCAGCAGCGTCCCCAGACGACCCAGCAGCTTCGTGAGTGGCTTGCTCAGCGTGGGACGTCGGGGGCCAGTGCCCGCTGTTCTTATGTCATTCGCACAGGTGACCGCAAGGGACAGACGTGTGGGAGGTTCCACACCCCGTACCGCTGCTTCTCCCGCCTTGACGACGCTTGGCGTGAGGAGATGGGTGCGGATGTTGAGCGCCCCCGCTGGGCTGAGCTCATGAGGGCTGGTGTTGATGTCTTTGCTCTTGACTATGATGCTATTATTGCTGCCATGTATGCATTGACTGTTAGTGCCGAGGGAGACTGTTACTTGTGTGTGCCGCCTGACCCAGGTATAGAGCCCGCTGCCCTGGGTACTAGTGAGTCTGCTCTCTCTGGTATGGTGCCCCGTGTACTTGCTCCCTCCAGTGCTGTCCCGACTGGTTTCGAGTCTGCTCTCTCAGGTACAGCACCCACAGAGACTGCTCTCTCAGGTACCGCACCGGCTGAGGCCTGTCACACCTTCACCCTTGACTCAGGTGCTTCCCGTTGCTTCTTTCGTGACAGTACTGAGCTCACACCGCTCCCTGCACCGGTCCCAGTCTCCTTGGCTGACCCCTCTGGGGGCCCAGTCCTTGCCCAGTCCACCACTGTCCTCCCTTGTCCGGCGGTTCCGTCTGGCTCGTTGTCGGGTTTCCACCTCCCCTCGTTCTCGACGAACCTGGTGAGCAACGCTGTCCTCCAGGATCAGTGGGTTGACACCTTTACCCCTGGCGGACAGCGTGTGGCGATCTGCACGTGCTCCAGGACTGGCCGTCACCTGGCTACGTTCACCCGTCGGCCGGGGTCGAGTCTCTACACACTGACCACTGCGTCTCCCCAGGTAGCTGCTGTCGGTCAGGTGTCTGCGTCAGGTCTGGTGGCCCACGCCTGTGAGTGTCGTTCCCTGTCGCACCAGACTCTTCTCTGGCACCACCGCCTGGGTCACCCCTCCTTGCCACGCCTTCGTGGCATGCACCGTCGCCTCCTTGTGTCCGGTCTTCCCCGGTCCCTCCCTCCCCTACCTGCCTCGCCTGCGCCACCCTGCCTTCCTTGCGTCGAGGGGCGGCAGCGCGCCGCTCCTCACTCCTCCTCGTTCCCCCCGACAGAGGCTCCTCTGGAGACCCTCCACCTGGACGTGTGGGGCCCAGCCCGCGTTCGTGGTCAGGGCGGTGAGCGGTATTTTTTGCTGGTTGTCGACGACTACTCGCGTTACACCACGGTCTTCCCCTTGCGCACCAAGGGTGAGGTCCCTGCTGTTCTGATCCCTTGGATCCGCACGGTTCGTCTCCAGCTCCGCCGCCGTTTCCGGACGGATCTTCCTGTCCTGCGTCTGCACTCTGACAGAGGTGGTGAGTTTTCCTCCGACCTCTTGAGGACCTTCTGTCAGGCGGAGGGCATCGAGCAGACCTTCACGCTTCCGGACTCCCCACAGCAGAATGGGGTTGCTGAGCGCCGCATTGGCCTGGTCATGGAGGTCGCTCGTACCTCCTTGGTCCACGCGGCGGCTCCCCATTTTCTGTGGCCGTTTGCTGTCCGGTACGCCGCGCATCAGCTCAACCTCTGGCCCCGTGTCTCCTTGCCGGAGACCTCGCCCACACTGCGTTGGACGGGGGAGGTTGGCGATGCGTCGCGCTTCCGGGTGTGGGGTGCTCGTGCCCTTGTCCGCGATACGTCCGCGGACAAGCTCTCCTCCCGCACGCTTCCCTGTGTCTTCCTTGGCTTTGTCCCTGACGCGCCTGGCTGGCAGTTTTACCACCCCACCTCGCGCCGGGTCTTCGCCTCTCAGGATGTCACCTTTGACGAGTCGGTCCCTTTTTACCGTCTCTTCCCCTACCGCACTGCCCCCCTCCCTCCCCCGCCGCTTTTCCTTGCTCCTGGTCCCCCTCCGGTAGACCCCCTTCCCCCTCAGGGTCCTGCTCCTTCAGGTGTCTCTCAGGTAGACCCTCCTCCCGTCGCTGAGCCTGTCGAGGTCACAGGTGACTCAGGTGCTGCTGCGGGTGGTGCTGCTGGGAGTGCTGAGCCTGGGGGTGCTGAGCCTGGGGGTGCTGGGCCTGGGGGTGCTGGGGCTGCAGGTGCTGGGACTGAGGGTGCTGGAGCTGAGGGTACGGTGCCTGAGAGTACGGAGCCTGGGGGTGCTGCGACTGGGGGTGCTGAGCCTGCGGGTACTGAGCCTGCGGGTACTGAGCCTGGGGGTGCTGCTACTGAGCCTACGGAGCCTCGGGTTACTGCGTCTGGGGGTGCTCCGGTTCGGGGTGCTGAGCAGTCTCTCACACCGCAGCAGCTTCGTGACTGGTACGTCCGACGCTTTCGTCGTCCTAGTGGCTCGGCTGGAGTTGGGGGTGCTGGAGCTGCTCGTCCTGGGGGTGCTCGTACTGGGGGTACTGGAGCTGCCGGGACTGGCTGTTCTGGGAGCACTGCGACTGGAGCTGCTGGAGCTGGGGACTCTGGCGCTGGCGGTGCTAGCGGAGTTGGAGCTGCCGACTCTGGGGGTGGCGCTGCTGCTGGTGCTGCGGACCCACCTGGTGGAGCTGCTGCTGGTGCTGACGAGTCGGACGGTGGAGCTGCTGCTGGAGCTGGGGACCCGGCCGGTGGAGCTGCTGCTGGTGCTGTGGACCCGGACGCTGGAGCTCCTACTGGTGCTGAGGACCCGGCCGCTGGAGTCCCTTCTGCTTCTGGAGACGCTGCGCGGCCGCGACCGTACTTCGTACCGCTCCTTCAGCAGGTTCTTGGGCAGGCTCCTCCTCCTTGTCCTCCTCCCTCCGTAGAGTGTCCTCCGCCTGTCCAGCCGCAGTCACAGTTACCGCCTGCCTCGCCTCTCCCTGCTCCCTCTCCTTATACTGGTCCCACAGGAGGTCTTACAGAGCGTCGTGAGCCTGAGTCTCGTCCTGCGTCGCCTGTTCGTCCTGCTCGCACTGCTAGTCGTGTCCGTCGTGAGCGTCCTCCTCCTGTCCCAGGCACTCACTACATGACTCTGCGTCCCTCTACTGCTCCTCGGCGTGTCCCTCTACCGTCTCCTCCTGCGTCCTCTTTGCCTGCCGTTCCGGACCCTGAGTCTGACCGGTATCGCGCTGAGCACCCTACAGTCACGCGTCTCCTCGCTACTGTTGTCACTGACCCTACCTTTGAGTCCTCGGCTGCGTCTGCTCTGGTCGCTGAGTTGGTTGACTTTGCTGCTGCCTGTCGTCTAGACTACGCTGCTAGCCTTGTTGCTGCGTCAGAGTCTGCGTCTGTCTGTCCTCCGTCCGTCGGGGGTGAGTGTGCTCTTGGCACGGACGTCCTTGAGGACAGGCAGGAGGACTTTGACTCTCTTGCGGCTGCTGTACCTCATCTCGTGGCCTGGTTGCTTGCCCCTGAGGGAGACCCGGATGCACTAGACATCCCCACTCCGCGCACTTACGCAGAGGCGATCTCGGGTCCCTACTCCTCTCAGTGGCAGACAGCCATGGACGCAGAGATGGCATCCTGGAAGTCCACAGGCACCTACGTCGACGAGGTTCCCCCTCCTGGGGCGAACATCGTCGATGGCATGTGGATTTTCAGGGTGAAGCGGCCGCCAGGTTCTCCGCCTGTCTTCAAGGCTCGTTACGTTGCTAGAGGCTTCAGTCAGCGTCAGGGGGTCGACTTCTTCCAGACCTTCTCCCCCACCCCGAAGATGACCACTCTTCGGGTTCTGCTGCACGTTGCTGCTCAGCGTGACTACGAGCTTCACTCTCTTGACTTCAGCACAGCGTTCCTGCAGGGCAGCCTGCACGAGGAGATCTGGCTGCGCCGCCCACCTGGCTTTACTGGGTCGTTTCCCCCTGGTACCCAGTGGAGTCTCCGCCGGCCAGTCTACGGTCTCCGCCAGGCGCCACGTGAGTGGCACGACACACTGAGGACTACTCTTGCGGCTCTTGGGTTCGCGCCGTCTACTGCTGACCCGTCGCTGTTTCTGCGCACAGACACGTCGCTGCCGCCGTTCTACATTCTCGTGTACGTCGACGACTTGGTCTTTGCTACTGCTGACACTGAGGCACTCGCTCGTGTGAAGTCGGAGCTGCAGAAGAGACACACCTGCACTGACCTGGGTGAACTGCGTAGCTACCTTGGCTTGCAGATCACCCGGGACAGAGCTCGCCGCACCATCACCCTGACTCAGTCACACATGGTGCAGCAGGTCCTTCAGCGCTTCGGCTTCCAGTTCTCCTCACCACAGGCCACACCTCTGGCTACCAGCCACTCGCTCTCAGCTCCACCTTCGGACGAGTCCGTAGAGCCGAGTGGCCCGTACCCAGAGCTTGTAGGCTGCCTCATGTACCTGATGACTTGCACGCGACCTGACCTCGCGTACCCTCTTAGCATCCTTGCTCGTTACGTTGCACCTGGGAGACACAGGCGAGAGCACTGGGAGGCTGCTAAGAGGGTGCTGCGTTACCTGTGCAGTACATCAGGCATGGGGCTGGTGCTTGGAGGACGCGACAGAGTTGTCCTCACTGGTCACTCGGACGCCTCTTGGGTGGACGACCTGGCTACGCAGCGGTCGTCACAGGGTTACACCTTCAGCCTTGGCTCAGGTTCTGTCTCGTGGCGGTCCACCCGCTCTTCCTCTGTTCTCAGCTCTAGTTGTGAGGCTGAGATCTACGCCACAGCCATGGCTGCACAGGAGTTACGCTGGCTCACCTACCTGCTGACTGACTTGGGAGAGCGGCCTAGTTCTCCTCCAGTTCTGTACGGTGACAACAAGGCGGCTCTTGCCTTGTGTCAGGAGCACAGACTGGAGCACAGGACGAAGCACATTGCTCTTCGCTACTTTCTTGCTCGAGAGCTTCAGCAGCGCGGTCAGCTTCGGCTTGTGTACGTGGACTCGAAGGCCAACACTGCTGATATCTTCACCAAGGCGCTCCCGCCTAGTGATCATCAGCGGCACTGTACTTCTTTAGGCCTTGTGTCCACGTTTCCTCACTTGCTCACTGCTTGACATTCTTTGTACTGTACTTTATATATATCTTGTTGCTTGCTTGCTAGGTTTTGATCACTGTGTTGCTTGTCTTGTACTATATCTAGCACTGCATGTGAACTGGCCTTGTGGCCTTTACTTGTGCTCGGAGTGTGGTGACGTTGTGATCCACCCTGGGCTTTGCTTTGCTTTGCTGGACTGGTCTTGTGACCCTTTGTTCTCCCCCACTTTGCCTATGGGGGTGTGTTAAACTGTATTATGCTTGTAGGCTGTAGTGGGGTAGCCAATATGGGGTACAACCCCAACTAGGGTTTCATATTTGTACCCAAACTTCTGTTAGTTCATTCATTCTTGCCTAGTGATTCTAACATTGCTGTCGTTTGCCAGCACACGTCCTTGTTACACGTCAGCCCTGCCTTGTTGCCGTTGTTGGATGATGAATGCAATAATGAGATCGTGGTTTGCTGGCATTCTGCCCAGCAACTAGGTTGCATTCGTGCCTCGCTGGCGTGACCTACAGTATCCCGGCAGCTGTGCTGTCTGTTTTGTGCCATAGTCCAGCTGTCTTGCTCGATGCCACTTGGGCATTGGTGGCGTGGTTTGCATGATTGGTTTCCTTTGCATGGCGAAATATTTCTGGAGAAACAAGAAAGAAATTTGTGTTGGGTTCGAACACTGAACTGTAAAAGTTTGAATCATCGGTTGTTGGGCCCTTGTTTAGGCAAGTGTCTTTCAAAACCCTACATGCGTAAAACTTTCGTACTGTTTGTCGTGCGAGCGCACCTACCAAACATAATTTTTGGCGAGGTCAACATGGTTGCTACAGCGCTTTTGGAAGCAACACATCGGATGCTTCGATGCCATGCTGCCGCCCAAATAAGGACTTTCGTGCCTCGCTTGCAGCGCATGCTGCTGCACATAACTGCGAAGACACACCTTCTTTGCTTTCTGTGCTGCCCTAGTTGAACGGTCGTGTTGTCGCGTTGTACAACGTGACTGTGGGTTCAATTCCCTGGCCAGATACAGTGCACTGCACCGATAGATCTTTTGTTTTTCTGGCTAAATCCGAGGGACAAGTTTCTGTAAAAACCGATACTTGTTTGATGTTTGGACAAAACACGTCGCCTGATCGGTTTAGCGATTGTGAGAGATTTTATCTAAACACCACTCAAAACCGTGGTCGGTGTGTTACTTTTGTCAAATATCCTTGCTAAGCGCTTCAATGTAACTGTATGTTCAGAGTGTGGGGAAACAAAATGATGTTCTTAAACCATCTCAGGGCGAACCATCGTGCTAACAATTTCAACCCCAAACATTCTGTAAACTTTTGTGTTTCAAGAAGCTTGGTGGACCCAGTCGAGCTTCTCATCGAGCAACTCCATTTCTATTTCTTAGCTCGCGATTCAATTTCATGCTCGAAGCCTGTTAGTGGCGTTCTTGCAGCCATGGCGGTCGGCGTGCCAGCTGAAATTATGGAGCTGCAGCGTAAGCGTTCACGTACTTCAAACCGTCGTCTGGAAGGGTATGAGTTGGGTAGCCCTACCACTGGCGCTCGTAGAATCTCTACCCCTGCCCATCAGATGGGTAACGCCACCGCCCTGCTTCAGGAACCACCTTTGCAAGACCTCGATGCCGGCGCGGCGGAACACACCGCGGACAACGGACTACCCTCTCCCCACGATGGTTCGAATGCCACTGCTCCAGTAGCGCACCGGGCTGCCGCTGTAAACGTTGTTGCCTCTGGCTGGAACCGGCGGTATGTTCAGTGCTTTGTCATGCACTTCTTTAGACATCAACTGTCGTTCCATCTGATTGTATATCTTTTACCCTCTTTTATGTTTACTTATTTGTTTTTACGATTTATTTTCTACGTTTCTGGTTCTCAGCTGTGCCCACATCAGATCGTGACGTTCATCACCCCGAGGCCAACTCGTATAACCACATCGACGCAGCCATACGTGGCGAACCGAAAGAAGTTAAGACTTTGATGCTGCGAATTGAAAATCGTCTTCGTGTTTCGGATGAGATCCAGCAGACTTTAGCCACGACTGTCAAGAATCTTCTCGAGATTGTGCACCAACCGAGTTGGTGCAACGAGAAGACCATGGAGGCAAGTTTCCCTTATTTATTTTCCTTGATTTCTTTATTTTTTAGTTCTAAACTTTTTACTGACCGTGTTCTGTTTTTTCAGCATGCTTGCAAGAAGGCCTGCGATGATCTGCTCAAGGTGTCAGAATGCTATTATTGTCTAGCCTGCAGTGGGGTACTCTATAGTGAGTACAGCCCAATCTAGGGTTTGCTATTTGTACTCAACTGCCTGCTAGTTCAATCTCCCTCTACTTTCATTTCATTCTTGCCTAGTTCTTCTAACATGCTATCAGAGCAGGTCGACCCTCCTGGGTCGATCCTGTGGGTGGGCCCACCACCTAAGCCTTCCGCTGCTACTGCTACTGCTACTGCTACTCCCTGTCCGCCGCGCGCCCCGTGGCGCGCGGCGTCGAAACTAGGGTTTTCAGCCCGCCGTGCGCCCCGAGGCACGCGGCGGTTTTCTGCCCGCCGTGCGCCCCGAGGCGCGCGGCGGTTCTCTGCCCGCCGTGTGCCCCGAGGCGCGCGGCGGGTTCCTGCCCCGTCACTCGGCACGTCGCCCCCGGGAGGCGCTGCGACGGGCGACGGGGACCCGCGCGTCGCCCCCCGTCGCCCGTCGTGGCCTGCGCGCGGCCCGTACACCCGGCACGCGGCCCGTACGGGCTGCGCCAGGCCTGCGCGCGGCCCGTACGGGCTGCGCCAGGCCCGCGCGCGGCCCGTACGGGCTGCGCCAGGCACGCGCGCGGCCCGTACGGGAAGCGCCAGGCCCGCGCGCGGCTCGGGCCGCCTGCGCGCGGTTCGGGCGGCTCTACCAGGCCCGTGGGCGGCCCGTTCCTCGCTGCTCCTGCCCTCTCCACTGTCCCCCGTGCTTCTACCGGCGCCTCACCCCTCCTACAGCCCGTTCTCCTAAATTAGGGTTTGGGGGTGAAGAGTGTGGGGGTGGCGGCTATGGGGGTGTCGGTTGTGAGTTCCTCCCCCTGCTCCTCCTCCTCCCTCGTCTCCCTCTGCTACAGCTGCCGCTGAGGGGGGTGGTGTGTGGGAGCCTAGGGTTTGGGGTTTAAGGGGGGTACCGTCGGAGTGGAGCTAGGGTGTCAGCAGGGGGTGTGTGAGAGGGGCGTGGGACGGTCGGGGGAGATTGCGTGGAGGTAGCCGTCGTGACGCCAGCAGCGCCAGTAGTCCGGATGCCCTCGCGCGTTTCGGTAGCCCAGCGAGCCTGCTTCGCCAGTCGCCTGTGGGTCCGTTGCTCCTGTGTGTGCTCGTCGTAGCCGCGGAGCCAGATACTCCCGTAGTCCGGTGCCCTCGTGCGCTCGGTAGCCACTGTGCGCGCCGCTCCTGTTGCCCGTGTGTCTGCAGCTTCAGTCGGCGCCTTTCATCTTCTCTCCTCTCGCCAGCCCTCCTCCTCCTCGCTTGCCCTCTGTGACTGCCTCTAGCTTTGCTCATAACTGTGAACTTTAAACTATTGCTTCTTGAACTTGTGCTCAGAATGTGTGGTGACATTGTGATCCACCCTGAGCTTGTACTGCTTTGCTTGCTCTGCTGATTACACCCCACTTTGGCTATGGGGGTGTGTCAGAATGCTATTATTGTCTAGCCTGCAGTGGGGTACTCTATAGTGAGTACAGCCCAATCTAGGGTTTGCTATTTGTACTCAACTGCCTGCTAGTTCAATCTCCCTCTACTTTCATTTCATTCTTGCCTAGTTCTTCTAAAACAAGGGTGCAGACGTCTCTGCGCGTGTCATTTACCCTGACAAAGACCAGTTCAAGGCGGCCATCATTGTACACCTCGCCCTGGAGCCTGAAGACTTCGGGAAATTCAATGATTTCTGGAAGAAAGGCGAGTGGGCGAAGAGGTGCACCGAAATTTGCAACGGCCGGCGGGGAAAACTCGGTAACAAATCTCGGAAGGCGAGTTTCAAGCTGCTGAAGTATCCTGACGGCAAAGCAGTGAAAGACTCCCTTGACGATCGGCGCTCTTATGCACGATCCTGCGTCTCTGGTACGTGTACACTATCTGCTAATGCCGTCGTTATTTCTTGTGTCTCACCGCTTCTGTTTCTCTTTGTGCAGAGGATTTTGGCCTGCCGTGGCATGCTGAGGCCGAAAAGCCGTTCTGTAGCGAGGCGTTTTTAGCTGCTGCAAGCAAGTGGCGGAAGAAAGAGGATGGTGTCTTCTCCCTCAGCATTGATCAGCTGTGCTACACAATGGTCGCGGTGAGTTTCTTAGCTTCTCCTTACGTGTTCTTTTTATTTACCGTTTAAATTTATTGCACTGGTTTTGCTTGGCAGGTGGAGTTTGAGATGCTGTCTCGTGAACGAAGCAGCATGTTTTCTGATTCCGAGAACAACACCCGTGAGATGGACAAGAGGAGGGTCCAGGTTGAGCGCTGGGTTCATCGTGCTAGCATCCCGTTAGTAAGTTGGTTTTACTACTTTGGAGATGTTATTGTTAAGGATTGGCAGATTGTAGAGGATATCTAGGAGCTTGATTTAGCTGTAGTGGATGTAGATTTAGTGTAGTCTAGTTTAGGGCGATGTAGCATTCTGTTTCCTAATTTCTAACCAATTTTATTTGCTAGCTTTCATTGCTCAATAGTACATTAGTGGTTAATTATTATCGTGGTTAAAATTGTAGTTTATGTAGCTTTTATATACGTTACGTTAATCTTGTTGAGATCGTTGAAGGAGTAACTATCTCAATTATATTTATTCTATTTTTGTCATCTCTCCTTTGAGGAACAAAGATCGAATAACCATTACGCTGCCGCTTTTGAAATATACATGTTGTGATCACATGGTAACCAACAATCTCAAATTTGTTACGGCTGTGGTTACACCCAACTTTTCGAGTCTCGCATGTGCGAGGGCTTTCTTTTCGACTACGAAGGTAACAAATTCGACTTGCACGCCCCAACTGACATGCGATTCCCAACTCACACAATGCAGTCTCCTCGCAGGTTGGTTTCGAAACTGCGCAGGTTGACAGCAGGGTTGTTCTGTTGCCCCACAATTACCCCCCCGCATTGATTCGCGACTGACAGGACGCCCGAAATCGGGAGTCACCAGGAAGGTTTCCAGCTAATTGCTGGAAGCCACAGTTCTTCGTGCGATGCTGTCGACACTCCCGCCATAAGTTTCGCCGCCAGCTCACACTTCCGTCCCGTCAACCTCCCCTACACCTCAATCTTCTATGTTAAACCCCTTCACGCCATTGACAACCCAGAATCTCTGCCGTCGCTCTTCTCTCTCTCCCCTCGCTATGTTTCTCTCAGTACGCATCACCTTGTCCCGTGATAATTTCCTCCTATCATTTTCTCTCAACTCCTCGTTATTGCTCCTATCACAGGCCCTAAGTTCAAGGCATCACCTTTCTCACAGCTGCACGTCAAAGAGCACAAGGTTCACGCTCGTCTCGAGTCTCAGCTTGTACATGTGTGCGTTTGTGTGTGAGTGCGTGCGTGCGTGCGTGCGTGCGTGCGTGCGTGTGTGTGCAATGGAGTTGGCATGCTATTGTTGATCGACCTGGATTTGGTGAAGTTAGTACTCAAGTGAATGAAGCATTTCACGTCGCGCAACCCTCAGCTAAACTCGCACATCCACCTGCACCCAATCAAAATCGAAAGAGAATTTTGACTGTTCCCATTCACTTCGACAATTGTTTGGTGTGCCAAAAAAAAGAACACAAACACTTGGTTTTCAATTTGGACCCAGCTTGAAGGGGGGGGTTCACTATTTTAGATGCTGGCTTTAAAAACGAAATGCAAAATAGTGAACCTGGGGCCAGATTGAAAAAAGGTTTGTCGAGCGAAACAATTTTCAAACCAAACCGACAAAGTTTGCACTCTTTCATTTAGAGCTTTTATGAACACACACACACAGGGCTCAGGTTTGGATTTGGCCTACTCACGATTGGCAGTGTAGCCTTTTCAAAAACCCTTATGGGCAATGTGTACTTTTCTGTTACACTGATAGAGCAGTGTAACATCAGGTTTTAAAATTTTTTACCCTGCATCATCAGTGTGGTTTTTTTTCGACACAAACAACAAGTAATTTGGGGGGTGGAAGAATGGCGGTGTGTGGCGAAAGTGTTTGTTGTGCTTGCTGAACCAACACGACAATGCATCCAGACAGAACCACCATGGCCGCCTCGGTGGGTGACGCGGATAGCATCGACAGTTGCTGTAGTTGCTGTAGTGTTCGGTTTCTCGGCGTGCTGGCAAGGGAAGCATTCCTAACAGACCAATCGGACACGTAACTGCGGCCTATGCACGTACTGCACGGAAAAAATCCTCGGTACTTCGGTGAGGGAATCACGATCTGACAAATTTCGGGGAAAGGGGGGGGGGGGGGGGGGGGGGAGGGGGGGAAGGGGGGGTTGTCCCTGAACTCTCTTCAGTGTGATCTTCGCTAAGGATAAATTTACCCCAAGGCATCAGTGTGGCCTATATCGATACACTTACAGATCAGTGTAACACTAATTTTCCAAAAAATTACCCCAGCACATCAGTGTAGACCCAAAATTTCACCCTTGTAATCAGTGTAGAAGGGTAAATTACACTGATAACATGAGCCCTACACACACACACACATATATACACACACACATACACAAAAAGAAAAAAAAAACAAAAACACACACACACACACACACACACACATACACACACATACACACACACACACACACACACACACACATACACATACACACACACACACACACACACACACACACACAACACACACACACACACACACACACACACACACACACACACACACACACACACACACACACACACACACACACACACACACACACACACACACACACACACACACACACACACACACACACACACACACACACACACACACACACACACACACACACACACACACACACACACACACACATACATATACATAGATACACACACACACACACACACACACACACACACACACACACAGCACATCAGGCATCACACATCCGTGTGTGAAGCTACACAACACTAGCACTGCGACCGTTCACGCACGTTCTTGCGATTTTGGGCCCAGCTTGGGGTTCAAGCTGGGCCTGGGTGAAGTACCACTAGCTCTTCCGATCATTTTCTTAGGCTTCTTAGTTATAAGTAGCCTGTCTAGCCATAGAACCGTCAACTTAGGCCGTTGTTGTTTCAAATTAGACGCGTAGTGAAGCTGGCTTGGTTGTGTACTATGTTGTGCCGTTTCGAATGCCCCCTCTCTCTCTGCTCCCTTCCTGTCGCCCTCTTTCTCTCCGGTCCCTTCCTGTCACCCTATCTCTTTCCGCCCCCTTCTTGTCGCCCTCGATGCAGTTGTCGCCCTTCCTCACACACCCCCCATCACCCACCCCATCACCTTCCCACTCGCCACAAAACGCCCTCCCGTCCCCCACCCACTTTCTCCTCAAATCACCTGCCTCGATGCCTTCGCACTCGCTCTCAAACGCTCTCCAGTCGCCCTTCATATCTACCCAGTTCATCACCCACCTCTTTGCCTTCGCACTTGCTCTGCAATGCCCTCTCCGCGCCCTTCCTCCCTCCCCTCCCATCACCCATATCATCGCCCGTGCGCTTCATCTCATGTCATCCTTCCCAATTCCCCTCCCGTCATTCTCTTTCCGCGATTTCTACTCATTTATCTCTCATCTCGCAATCGTTTCCGTCGCCCTATCTCTTTCGTCTCTCACCACCTTGAAGCTCTCTTTTTTTTCCCCTCCTTTTGTTTCTCCTATGCTGTTCTTGCCTCCATTGCAGATTCATGTCTGAGGCGTTCTCTGTGCGTGAATTCCTTTTGCCACAATCTGTGAAATTGGCACTGCATGTGAATGGGTGTGGCGCAAACTTGTGACACCTTTGCCAAGAATCGAAATGTTTTCAAACACATCTGAGAAACAAAAAAAAATCAGAACAACACTTCCAACTTTCCAAAGAGTTGAGACTTCAAGTGGAACCAACTAGAAGGGGGGGTTCACTATTTTAGCTGCTGGCTTTAACTCGTACACGGACATAGGTGTCTTTGAATCAGGAACACTATAAGAAACACCAATTTAAAAAACAAACGGGTTGGCATTCAATGCGCGGAGAAATCATATAAATGGTTGCCGTGTTGAATGGTTTTTTCCCAATTAAAATTAGCCCTTAGGTGCATGTACCCCCTCAAAGTACATTGCCTGCTAGGAACTTTCCTAATCCTTTGTATTCCTATATAAAAAATGTACCTCAATGCTGCCTACTTCTATCGAGATTCAAATCTATTTTTACTGATAAACTCTGTACCAATGACATCTGTTTCCGCTGCTACACTCTTGCGATAATAATAGTGATCCTATAAAGGACAATTCAGATTGCATGAGGGTTTCTTAGAAATCTTTGCACATCCACCGCTAATCGAACACAAATCTAAGATGACGTCTATCATACGTTCCCGCCAAATTATGGTCGGAGAATCAAATGGCCAAGTGGCGCCAACCGCTGATTCACCCACCAGCCCAATTTCAAGGTTGGGCAACGAGCGAGAGGGAAGGAGGTTGCTATAGGTTTGCTAAAACATAAAGCAATAAATAAAAAAAGAGGCTCACCACTTACGAAAAAACTATACCACAGTAACACTATATGCAGTTATAGTAATCAGATTAGAAGTAGGTCAATAGAAGGTCAATACTCGACAATCAACATCTCGATAGTTTGACCAACCTCAATGAAGGTTATAACCGGAGGTTATGCATTGCAACAAAGGTAATTGCAGAAATTGCAATTGTCACTACTATTGTAGTGATACTTGTTAACCAGTTGAATATGGAAATGTACCCCGTAGAGATATTTCAGTCTATACCAAGCCCTTAGAAATCAGGCTTTTACGCTGATTTGACTGATTTTCAGCCCCCCCCCCCCCCCCCCCCCCCCCCCCCCCCCCCCCCCCCCCCCTCCCTTTTGAAAGGCAGTCCTTTTTTTTTTTTTAATACAAGACTGAAATTTCAGCCTTTTTTTCTAAGGGGACTGATTTTCTATCGAGCATGTACACTAAATCCAAAATTCCTCATCATTACTATACAATACCTGGAAGTACCAGGACTGCCAACGTTTCCGCATGATCTCCATTAAATAAACCATATTATATAGTGGAAAAAAAAACAATTTGTCAGCTTGAACTGATTCAGTAGTTAGCGAAATGTTAAACTAGGGAAAGGTAATCTTCATTATTTTAGGGACCTCGAAAAATCAGCCTTTTTTTCAAAGTTAGGCTGTGAATCAGCGTTTTTTCGGGCAGGGAGCTGATGGACCAGCGTCACTAACATTGAATGAGAAAGTTTTTGTCTTTTTGTCTGATAATCGGAGTTTTTTTTAATGTTTTAATATGATAAATTAGAGAAATGGTTTTCTATTTTTTTTTATCTGATAAGAAAGACACAAATTTCCTATTTTCTTCTGATTCATCAGGGACCGGTTTCGGTTTTGGCTGATATCAGAACTACCCCTTAGCGTGAACAAGGCGTGATTACAAGTGTTCTCCCGATTACCAAAATGCAGTTGACAGCAAGGCAAAAGATGCTCCTGTAACACATGAATGTGCCCAAAATTTGCTGCAACAGGTGAATCTGCGTTCACTATTGTTTCCCTTGTTTTGTTTGATGTGTTCACTATTGACCATCTTATTTTTCTTACTCATTCTTGTGCAGTTATGGCTTCTGCTAGATGACCAAGGCTCTTGTAACCAACATGAATCAACAGCAGATGCGCCGCATCATGTCTTCACCCTTTCAGGGCATTTAGCTCGACGAGAGCACATACTGCCGGCGAGGTAAGCATATAATTGTTTACCTCACTTTTGTGCGTGATGCAAATATCGTAACACAATTGTTTGGTCACTTGACTGTCGAGAAGTTGTTAACTACTATGGCCTGTGTGGAAGCGTCTAAAACTCAATTACAAGCTAGAAACTTAGCAACACGTAACTTCCGTTGAGACCCTCCGGATGTGACAGCTTGTCACCTCCTAGCCAAGGGCCTAGAAAAATTATAAGGGAGTAGTTATGCTCAGCTTGCTTGTAGAGTGAGAAGACTCGTCAAGCAGAGTTTCGGCAGCACAACGTTGTGTTTCTACCCTCGTTAAGACGTAGTAGTAGAATTCATAAGAAAAAGCATAACAACATGATTGATACAAGCAAATACAAGGATGCATTTTATGCATTTTATACTAACTCCTAGGCACACAAAAGGAAAACACACAAAGCGGTTGTTTAACTGTCGTCCAGGTCTTCGCCTTGTAGTCCTTGAAAAAACGGTTACAAAACTGCTCTTGAAAGTAACTGTCTTCAAGTTGCATTCCTGCCAAATTCCCCAGCTCACTCCCCTCGCGAACAATTTTGACCTTCCGTGTACGATCATGAATACTCGTGTGGGAATACCACTTTTTCGTGAGGCCTTACAGTACATGGCAGTTTCTCACCGTTTTTCATGAGTGCTTACAGCTACAAAATGGTTTTCCACCGTATTCTCTTGTACCGAAAATGTCCCATTATGCGCGCGACGTTTCGAGCGAAGTTGCCGAGTCAACGTGTGATTCGGTTATTTCAACTGAAATCCCGAGCGCCCCTTGACGGAAACCATGCACAACCTATATTTCGGTCGTACTGTGCACTGACGTGCGCAGTACTGCGCATGGGCAGGGCAATTATTCACCCTGTCCGGTTGCGATCGTGCCCACAGTGCACGCTTGCAACGGTACAAGGCACGCGCATGAGCCTGCGGGCCCACACGCATGATCAGGACCCCACGCGCGGGTCCTGACTTTTCCGCGCAGTTGACCTTGACTGACATGATAAAAATCTAGGAGTCAAAACTGACCCCTTGTGAACACTCACGACTCTTCATGAGTCTCGCATTGTGAGGACTCGTGAAACACTCATGAATCTTCAGAATGCTTGCTCGCCATGAATGCGAATAATGTGAAGTGTGAAAATGAATGTGCGTGATTATCTTGCGTGATGCAAAGTGATGTGCAGGCGGCTGGTTGACGTGCAAAATTAATATTTGCACCTAACAAATTCCCCCTCAAGCAGTCGACTACTTGCCTCCCGACTCCCCTTTCACGCATGAGCCTAGTTAAGGCTCGTACCACACAGATTGGCACAACGCCAGTGGGGTTCTTCTGCCAGCCGCTTCTTGAGAAAATATGCCGGTTGAGTCTTCATGTAGAGAGGCTGAATGGTTCCCCTCTGATGTGCGCAGCCAATGCCATTTGATCTGCATGTGCTTGGTGAGCCCATGCAGCACAGCATTCTTGAACATTGCAATGGCACTAGAGTTGTCACAAAACAGCAGTGTAGTTGTTTTCTGCTCATACCCTATCTCCTCCAGCAACTTCCTCGACCAAATCAGCTCCTTGGCTACATGGTATATTGCCATGTACTCAGCTTCAGCAGATGAACTTGCCGTTTCTACTTGTTTCTTTCACCTCCAGCTGATGGGCCCACCACCAATGACACACACGTATCCTCCCACTGAGGACATGTCTTCCTTTTCCGAAGCCCATGTTGCATTAGCAAAACCTGTAAGGAGTATCTCCTTTTCTCCAAAATACTCCTTCTCTTTTAGAACCTCAGCTCTCTTCTGCTTCCTTTGAGCCACGGTTGAGTATTGAACTCCAACAGTTGGATAGGAGTTCAGATACTTGATGATGCGGTCAGCTGCATCCACCTGTTCCTTGGTGGGATTTTGCACCACCCTAGCCAGCTGCCCCACAGCAAAAGAGACATCCGGCATGGTGTGCAGTGTTGCATAGAGCAAGCTCCCCACCACGGACTGAAAACGAGCCTGCTCCCGCTGATCTACTCCTTCATTCTCACCACCCTTGACGAGTTTGAACTCGGATGGAAGAGGTGTGGATGACATCGTCACATGCAATTGCCCGGAAGCCTATCTCCTCCAACACCGATGACAGCTTCTTGTACCAGCAACAAGGTGCTTGTTTAAGGCCGTAGATGGCCTTGGTTTGCTTGCAGACACGTCCACTACCATCCTCATAACTTGGCGGCTGCGTCATGTAGACCTCCTTGTCTAAAGGCCCGTAGAGGAAAGCCGTGGTAATGTCCATCTGGACAATCACCCATCCACACACGGCTGCACCTGCAAGTAGAACACGGAGTGTTGGCAGCTTCACAGTTGCAATAAATGCTTCCTTGTAGTCCTCCCTTTCCTTTTGCTGATACCCTCTTGCAACCAGCCTACTCTTGTAGACTGACACAGCTCCTTTGTTGTCGATCTTTGATTATGGGAATCCAGCCACATTGTATGGCTTTCTTCTCCTCTGACAGCGGCACCAGCTCCCAAGTCCCATTCTCCATCTGGCTGTTGTATTCCGCATCCCTTGACGCCAGCCATTTATCCCTGTCCAGTCCGTGAAGTGCTTCTTCCATGGTCAGGGTTGGGTTGGTGCGGGTGCCATGATGCAGTAGACTTCCTCCTCCTCATCTTCATCAGGGTCACAGCTACTTTGAAGCACCAGCAATGCGTCGTGTTGCTGCTTCTCTCCCCTTTCTCCTCCATAACCCCTCAGCTTCAATGCGGCTGCTCGCATCTGCCTTTTGATCATGGGTGAAAGAGCACGACCTGTGGGCGAAAGTTTGGATTGGGACCTTCGTGGGGAAAGAGTGGGGGGAATCACACGTGTTATGGGGTGAGTTTCTTCAGGTGCAACTGCTGGCTCCACTTCCTTGACCACAGGAAGCTCTGCTGCACCCTCCTCCTCGCGTGCCGTTGCATCTTCCTCTCCTACCCACTCCTCCGCATCAAACCCCATCGTTGTTTGCTCCAGCTGCTGCATGAGTTTCTCCGTTGGCTGCTTGGACCAGTTCCCATAGGTGATGTCCTCCATAAATTTGACATCCTTACTATCAAATACCACTCCTTTGCTCGGCTCCCACAGCAGCCACCACTTGCTTTCTGCTGCCAACCCCAAATGCACACACCAAACAACTGTTGCACCCAACTTGCTACATTGTGCCTTAGGGATGTGAGCCATTGCCATGCAGCCAAACACATGCAGCATATCAATGTGTGGTTTCCTCCCAAGCCACCTCTCCATGGGGACCCATGACTCACCACCAACGTTGGTGAACACCCGGTTCTTCACCACCGTGGCGTGGCGCACAGCATGTGGCCACTTGGAGTTCCCCAACCCAGACTCAAAGAAGAGTGCATGTGCTGTCTCCAAGACCGTGCAGTTAGCCCGTTCTGCTACGCTGTTGGATTGCAGTGTATGAGGTGGTGAGCTCGCGGATGATGCTCTGCTTCTTCAGCCAAGTAGTCAGCTTTTCCCCAAGGAACTTTCCACCCCGATCAGTCCGGAATGCTTTCCACCAGCGGCAGCCACTCATCCAGAATGATAGACGACACGTGAATGCGTATGCCCAAGTTAGTCAGCTCCAATCATCAACGATGGTGAGAAAGTACTTCTCACCGTGTTCCCCTATTACCGGCAGCAGCCCCACCACATCCATGTGTACAAGCTCTAGGAGCTTCTTGCCGTCACATTCGGTTGCATGGAAAGGGAAGCGTGTGAACTTGCTCAGCATGCAGGTTTTGCATTTGTAAGAGATTGCTGCTCCAACCAGCTTCAGCCCTTGACCCCTTCCTCCTTTTGCAGTTGCTGCAGTGCGGACATCACAATATTCCCGAGGCGGCGGTGTGCTATCATCCAGTCCGTTTCACCACCCCTGTTGAGACCCTCAACTCCTCTGCAGCCACAGCGTTGCACTCCTCCTGTGAACTGTTTCCCTTGTCCCACGACATCACCGGCAGTTGCTGCTTCGACCTGCATATGTCACGGCTCTCATGCAGGTCCCACAACATCCTCGTTCCCAGCTGCCCCTTGAATGTTTTGGCAGAGGTCCCACAACATCCTCGTTCCCAGCTGCCCCTTGAATGTTTTGGCACCTTCGGTGGAGGTGCTGATCCCGCACTTGACCAGCTTCCGCAGAGAGATCAAGTTGGCTTTCCGGTCGGGGACAAGCAGCATGTCGCTCAGCACTACCGGTTTGCCATCGGCTCCTTTGAATGCAGCACGTCCCGCCCCCGTCACCTTGAGAGCGTGACCGAAAGCAGACTTCACCTCGGCAATTGTTGCAGTCCCCACTTTGTCAAGGAGCTCGTTCCTTGGAGTCATGGTCCATGCCGCTCTCAGATCCAAGATCCACGTGTTGAGCCGGTGCAGCTCGTCTTCAGCATGGGCGATCACCGCATCCTTTTCCGGCTCTCCAACGTGGAAGAACTGTCCGGCTTCTCTCTCCTTGTGTTCAGTTGGTTCCTCATCGGTGACCGCTCCGGCGCCGCTCCCATCTTGTAACCTGTTGGAGGGGGTCCACCAGGAGGGCATGGATGCGGGAGGAGTCGTGTATTTCTGACACAATCAATGACCTCAAATCGTGTATTTCTGACACATCCCTATTTGCGCAAGAAGTCATAAAGCATCTCCTCAAGAGGATGGAGAGCTTGGAGTCGCTTAGCAATGCGAAGCATTTTCTGCCAGACGCTTACCTTGACGGCGCCGCCAAGAGAGACCGCGTCACGCAGGCCTGGTTCCAATCTCTCCACGAGTTGTTCAAAGCGGAAATATGTATGCTCCCAGATCAGTTGGCGAAGATTACAAACCCTTTATCCCATGGTTCCCATGCACTGATTCCCCACTCCCACATGTGCGTACCTTTGTGCTTGTGCAAATCGAAGCTGAAAGAAAGTGGCGCGAGAGCTTGTGCTGTTCACGCCGATGATGCATGCATAGTACAAGGACCGGAGCTTCCACTCAAGTCTCAAGCACATGATGCGGTGCGAAGATTGAGAGACGACGTACTCGAACATGGTGCGCCTCTGGGTCGCGGTTTCCGTGCTCCCCTTGAGCATAGTGGAGTGTGAGCGCGGGTTCTCCAGGCAGAACGCGATAAAGTCGTGGCTTTGAGAAAGTCTCCATAATGCACATTTCGTAGACCTGATGCGCGTGTCTTTGCTGCAGTACGAACCGACCTGGGACGAGATGAAGGCAGCATGGAGGGTGGGGAAGAAGCGGTGACCAGCGAAGGAAGTGACGATGCAGGAAACGACAGAGAGAGCTCCAAAGAGGAAGGAAGAAGGGGAAGGGACACACTGTTGAAGAGCCTTCAGGCGGCAAGGAGATGAAAGAAGCGGAGGTGAGGAGGAAGAAGGGCAAGTCCCATATGGTGGTAGTCAAAAATGGCTCCGAAGACGAGAGTTTTGATGTGCGAGGGACTGTGGCCCTGGATTCAGTCTCTGACTGAAAGAGAAGGTGATAGAAGTATCTACCTAAGAAGTTTTATGTTTTTGTGTCCACCAAACACGCAGGAAGACTGTCCTCTACCTAAAAAAAAAAAACAAACAAACAAACAAAAACAAACAAACAAACAAACAAACACTTTACATGCAAACAAACTGAAGAACTTCATCTGATATATCAGCCTGTGTCTTAAAAAAATTCTGATGCGTCACACAAGAAACGAAAGGAACTACGGATGGATCGGACAGGCCCTAAGGGCCCGTTTCATGCATCAGGCGGCCTCAAAAGTTAAGGAGAGCCCTAATTGTCATTTACACTCAGTATGAAAAACGTCCTCTACATGAATTCCGTTGTCTTAAACATATCCTATCAGATGTATCGTGTCCAATTGCTCCTCCTTCAGCATAGTTTGTATTGGTACTTGCTTGTACGATCCGTGACCAAAATGATTTCTCATAGTATGAGTCAAACTTGTCAAGATAGGTAGTAGAAAGTTTAGAGGCAGAAAGAGGGGTTGCACTAGCAAGCAGTTGAGTACATATAGGAACCCTAGATTGGGCTGTACTCGCTATAGAGTACCCCACTGCAGGCTAGACAAATACAACATTCTGACACACCCCCATAGTCAAAGTGGGGTATAATCAGCAGAGCAAGCAGTCATAGAGCAGATTCACAAGTGCATGCAAAGCTAGAGGCATTCACAAAGGGCAAGTGAGGAGGAGGAGGCGAGACTGTAGGTGGAGAGGAGATAAGAGGCGTCGGCTGAAGCTGCAGACACACGGGCAACAGGAGTCAAACTGGCTCAGTGGCTACCGGAACAAGCGCCCCGGACTACAGGAGTAACTGGCTCCGCGGCTAAGAAGAGCGGCAGACGAGCAACGGACCCACGGGCGACTGGCGCAGCTGGCTACGACTGGGCTACCGGAACAAGCGCCCCGGACTACAGGTGCTGCTGACGACAAGACGGCAGCCTCCGCTCAACCTCCCCCGACTGTCCCACCCCCCTCTCACACACCCCCTGCTGGAACCCTAGCTCCACTCCCACGTCACCCCCCTAGCACCACTCCTTCGGCTCCCACACACCCACCCCCCTGAGCGGCAGCTGCAGCAGCGGGAGACGGAGGAGGAGGAGGAGCAGGGGGAGGAACTCACAACCGACACCCCCATAGCCGCCACCCCCACACTCTTCACCCCCAAACCCTAATTTAGGAGAACGGGCTGTAGGAGGGGTGAGGCGCCGGTAGAAGCACGGGGGACAGTGGAGAGGGCAGGAGCAGCGAGGAACGGGCCGCCCACGGGCCTGGTAGAGCCGCCCGAACCGCGCGCAGGCGGCCCGAGCCGCGCGCGGGCCTGGCGCTTCCCGTACGGGCCGCGCGCGTGCCTGGCGCAGCCCGTACGGGCCGCGCGCGGGCCTGGCGCAGCCCGTACGGGCCGCGCGCGGGCCTGGCGCAGCCCGTACGGGCCGCGCGCAGGCCACGACGGGCGACGGGGGGCGACGCGCGGGTCCCCGTCGCCCGTCGCAGCGCCTCCCGGGGGCGACGTGCCGAGTGACGGGGCAGGAACCCGCCGCGCGCCTCGGGGCACACGGCGGGCAGAGAACCGCCGCGCGCCTCGGGGCGCACGGCGGGCAGAAAACCGCCGCGTGCCTCGGGGCGCACGGCGGGCTGAAAACCCTAGTTTCGACGCCGCGCGCCACGGGGCGCGCGGCGGACAGGGAGTAGCAGTAGCAGTAGCAGTAGCAGCGGAAGGCTTAGGTGGTGGGCCCACCCACAGGATCGACCCAGGAGGGTCGACCTGCTCTGATACCATGTCAAGATAGGTAGTAGAAAGTTTAGAGGCAGAAAGAGGGGTTGCACTAGCAAGCAGTTGAGTACATATAGGAACCCTAGATTGGGCTGTACTCGCTATAGAGTACCCCACTGCAGGCTAGACAAATACAACATTCTGACAAAACTAATGCGCTATAGCTAAAGTGAGCTCTACTAGCTACACATTCTTCATAGGTTGTAAGGTTATCGATTGTTTTTAAATTTATACAGATGGAAATTACATACGAATGTAAGGAAAATTCCTTTTTCCTCACGCCGCATCCCTGCTTACCGCGTACACGACTGTTCTCGCCAAAACACACCGTTACCACTCACGACATTCGCCTTGACCGCATTCCCCCCACTACACTCGTCGCAACCCAACCTCACGGCTCGGCTGGTAACCCGCGCTCCGGGCCTCCGCTTCGGCACCGCCCAACCTCAGTCTCGACCTCAGTCACAGGCCCGTCGCGCCCCTCCCACACTTCGTTACCATTACCACTTTGGCTTCGCTATATAGTTCTCGCTCATGCCTTCGCTCAATGTACTGTTTTGCTTCGATAGTGCAATTCTTGCCCGCTCGCTTAATTGCATTCATAACACTTGCTATTCAGAGCGTACAATCTCTTCTCGGACCGCACCCACACCTTCGCTTCCCCCCTATCTCAATTTTTGGGGGGGCTAGACGTCTCTCAACGCCTAAGCACCGCCGCTCGAAGTGCTCTCTCGTAAGCACGCACGGCCACGACTGAGGCTCTCGCTGGGCTCACCCGACACCCCCGCCATGGCCGAATTCAACCTTGCGATGTTGAAGCAGGAGCGCCTCGAGGAACCCATGTGCCAACTCCAGGAATCGCCGCTCGAAATCGCGATGCTCAGGGCGGAGCGCGACTCCGCCCGACAGCAATCAACGACGAATGCACCAGCACTAGCACCGACACCCGCGAATGCACCTGCGCAATCGGATGAGCCGATTGTCATCTCGTCCGGCACACCGTCACACCACGACAATGTGGGACAGCGCTCAAGTGCAGCCAGTGATGGCGCCGCCCAATCAATGCCTGACATTAAGAGAACCAAGGTCATTCTGACCGTAAATGCACCTCGCGAAGCCCGTTGTTACGTTAGATTTGCGGCATCTGCGGGCAACGATGACATTGGCGAGCTAATGCCGCTCAAGCCGCAACGCCCGCCCTGCTTTGACCCCAGCCAACGCGAGGTCCGACGGTTCAATCGTGAGTCTTCACAATGAACGTCTTCTTCGACGCCAATTACGTCACGTCGGACGCAGCGAAGATTCGATATGCAGTTTCGCTGTTGCGGGACCCCGCCATGGACTGGTGGCGAGTCATCGTGACGTCGCCATGCGCCTGCGAGCCGCCGTTGCAAGAGGGAGAGCCCTCGGGGCCGGCCGTCACCTGGAGTTTCTTTTGCGAAACCGCCCAGTATAGCACATGAGATGCGTCGTGCGCCTGGCTTCAGGCGCCCTTCGTACCGATCGCGACTTCAATTTCGGCTCGCCATGCGCACATGGCAGTAGCTCGGGTCGGTCCAAGATAACACCAGCAGTTTTCTCGCGCCGTGCGAGCAAGTCGGTTACATGCACGATGCGTAGCGAGTGGACCGTTACGTCGGTGGACTGAAGTCGGACATCTCGCATGAAATCATGTTTTGCGGGCTTTCCAACTTTAACGAAATGCTAGTGCTCGCCAAGACATTTTGCGCCGTCTGAGACCGAGGTCGTGGTACAGACATCGTCCTCGGGGGCCGACCGAGCACGCCACCGTATATGTCGTTGCGGCGAATGCAGCTGCTGCGCTGTTCAAAAGGTGCTGCTTTGCTTGCAATAGGCCGGGCCATCGCAAGAGCGAATGCCCAGAGGAGCTAAGGCGTCAAGGAGCAGAGCATGGGAGGGAGTCTCAGATGCAGGGAAACACCAACAGGCAATAGAGAACGAGCCCATTACTGACGAGACTAACTGCTCGCCCGACCTCACTGACCCTCATTGAGTCACAGTACCGATTCACGCCATCGATTGGACTCGGATGAATAAGGAGGGTACAGCGACGGATTGCCCAATACTTCACAGAGCAGCAAGTCGCAACTTAGTTAATACTGCAACTGCACGGAAACTGCAACTGACACTTAGCCGCTGATTACCAGAGATCGACGCACGCTTAGTTCAGGGCACGCCGCTGGCCATACGGGGAAAAGTGGAAAGAGTGGAAGTCTGTTGCGGAGAGAATTTTGGGTTTACACAGGAAATGCTCGCGACGACACTGGATGGGCACGACATTTTACTGGGACGTGATTGGCTGCGACGCTACAACCTGCAAATTGATTGGACGTCGGATAGCTGCACTGTGCAAAGTAGTGGTAACTGGGTTGAACTACCTCGCTGGTGGTCACCCGAGTCATCAACAGTCCACGTCAACGCCATCACGATGAAATGGGTTGTTGCCGCTGGAGCTGATGCGCCGAGTGATTTTCATAAACTGTTAGCAGTCGTACCGCCTGAACTATAGGAACTGTTGAAACGGTACCCGGGGATTTTTCCCGACGACTTACCAAAAGGTGTGCCACCTCAGCGGGCGCACGACCACCGCATAGAACTAGAGCCGGGGGCACAGCCAACCGTATAGCAATAGTTCAGACTGACACAGCCCGAACTCGATGAACCAAGGAAGCAGTTAGATTATCTGTTAGAAAAGAAATTCATCGTTCGAATACACAGTGATGTCCTTCGAGCTGACCAACGCACCGGCGACATTTCATATGACCATGAACGGCGTTTAGGCCCACTTTTAGGTAAATGCGTGATAGTTTATCTCGAAAATATCCTGGTCTACAGTCGCGACAAGCAGCAGCACTTCACGGATTTAGAAGAAGTGTTTAAAATTTTAGACGAAAACCGCCTACTGACCAAGGGTTCGAAGTGTGAGTTTTTTCTGGACCGGTTAGAAATTCTGGGGCATGTCATTTCGGATGTTGGAGTCGAAATTGACCCGAAGAAGTTAGATACGGTAAACGTGTGGCGTCCCCTGGCCAACATCACGGATCTATAGAGCTTTTTAGGGTTCGTTAATTACGTCCGTCGGTTCTTCCCCAACATGGCACGCTTAACGGCCCCACTGACTGATCTACTGCGAAAGGGAGTGTCGTTTACGTGGGGGGAGAAAGAGAATGCTACCTTCTCTGCCCTGAAAACTGTTCTCTGTTCACCGCCCGTCCTGCGCATTGCCGACCCACACCGCCCATTCGAAGTAGTTACAGACGCAAGCGACATTGTCATCGGAGCCGTACGGTTATAGGATTTCTGCAATGGCCTACAGCCCATCGCATACGAGTCACAAAAGCTGCACCCGCCTGAGAAAAATACACAACCGCGAAATGCTCGCGATCGTGCACGCATTCAAAGTCTGGTGCTGTTACTTGACCAGTGCGGACGTGATAGTACGGACAGACCATAAATCACTACAGTATCTCCGTGCACAGCCCCACCTCAACCCACGATATGTTCGTTGGCTCGACTTCCTCGAGTCAAATTTTCACTACACAGTCACCAACAAAAAAGGGGCATCAAACATCGTCGACACACTGACCCACCCAACTGCCCAAATACATGCCATAATACTCGCCCAGACTAGCCCACTACTCACAGGATTATTTACCCACGGTTATCAGACAGACCCGTTCTTTACCGAAGGCAACTCGCAGTAGTTTGCACCAGCAAAGGGTGTTTATTAGGTGAAAGCCGGCACCCATCGCATCTGTTACCGAGCTACACTTTACTAAGGGAGCTGCTACTGCAGGAGGCATACGACGGAGTTTCCTCAGGTCATTTTGGAGTAAAGAAGACACGGCAGCAGCTGCAGCACTATTACTACTGGCCCGAAATGCTAACCGAGTGCAACGGCACGTGGCATCGTGACCTACTTGCCAGCTCATGAAATCTTCACGATAGCGACCGGTAGGACAATTGCAGCCGATACCATCCCCTAAACATGCTTGGCAGCAGATGGCGAAGGACTTCGTCACGGGGTCACCGGCTGGAGCAAGTGGGAACGACGCGATCCTGGTCGCCGTCGATTGGCTGACGAAAATGGCACTTTTTGCAGCCTACAAAAAATCCATCTCGGATGAAGAAACAGCTCGGCTCTTCATCTCCACCATCGTTCGACTGCACGGTATACCAGTAGCGATTATCAGCAACCGTGACACAAAATTCACCAGCAACTTCTGGCAGAACCTATGACAGCAGTTTGGCACACAACTACAGTTCAGTTTCTTGTACCACCCCAAAACCGATGGACAGATAGAACGGACAAATCAGGCCATCGAGCAGTTGATTCGAGCCACGTGCGATGACCCGACAACATGGCAACAGCAACTGCCACTCATCGAATTCACCTAAAACAACTCCACATTAGCCATGACGCAGCAGTCACCGTTTTATCTCAACAACGGAGAGAACCCCACAGTCCCCACGACCCCGAATCCCAACAACCCGATGCCACGCGCGCAACAGTTCGCAGAAATTTTACAGGGAGCACGGTCCGGAGCAGCAGACGCAAATATAAAGTCAAATATCATCGCTAAACGCAACGCCAATCGTCACCGCCGCCCCGTCGCTTACCAGCCCGACGACCTTGTACTACTTGACACTCAGAACCTCCGCCTGTCCGTCACCCCAAAACTTCGCCCCTGATATTGTGGGCCATTTCGCATCAGCCACATGATCACACCCGTCACCGCCCACCTCCTCCTCCCTACTGACTGGTACGTCAGTCCGTCATTCCATGTCAGCTTGCTTCGCCCATACGTCCCATCCACCAACCAACTACCTCGCAACCGCCCAGCCAGCATGACACGACCGCCAACAGAGCCAATCATCACACCCAAAAAAATATTGAGCCACTGTGTTCGTGATCCACGTGGAGCCCGTAGGATCAAGTTCTTGATCCGCTAGAAAAACCACACACTGTCTGAAGACAACTGGGTACCCTTGGATAGAATCAAGAACCACCCTGTCCTCACCGAGTACCTGCGCAGCCGCAACTTCCGGGATGTACACGCACTCTCGTAAGGAGGGCCTCCTTGGGGAGTGGGGTAGTGTAAGGAAATTTCCTTTTCCTTACGTCGCATCCCTACTTACCGCGTACACGTCTGTTCCTGCCAAAGCACACCATTACCACTCACGACATTCGCCTTGACTACATTCCCGCCACTACACTCGTCGCAACCCAACCTCACGGCTCGGCTGGTAACCCGCGCTCCGGGCCTTCACTTCGGCACCGCCCAACCCGAGTTACAACCTCAGTCACAGGTCCGGCGCACACCCTCCCACTCTTCGTTACAAGTACCATTGTGGCTTCGCTAGATAGTTCTCGCTCATGCCTTCGCTCGATGTACTGTTTTGCTTCGATAGTGCAATTCTTGCTCGCTCACTTACTTGCACTTGTAACACTCAAGAATATTTTATATCACCTACATGAACGCTTAAAGACTGATGTGAAGTACGGAGCTAGGGCAGCAAACCTTCGAACGTAGACGTAGTTGAAACAGGTCGCAGAAATGGGTTAGGGGGTGTCCGAAGTGAATCTCGACGTTTGCCGATGAAAGTTTCGTCGACGAAACTCGACATCCGTTTTGAGCTCTGTGCACTTCGGACACCCCCACGACAAAAAAAGTTGCACGTGCCATGTTTGATACTGTTTTACCTGCCCGAATCTTCCAACATGGAGTCTTGGCCTATCATTGACGTCTTGATTCGTCGCGTAAGTCGAAAGTTAGTTTAGTGTTGAGGACCGATTCTTGAAGATGACGCAATGCTGAATTTGAAATTTGTTTTCACTTACTGGTGTGAGTCATTTGGTTCATTGCCGACATTTGGAGCCCACATTGACTACAGGAGATGTAGCACCTGCCTGGTAGCATTGTTCGACATCCGCCAACGAATGCACGAACGTCGAGTTTCGTCAAGTTTCATCAGGCTGCACTTTGGACACCAAACAGCGTGGGACCTAGTATACAGTTTCGTCGACAAAACTTTATGTTTGCTACAGTTTCGTCGGGGAATGTCGGTGAATTTCCACCCTCGGATCGAGCGTTCCGACCGTCAAGATTCATCGACATTCCCGTTTTGTCTGGGAATGTCGACGTTCACTTCGAACAACCCCTTAGCATCATTTGGATGACATGTTGTTGTAACAAAAGCCGCACGATTTTTCTGCACAATACTGCCACACGTGTGCCGGATCCACTTGTTTTCCAGGGTTCAGGTAAGGGCGCGTTCCTGGCTCGTGTCAAGCTTCGGGCTTTCCCGGGAAGACTCGAAGCTTTGGGTTAAACTTCCTGTCAACCTTTTTTTCTGGGGCAATTTTAGGCCGGAAGACCCGAACTTGGCCTCGAATCACCCAAAGTGGGTCCAACTTCTGGTCATCCGCGGATGACCTGAAGCTTGACACGAGCAAGGAATGCACCCTAAATAGGTCGTGTTCGAGACCCAACTAAATTAGAGAACATTCCCCTCTCATGCGAACTTTTGGGATAAGGCCTAGGGGAAAAGTTTCTCTGTACACTGTAGCAAATACTCTTTCTCTGTACACTATAGCAAATACTCTGACCACGTTCGATAATTCCACATTTTCAACTATAGTCAACTTCAAGACCAAGCAGACAGACCTGCCACAACGCGAGCCACAGCTTCCCGCCAGCACAGCTGAGACCAGCCAAGAACGTACAATAACTAACATTTGTTATCCGGTTGGCCATCATCCATACTTGTCCTTGCATCTTTAGGCAAGGACAACCATTGAGCTTAAGCATTCATGCCATATTCTGTACAACACTCGACAAATTATTCTTACGTTCCTACGGCCAAGTTATCTTTTCTATTCATTCCCTTCACCTTGTAGTGACAAGAAATGTTGTTTTTGCCTTCCACTATAATCCACGTCGCCACGCATCATGTCGGAACAACCTCAATGCAACCTTCTTCCGCTCATTCGCGCGGCCTCGTCGTCTCCATCTGGCACGACGTCGTCCTCTTCTCTCCCTCTCCCGCCGCCGCCACTCCTCGCTCGACCTTATTGAATAAGCTCCCCGCGCTGCCAAGTCCTCCTTCGTCGCGTCCCTCTCCGGTCGTCGCCGTCGCCTGCCGCTCGACGGCAGCGTGCGCGTTGACAATGCGGAGCAGCACCCGTGGAACGTCGGAATTATTCCGCAAACCTGCGTCCTCGCGCCCGCTCTCTCCGAACCCAGCCCAACCGCACTCTCCCCCAACGAACCCGTCGCTACAATTTGGCGAGATTTTTTCCGCTCACTTTCCGTGCCCTCTGTCCCGTTCGGCGACCACCTTCGGCGACACCTCTGACGACCCTTTCGCTGAGCCCGACGCTGTGTTTCCCGTGATTCTGGACAACGCGTCGTTGGAGGCGGTGGAGGTGGGCGCAAGGGAGCGCGACCCGGGCGACGTGTTCCCCGTGTTGCCGCTCCTCGCGCTGCCCGTGCGATTGCAGTCGGGCCTGGGGTCGGAAGTTTTGTGGAAGCTGGTCGTGGTGGAGGCGGTCGATCCGCAAGTCGAGGCGGGGGAGACGGCGGCCGTCGCGGCGACGGCGCTGCCGCAAGTGAAGGCGTTGGCCGACACGGGAGGGTTCACGACGATGGGGCCGGACCCATGGCGGATTCTCAAATCCCCGCAGTGCAGCGACGCAAACGACTGGGTGAAATCTGCACGGAAGGCGCTGCGTGGTGCGCGAGGCACACAGCGCGTGGTGGCTACTCGTCGCGACGCTGCGCTGGCCATCGCTGCAATGGCGGCAGCGCGTGAATGAGGACGCTGTGGAGGGATGGAAGGAGCGCCACGGCCTAGGAGTCAAAGGCACCAGCAGCAGCCTTCTTCAGCTCGTCGTTGCACGACCCGGCTCCAGCAGCAGCGGGTTCTGCGGAGAGACTTACTGTGGGAGTTGCTGGGGAGGCGTCGGGTATAGCGGGATCGAACATCCGTTGGAGGAAAAAGTGACAAGTCAGAGGCGTGTTTTGCCTGCCGCCGCCGAGGTGGAATCGACGTCCGTCATGTCGGCTCGTGGGTTTGCGCGATGCAAGGGGGCACAGGTGGTGCGGAGAGGAGTAGACGACGCGGAGCAACGCGATGCAACAGCTTGCATTTTAAGAGATGACGGTGGCGACTCTACGAAAGTCGACGCCGCAATTGAGGACTACTGTAACGAAGTTACGTTTGCGAGGCACCACGAGGAAAACGGAAGAGAGCACAACGGGGAAACTTGGCAGTTTGAGCGAGCAGGGAGTGACGGCAGCGGTGATAGTAGCAGTCTTGAAAGGGACAGGGTTGTACTGCCGCCCAATCCGTCGAAATTGTTGCCAGTAACCGGCGGTTCTGTATGTGCAATTGGGCGCGGCGCCACGTGGAGCACCGGCAGCCACTCCATTAGCGGTGGTGGCTGTGGTGGGAGGAATGATTGGTCGAATGTGGGAAGCAGTCGAATCTTTGCGAAGTCTCACAGCGTCAAGGACGGTAACGGATTGGGTCAAAATGGAACTAATTCCACTGGCAACCAGGTCTCTCCGCCTCTTGGCGTTCGATGCTCGCAATCCATGGAACGCAATGAAGTTCGCGTTACTGAGAGCGCCGGTTCAAGGCGAAGTCTTGCGTCTGGTTGGGTTGCTTCGAATGATGCAAGCTATAATAGGGAAGGAAACCTGGCTGGCGAACTGGCTGATGCGAATACAAGTTACACTAGCAAAATCAGTAAATTCGGTTACTGCGACGATTTGAGCAGTGTAGTGAGGAGCAATTTGGATCACCTTCACACATGGAATCATGGTTGGTTCAAATTCAGTTCGTCCTTCAGTAGGAGAGGCAACTCCTCCACCACTTCCACTTCCGCCACACCCACCTCCACCACATCCACCTCCACCACTCCCACCCCCAGCAAGGGTAAGAAGCTTGCGTGGGCCGGCCTGGATTCCATCTTTCACAGTTGGCCCTTAATGCGCAGCAGGTCAGTGCGGGAGGGAGACGACGAGCAGCACGTGATAACCCGCAGACGGGGCTCGCATGGGAGGGCTTCTGGGGATGGTAGTAGCGGGAATAGGGGCTCGCCTCCCTCCCTTGACATCGGCGCTGCTAGTGGTGGTGCTGCTAGGTGCTATCGTGTGCTGTCAGGCCATAGACCGGACAGGTTGCCGGTGCAAGGGGAGGGATGGGAGGAGGATGAGAAAGAACGGCGCGAAGCTGGGTAAGGCAATAGGTTACCCTTCACACTGCCTATGGTTCGGTCAAGGACTGATCATAGAAGCTTGGAAGCGAACCAAGAAAGGTATGGCCTGGACTCAAGCAGGAGTTATGATGGTGAATCAGGTAGACAGGGAATTGATCCCGACCGGAGAGGCTTGTCCTCTAGTGGTGGTGCTTATGGTGCCGCAAGCCCAGATTCTCCTTCCGAACATCCGCCTGGGCTCACTCGCCGATGGAGTGTCACCACGCGCATTTCCTTGAAGCACCTTTGGGGCCACACCGGTCAAAATGTTACCTCCTTGCCACATCGCACCAAGGCCAGCAACCACCACCCTAATCATAGTCAGAGCGCTCACCATGCACATGGGTGGGGTAACTGGGGCGCACAACAGCATGTGGCGGGCGAGCCGCCAAGGCAGCAGCATGACCATGCCATGCACCCACGCCCTTCCCATGCTTCCCACGCCTCCCACTCTTCCAGCCCTTCCAAAATTGGTCGCAGTGTGTCGTACAAGGACCCAGCCAGTCAACGGAGAGTGCTTGTGAGAGATGGGTCGCCGGATTTAAGGAAATGGGTGTTTGCAAAAAGCTTGTCGCACAAGGCCCAGCATGGGAGTAGTGACACCGCAACGCGCACTGGGGCTTTGGACTGGGAGGGAGCTCTGTATTAGGATGGTCAAGGAGTGGTGATTAGGGCTGTGTCTGCCACATTGAATCACTAAAAAAAAGGTTCAAACACCTCTTGACAACGTATTGCAACCAGCATTGCTTTACTGATTTCAAATAGTCTCACCCGGTACAGTCAATAACTCCCCGCTCACCTGTATCTTGGCTCTAGGGAGGCAACCCTTTTACAAAATAAACTTCTGGGTCTAAGGGTACATTCCGCCTAGGACATGTCCCTTAGGAAAGTGTCGCAATCACTTTTTGACCGAGTCGCGCCAAAATGTCCGAGAACCTGATGTCACAAGCGGAAATGTACAGCGACGCTGAACGACCTAACGACAATTACACGAGAAGGGTTGTGATTGGGCCCAACCCAGCTTGTCACACAGACCCACCAGGGACAGCGGAAGGGGCGAAAATTTGAAATGTCAGCGGAAGGGTTGTGATTGCGCCCAATAATTGCACCAACTCCCTCCCCCAATAATTGCTCCAAATCCACACCAAGCCGTGACTCATGAACTATAGGACCTAACAATCGCATAGTCATCGACCACCAGAGTCACCATAGCATCACACACCATCATCCCTAACAACAAGGCTGAGCCACGAACTATCCCATTCATCCTCAGACTTCTCGTCGCATGGGTCACCTACTACTACACAATATTTTTCGAAACCATTGCAAAGTCCTTTGTCGGCATGATTGAGGTTGGTGTCATAGAAGAACACAACGAGTCGTCCTCATCATACGGGGATGACTCTGGTGAGAACCGTCGTCACCGTGCTCGTGTACGACAGCAACGCTTCCAGTTGTGGGTGGACGACCTGCAACATGTGCGGGAAAACGATTTTCAGGACATCTTCAGGATCAACAGGGCCATCCTTGAGCACATAAAAACGGGCATGCGTCAGTGCTTGGAACCCGTTGTTGAGTGGACCGGAATCACAGTGGACACTGCCCTACTCGTGGCAATATAATATTTGGCAAGTGGCATCTCGTACGTCGACATGGCCTACCTGTTTGGGGTTTCCAAAACCCTATGCCATGAGCTCGTCGACGTTTTCCTCACGGAGTTCCCGGCAGCCCTCAAGGCCGACTGGGTACGCTTCCCGTCCCATGATGAGCTGCCAGAGATGGCACGAGAGTTTGAAGCCATCAAGGGGGTACCTGCGGTGGTGGATGCTATAGACGGAACTCACATCCACATGAAAGGGATGGAGGGGCACCGGATAGAGTATTGGACAAGAAAATCGGCCTATGCTGTGCAACTGCAGATCACGTGTGACGCTTGTGGCATCATCTGGGACTACCTCATTGGGTATCCCGGCAGTGCACACGACCAGCGTGTGTTCAAGAACAGTGCACTACTGGAAAGGTTACAACGAGGGGACATAGCCCTGTACCAAATTGTTGGGGATGCGGCATAGCCCCTTAGAGATTACTGCCTAAACCCCTTGCATGCCCCACGCGGAGAAGACCTAATGGACGACTGGGCCCAGTGTTTAGGGTTTAGGAGGCGGCGTCACAGGCTGCGTTTCTTCTTCGGCGACGTCGTCGTCGTCGTCGTCACCTTCTTCGTCCTCTGACATTCCAAGATCGTCCTCCTTTTCGTCATCATCGTCAGATGCAACGGTATCGCCGCGGTACTCTGTGGCGGATTCCTCTTCCTCCGGCTCCGCGACAGGACGATGCGTGACGGGGGATCTGGTAGGCTGACGGCGCACGCGAGACGGACCCGCGCGGGGTGTTTGTACACTAGAACCTTGCGGATCTGGCGCTACCGGAGCGGCTAATCCGGTAGGATGACGACCGTTGGCGATTTGCTGATTCATCCACCGGATGTAAAGGATCTCGTTGAGATCCTTGGGGCAGTCGTCAAGGTCGCGGCCCTTACGTTTCCGAGGCATGGCAGCGGTAAGTGATTTTCTAGATCTAGATGCTAGGCAGTAGTTGTGGCTGCAAGGAATGAGGTTTAAAAGAGGAACGAAATGGGACTTCACGGGGAACAGCAGTGCTTCAGGGTAGGGAAGAGCGGGGAACGTGTATTGGGGGGTGGCGGAGATGTGCGTCCGTGATCCGCGCGGGATTGTCAATAAGTGTATGGGAGCACTGATTGACCAATCCCGTTACGTTGAACGCGTTCCCTTGGTGAAAACGAACAGTTCTCAGACGTCCAGATGCATGCAGATTAGATTGACATTTGGGTCTGCGTGCGAGGGCAGGTCCTTGTCGCGCTGGCGTACTATTAGCCGGCGACAGTTCCGTGGTTCACGTCAACCAACGGAAATAACATTTTACAATTTTGTTCAGCGGTCCGGAATCTCGACACCTGGCAGCAGAAGCTGTAAGTATGCGTCACAAAAGATTGCGACACTTTCAAGGAAAGATAACACACCGAGAAACACACCAAAAACTGCGAAGGAACAGCAACAGCGAAGCAACAGCGAAGTTTCCTACACTAAAGACACCTAGAGTTCTTTGGCTCTGCATACACGAACAATATGAATTAGCATCACTACAGGCATCAGCATACATGGCATAACCTATCTGAGTCATGTTCACATCGAAAACCTATACACCTTTGCGTACCAAAGAAGGCCAGTTTGGAGGGTATGACTGATGCCCATACTGTGGACAACACGCGAAATAACAACAATGACACCAAGGCCGCCATGGATATTTCTTATCAGTTGCTAAATCTAAGGATAGTTTTGGAATCTAGGTGGCAAAGCGCGTACGGGAATATCCTTGGGCATGTTACTAACCTGCGCGTGTTAGGCATTTCGGATGTCCTCCATGCAATCTCAAGGATTGATCTTCTAGTTGCCAAAAAGGTCCTAGCAACTCTCTAGTCGTCACGAGAGAAATCCTACCATTTATATTATCTGACATTTACATGATGGGCCAATAACCACCTATGGATATCATCGAGGGAAAACCAAGAAGAAGGCTAGGCCTAAGAAAGCTTTTTGGAGCTATAATGCGTCGCTGCTCAGATTCCTATCACTATCTGCAAGCATGCTGCTTCCCTGGCGTTATCATCTTGGCATCATGGGTCATCCCCCGAAGAAGGTTGGACCTCCTGCTGCTCTCCCGAAGAATGGTGTCACCGAACGCTCGCCGCTGGATAAGGGACATCAGTCTCAGCCTACTACGCCGAAGCCGATGCTGAAGGAGATGGCTGGCCCTTTCGCTGACGACACCTGACTATCCCTGGAGAACAAGGCATCCGTTGAGTTTCAAGCCCCTGGAGGACAAGGCCTCGAGGAGGCTAGTACTACAACAGAAGGCAAGGGAAAGGAGGCTGAAATGGATGCTCCTGCCGAGGCAACATGAATGAGACCATAGACCGTAGGCAGAATGTGGTCGCCGCGGAAATCTCGGCGATACATCCCTAGGTCGTGAGGTAGTTGCTTGAACCCAATCTTGAGCAGAATGTTGTGTAGGGACTGCTGGCAGAGAGCATTGGCGCTTGTTTGATCCTGTAGAGCGATTTTCGCAACTGACACACGCATGAATCCCTTCACTGTATGTGTGCAGTTGCTCCACGTAGATTACTGCATCTACCAACGTATAGAGGAATGTGTTCTTCACGTCGATTTGACGAAGCAGTAGGTGTCTTGCGGCGGCGATGGTGAGCAGGATCCTGACGGAGGTGTGACGTCTGACCGGCGCAAAAGTCTGGTCGAAATCAATGCCATGCGTTTGGTCGTACCCGCGTACGACCCAGCGCGATTGAAGCGCTCAATCATTCCGTGTGCCGCGGTCTTCACGCGGAAGACCCATTTGCCTGAGAGGATTCTTCTCCCTTTGATTGCCGCGCGGTCGACGAGCACCCAAGTGTCGCGGGATTCGAGCGCTTTGATTTTTGCACCCGTCGCCTCGCGCCACTCCTTGCTATGGGGTCTCGTGAGTTCTTGGCACGGATTCTTAGGCTCGATGACACGTGGCACCGTTGAGATAGCGGCGCGAAGTCCTAGCAGCTGCAGCCCTAAGACGGTGCTGTCATGGCGATGTTGCGGAATAACTTCCTGCACGTGATCGTCGTCACTCTCTGGTTCAGACAGTGGTGGTGGCGTGGGATTTCTGCTATCTCCTCCTGCTCCTCCGACTCCGCCTCATGTTGGTTCCTCATCATCGTTGTCGTTGTCGTGGCGATCGACTCTTGTGAATTTGCCGGTGTTGTCCTGCTCCAAAATAGCTGCTGCGGCCTCGCCTTCGGGCGTGGTGTAGCTGTGCCCGTCATGGCCGTAGACACGATTCGCGTTCATCTGCTCGTCTTCGCGGAACTGGGCGAGATTGAGCTGTTCGTAAAAAAATACGTCACGCGCATTGGTGACCTTCTGGCTGAGCAGGTCCAGGATCATCCATGCCTTGTATTTGTAGCTGATGCCGAGGTGAATTCCCCAGCGCGCGCGACTGGCGAATTTGCCGATGGTTGACGTCGACTGGCGGTATTGCACCAAGCACCCCCACACGCCGAGCATGGAAGTGTTGCCCTTGGTGCCTGTCCACTTCACATGCGGGGACAGGTTGCGTGTGATGGCGGTGGTTGACAGGAGATTGTGCACTTGTACAGCGTGGTGCATCGCGTATGTCCACTACGTCGGGGGAAGCTTCGACTGCTTCAGTAGTGCTTGCACCTTCGTCATGAGCGTGTGGTTTGTCCTCGTAGCGACACCGTGCTGTGGGTGCGCGTAGGGAAGGGAGGTGTGGTGCTCGATTCCTTTCTGTGCTAGGTAATCTTGCAGCTCCTTGCTGCGAAATTTTGCTGCGCCGTCCGATTGCCAAATCTTCAGCTGCTTCCCACATTGCCACTGCGCATGCACCAACCAGAGGCGGAAGACCTCGTACGCCCTGATGTGGAGTTCTACATTCACGACCCATATGTAGCGAGTTCCCGCGTCGACAAGCATGAGTGTGTACTGTTCATCGTTGAGCCCACAGTGGCCGACAACGAGGAAATCACTATATACCTTGTGCAGCTTGGGGTAGCGGTTAGTTCCTTATTCCAGCAAAGGAAACGGCCGATGACACAACGCAACTTTGGGCCAGACGATGCAGTTGCGCGGCTGTGATGTGCTTCTCACTTCGGAGCCGTCAGGGCGCGGGAGTGCGCCAAGCACAAACACGCCTGCCTCGATGCATTTTTTCAGCGTCGCGCGCGAGGGGTGATCGAGGCGCTGGTGCCAAAGATCGTCGTTGGCGCGGAATCCAGAGGTGCGCATGTAGTGCGTGCGCACTTCTTCCGGGTCTTCTTCTGGTACTGGGATAGGTTCCGCCGGTGCTCTTCCTCTTCTTCGTTCGTCGTCGTCATCATCAGTGCTAGAAACTCTCTGTCGAGTATCACAGAGAGGGGGTTATTGTTCTTCTCGGGAAGTTACCCAACTTGCGCCGGATGTGCCCCTGCCGCTTGTTTCGCCTCCAGATGCGGCGCCCCATCCGCCTCCAGGTACCGCCTGTGTTGCCCCATCCGCCGGTGTCGCTGGTTCCCCAACCGTCGTTGTTTCCCCACCCCCCTTTATTGGTGATGCTTTCTTCTTCGGCGCCTCGGCGATGCTCTTCTGGCGAAGCTCTTGTGCTTTGCGTCGTGCTAGCTCCTCTTCTTTGGGTCGGGGTCGCGCCAGTGGGGGTAGACCTTCATGATTCCTCCTTCGTGTAGGGGTACGCCACGCCGCATATATTAAAGGTGCCATGACCAGTGCCTCGCAGGATTCCTTGGAAATGTTGCTGTTCTTTCGTTGGATTGCGAGTACAGCATGGTTTTTTTCAAGTTCAAGATTCTTGAACTTGAACTCGCCAAAAACAGGGTTACTTTACTTTGTTTGAGAGAACTCTCGCGAGTCTGGGACAACGCCGAGCGACACTCTCCCCTGATAGGCTCTTGTACACAATCGCAAAACTGAACCGCTCGTCGCTCACTCTGGATCGGTGTTCTCCCCTCACATATCTTGAACACCTAGTTGTACTCATAACCTGCCTTACTCCTTCCCGTAAGTAGGAAGCCAAGCCAGTGCGGCAAAAGCTAGAACCCATAACTTCTTTTTTACGGCAACTCACGTCACCAACGCTGTCGCGCCAATAGCTAGGCAGCTCAAGCCTAGTGTCACGCTCGATTTTTTTTTTTTTTTGGCGTTGCACGTTACTCACACGGAACGTGCGTTCTACCGTATCGACACACAAACGAGTGCATCGCCATGCTACCCCACGTTTCCCGCGCTTCGTCAAAGGCGCTCCCCCTCGCCACTCGCGCCTGCTTTCGTCAATCGCGCCTTCCCTCGTCAATCGCGCCTGCCCTCGTCACTCGCGCCTGCCCTCGTCACTTGCGCCTGCCCCAAGGCACTCGCGCCTGCCCGGGTTAGCGTGCTTCCCCTCGTCACGTGCTCTCTCCCCGGCATCTGCCCCTTCGTCCCCTCGTCGCGCGCGTTTCCCCTCGAAACAGGGCGTTTCCCCCGTCACGCGCATGGCCCCTCGTCGCGCGTTTCTCCCGTTACGCGCGTTTCCCCTCGTCACGCGCTCTCCTCCCCTCGTCCCGCGCTCAACCATTCACTCGCGCTCCAGGGTAGATCACCCGCTGAATCCGACGTCACGCGCAGCAACTCGTTGGCCCAGTTGCTCCTCTAGGCCCTCGCCTCCCGTTGTCGCCTCCGCCACCCCAATCGAACAGCGTTTCGAACTCCTCTCTGCTCCCCACCATCCTCCCATCTCTCCCCGGCATCTGCCCCCGTTCCCCCCATCCCCTTCCCTGTTCCCCGTATCCCCTTCCCTGCTTCCCCCCATCCCCTTCCCTGCTTCCCCCCATCCTCTTCCCTGCTTCCACCCATCCACTGCCCTGCTTCCCCCCATCCCCTTCCCTGCTTCCCCCCATCCCCTTCCCTGCTTCCCCCCATCCCCTTCCCTGCTTCCCCCCATCCCCTTCCCTGCTTCCCCCCATCCCCTTCCCTGCTTCCCCCCATCCCCTTCCCTGCTTCCCCCCATCCCCTTCCCTGCTTCCCCCCATCCGCTGCCCTGCTTCCCCCCATCCCCTTCCCTGCTTCCCCCCATCCCCTTCCCTGCTTCCCCCCATCCCCTTCCCTGCTTCCCCCCATCCCCTTCCCTGCTTCCCCCCATCCCCTTCCCTGCTTCCCCCCATCCCCTTCCCTGCTTCCCCCCATCCCCTTCCCTGCTTCCCCCCATCCGCTGCCCTGCTTCCCCCCATCCCCTTCCCTGCTTCCCCCCATCCCCTTCCCTGCTTCCCCCCATCCCCTTCCCTGCTTCCCCCCATCCCCTTCCCTGCTTCGCCCCATCCCCTGCCCTGCTTCCCCCCATCCCCTGCCCTGCTTCCCCCCATCCCTTTCCCTGCTTTCCCCATCCCCTTCCCTGCTTCCCCCCATCCCCTTCCCTGCTTCCCCCCATCCCCTTCCCTGCTTCCCCCCATCCCCTTCCCTGCTCCCCCCCATCCGCTGCCCTGCTTCCCCCCATCCCCTTCCCTGCTTCCCCCCATCCCCTTCCCTGCTTCCCCCCATCCCCTTCCCTGCTTCCCCCCATCCCCTTCCCTGCTTCCCCCCATCCCCTTCCCTGCTTCCCCCCATCCGCTGCCCTGCTTCCCCCCATCCCCTTCCCTGCTTCCCCCCATCCCCTTCCCTGCTTCCCCCCATCCCCTTCCCTGCTTCCCCCATCCCTGCCCTGCTTCCCCCCATCCCCTGCCCTGCTTCCCCCCATCCCTTTCCCTGCTTTCCCCATCCCCTTCCCTGCTTCCCCCCATCCCCTTCCCTGCTTCCCCCCATCCCCTTCCCTGCTTCCCCCCATCCCGTTCCCTGCTTCCCCCCATCCGCTGCCCTGCTTCCCCCCATCCCCTTCCCTGCTTCCCCCCATCCCCTTCCCTGCTTCCCCCCATCCCCTTCCCTGCTTCCCCCCATCCCCTTCCCTGCTTCCCCCCATCCCCTTCCCTGCTTCCCCCCATCCCCTTCCCTGCTTCCCCCCATCCCCTTCCCTGCTTCCCCCCATCCCCTTCCCTGCTTCCCCCCATCCGCTGCCCTGCTTCCCCCCATCCCCTTCCCTGCTTCCCCCCATCCCCTTCCCTGCTTCCCCCCATCCCCTTCCCTGCTTCCCCCCATCCCCTTCCCTGCTTCCCCCCATCCCCTTCCCTGCTTCCCCCATCCCTGCCCTGCTTCCCCCCATCCCCTTCCCTGCTTCCCCCCATCCCCTTCCCTGCTTCCCCCCATCCCCTTCCCTGCTTCCCCCCATCCCCTTCCCTGCTTCCCCCCATCCCCTTCCCTGCTCCCCCCCATAATCTCCCTCTCCCTGCCCATGTGTCCTTCCACTCCCTGCCCATGTGTCCTTCCACTCCCTGCCCTTGTGTCCTTCCACTCCCTGCCCAGGTGTCCTTCCTCTCCCTATCGCTGGCAGTTCCCCCCGTCGCTCGTATTTCCCATGCTCGTCAGTCTCGCTCCTTGGGAAAATGCCCGTCGCAAGTGCGGGCCCTGCGTGCTGGCCAGCCTTTCTCATTCTGTTCCGTCCACCCTCTCTCATTCCTTCGCACCTTCCCTCATTCCTTCCCAAGCACATATAATCCCTTCAGTGATTCTCTCATTCCTTACCACCCTAACTCATTTCTTCTCACCCTCTCTCTTTCCTTCCCACCCTCTCATTCCTTCCCACGTTCTCACATTCCTTCCCACCCTCACGCATCCATTCCTCTCTCTCCCTTCTCCTGCACTCTCACTCACGAGGGGAAGCAAGGGGGGAAAGGAGGGGAAGCAAGGGGGGAAAGGAGGGGAAGCAGCGGGGGAAAGGAGGGGAAGCAGGGGGGGAAAGGAAGGGACGCAGGGGGGGAAAGGAGGGGAAGCTAGGGGGGAAAGGAGGGGAAGCAAGGGGGAAAGGGAGGAGATGCAAGGGGGGAAAGGAGGGGACGCAAGGGGGGAAAGGAGGGGAAGCTAGGGGGAAAAGGAGGGGAAGCAAGGGGGAAAGGGAGGGGACGCAAGGGGGGAAAGGAGGGGAAGGAATCCCCAGGGTTTAGGGTTAGAGAGGGAGGGGCAGAGAGGTAGAGACAGAGGGGGAGGGTGAGATAAGGTGCAAACAGGGCCAGGGGTGGAGAGGGGGCTGTTTGTGTTGCAATGACGCAAGACCGGGGCAAGCAGACGTGCGTTGTTAGTCGCGCTCATCGGCGCCTCTTCCATTCCCCTCGTTGCCCTGCCTGCCTCTGTCATACTGCCCCTTTTCCTCCCTCCCTCCTTCCTGCAACCCGCTCCCGTTCTTTCCCGCATCCCCAATACCTCTTGTTCCCTGTTTTCCTATTGTCACTCCTGAACACTTTCCCCCCGCCTGCATTCTCCTAACATAACCTCCTACCCACCATGATCCTACGACCCAATCATGGTCGCAGGACCATGATCCTACGACCCAATCTTCTCGTCCTCCCATCATCTCCACCCTCCCTCCCCTGATCCGTCCCTCTTGCTTGCACAATAACACCGACTATCCTTCTCTCTCTTTCTCTCATCGTGTGTCTCCCTCCATAGCTCCCTCTCTTCATCTCCCCCTCTCGCCATCTCTCCCTCTCTCCCTTCTAAACCGTCTCCATTTCTCCGTCTCTCCCTCTCTGACTCTCTCCCTCCCTCCATCGCTCCCTCCCTCCCTCTCCCACTCTCCACCTCTCTCCCTCTCTGCCTCGCTCCCTATCCCCCTCTCTCCATCTTTCTCTCTCTCCCTCTTTCGTACACTGGTGGGTAGGTGAATGGAGGGCTGCTGATTCCCTTGGACGCATGGTCCCTGCTTCCCAAGCCCTTGCCTCACACTCTCCATGCTTCCTTTGTTTACCTCTTTTTCCGCACAACCAAACACCCTCTTTCCCGCCCTTTCACTACCATTCTTCCTCGCACTTATCAAATCCACACCTACCGTCTTCCCCTCTCTTCCTGCCCCACCACCTCTCCTTCCTGCCTCCCCATCTCCCTTTCCTGCCTCCCCACCTTTCCACCCATCGCTCATCCCTTTGTTTCCACTTCAAGCAGGACTAGTTCGGGCTCAGATGAGTTTGGCAGCGTAGAGGGAGCAACAGCTCAGACAAGTTGCATACCTCAGTGCTGTGCCCAGTTGCATCATGTAACTTTGCTTCATCTATAGATGTAAGGTTTGCAAGTTACTGATGTTATATACGTCATCAAAGCTACTGCATGCGCTGGAAATCTTGGATCAACTGTTGTAATATGCTATCAGATTCTTTGATTGGTACACTACTGCCACACACAAGCCGGTACAACTGTAAACTGGCCCTTGGTTCCACCAAGGTGCAAAGAGCCCCACTCAAGAACAAAAGGGCTGGATGTCCGTTGTGGTGCTTTCGGGAAAAGAAAAACAGTAAGGAGAGGAGAAACAGAGGGTAAGCTGGAGTGGAAGGAAGGGTGAGCACGGGGGAGGAAGGCTAGCACAGGGGAAAGGAAGGGTAAGCAAGGGTGGACCATAATGAACAGCAAGGGGGAAATGAGGGGACGCAGGGGGGGAAACGAGGAGAATCAAGGGCGGAAATTAGGGGAATCAAGGGCGGAAATTAGGGGAATCAAGGGCGGAAATTAGGGGAATCAAGGGCGGAAATTAGGGGAATCAAGGGCGGAAATTAGGGGAATCAAGGGCGGAAATTAGGGGAATCAAGGGCGGAAAGGCAGGACAGAGAGGAAAGGAGGAGGTGCGGAAGAGAGATAGGGAGCAAGGGAGGAGATTGGACGAGGGAGAGAACAAGGAGCTAGCAGGAAAGAAGTACGGGGCTAGCAGGGGGGAAGCAAGGGGCTAGCAGAAAAGAAATACGGGGCTAGCAGGGGGGAAGCAAGGGGCTAGCGGGGGGGTGGACAAGAGTATAGCAGGGGAAAAAGTAAGAAGAGATCGGAAGAGGAGAGGAGGAGATAGGAAGAGGGGGAGGAGGAGAAAAAGGGAGAGAAGGATTTGGGGGGATAGGGAAGATGGGAGAGGAAAGGGAGGAGATTGGATGAGGGGGGAGAGAGAGATGAGGAGAATGGAGGAGGGAGGAGAGGGAAGGGAGGAGATTGGAAGAGGGAGGAGAGGGAAGGGAGGAGATTGGAAGAGGGAGGAGAGGGAAGGGAGGCCGTAAGGGGGTGGAGAGGAACAGGGAAAGCAGCGGGGGAAAAATGAAGGAAATGAGAGGGAGAAATTAGGGGAAGGAGAGAGCGGAAAGGAGGGGAAGCAGGGGAAGGGGGCGGAAAGGAGGGGAAGCAGGGGCGGAAAGGAGGGGAAGCAGGGGCGGAAAGGAGGGGAAGCAGGGGCGGAAAGGAGGGGAAGCAGGGGCGGGAAAGGAGGGGAAGCAGGGGCGGAAAGGAGGGGAAGCAGGGGCGGAAGGAGGGGAAGCAGGGGCGGGAAGGAGGGGAAGCAGGGGCGGAAAGGAGGGGAAGCAGGGGCGGGAAGGAGGGGAAGCAGGGGCGGGAAAGGAGGGGAAGCAGGGGCGGGAAGGAGGGGAAGCAGGGGCGGGAAGGAGGGGAAGCAGGGGCGGGAAGGAGGGGAAGCAGGGGCGGGAAGGAGGGGAAGCAGGGGCGGGAAGGAGGGGAAGCAGGGGCGGGAAGGAGGGGAAGCAGGGGCGGGAAGGAGGGGAAGCAGGGGCGGGAAGGAGGGGAAGCAGGGGCGGGAAAGGAGGGGAAGGAGGGGCGGGAAGGAGGGGAAGCAGGGGCGGGAAGGAGGGGAAGCAGGGGCGGAAAGGAGGGGAAGCAGGGGCGGGAAGGAGGGGAAGCAGGGGGGGGAAAGGAGGGGAAGCAGGGGCGGAAAGGAGGGGAAGCAGGGGGGGGAAGGAGGGGAAGGGGCGGAAAGGAGGGGAAGCAGGGGCGGAAAGGAGGGGAAGCAGGGGCGGAAAGGAGGGGAAGCAGGGGCGGGAAAGGAGGGGAAGCAGGGGCGGAAAGGAGGGAAGCAGGGGCGAGAAAGGAGGGGAAGCAGGGGCGGGAAGGAGGGGAAGCAGGGGCGGAAGGAGGGGAAGCAGGGGCGGGAAGGAGGGGAAGCAGGGGCGGGAAAGGAGGGGAAGCAGGGGCGGGAAGGAGGGGAAGCAGGGGCGGGAAGGAGGGGAAGCAGGGGCGGGAAAGGAGGGGAAGCAGGGGCGGGAAGGAGGGGAAGCAGGGGCGGGAAGGAGGGGAAGCAGGGGCGGGAAGGAGGGGAAGCAGGGGCGGGAAGGAGGGGAAGCAGGGGCGGGAAGGAGGGGAAGCAGGGGCGGGAAGGAGGGGAAGCAGGGGCGGGAAAGGAGGGGAAGCAGGGGCGGGAAAGGGGGGAAGCAGGGGCGGGAAGGAGGGGAAGCAGGGGCGGGAAAGGAGGGAAGCAGGGGCGGGAAGGAGGGGAAGCAGGGGCGGGAAGGAGGGGAAGCAGGGGCGGGAAAGGAGGGGAAGCAGGGGCGGGAAGGAGGGGAAGCAGGGGCGGGAAGGAGGGGAAGCAGGGGCGGGAAGGAGGGGAAGCAGGGGCGGGAAGGAGGGGAAGCAGGGGCGGGAAGGAGGGGAAGCAGGGGCGGGAAGGAGGGGAAGGAGGGGCGGGAAGGAGGGGAAGCAGGGGCGGGAAGGAGGGGAAGCAGGGGCGGAAAGGAGGGGAAGGAGGGGCGGGAAGGAGGGAAGCAGGGGCGGAAAGGAGGGGAAGCAGGGGCGGAAAGGAGGGGAAGCAGGGGGGGGAAAGGAGGGGAAGAAGGGGGGAAAGGAGGGGAAGCAGGGGCGGAAAGGAGGGGAAGCAGGGGCGGAAAGGAGGGGAAGCAGGGGCGGGAAAGGAGGGGAAGCAGGGGCGGAAAGGAGGGGAAGCAGGGGCGGAAAGGAGGGGAAGCAGGGGCGGAAAGGAGGGGAAGCAGGGGCGGAAAGGAGGGGAAGCAGGGGCGGGAAGGAGGGGAAGCAGGGGCGGGAAAGGAGGGGAAGCAGGGGCGGGAAGGAGGGGAAGCAGGGGCGGGAAGGAGGGGAAGCAGGGGCGGGAAAGGAGGGGAAGCAGGGGCGGGAAGGAGGGGAAGCAGGGGCGGGAAGGAGGGGAAGCAGGGGCGGGAAGGAGGGGAAGCAGGGGCGGGAAGGAGGGGAAGCAGGGGCGGGAAGGAGGGGAAGCAGGGGCGGAAGGAGGGGAAGGAGGGGCGGGAAGGAGGGGAAGCAGGGGCGGGAAGGAGGGGAAGCAGGGGCGGAAAGGAGGGGAAGGAGGGGCGGGAAGGAGGGGAAGCAGGGGCGGAAAGGAGGGGAAGCAGGGGCGGAAAGGAGGGGAAGCAGGGGGGGGAAAGGAGGGGAAGAAGAAGGGGCGGAAAGGAGGGGAAGCAGGGGCGGAAAGGAGGGGAAGCAGGGGCGGAAAAGGGGAAGCAGGGGCGGGAAAGGAGGGGAAGCAGGGGCGGAAAGGAGGGGAAGCAGGGGCGAGAAAGGAGGGGAAGCAGGGGCGGGAAGGAGGGGAAGCAGGGGCGCGGAAAGGAGGGGAAGCAGGGGCGGGAAGGAGGGGAAGCAGGGGCGGGAAGGAGGGGAAGCAGGGGCGGGAAGGAGGGGAAGCAGGGGCGGGAAGGAGGGGAAGCAGGGGCGGGAAAGGAGGGGAAGCAGGGGCGGGAAGGAGGGGAAGCAGGGGCGGGAAGGAGGGGAAGCAGGGGCGGGAAGGAGGGGAAGCAGGGGCGGGAAGGAGGGGAAGCAGGGGCGGGAAGGAGGGGAAGCAGGGGCGGGAAGGAGGGGAAGGAGGGGCGGGAAGGAGGGGAAGCAGGGGCGGGAAGGAGGGGAAGCAGGGGCGGAAAGGAGGGGAAGGAGGGGCGGGAAGGAGGGGAAGCAGGGGCGGGAAAGGAGGGGAAGCAGGGGCGGAAAGGAGGGGAAGCAGGGGCGGAAAGGAGGGGAAGCAGGGGCGGAAAGGAGGGGAAGCAGGGGCGGAAAGGAGGGGAAGCAGGGGCGGAAAGGAGGGGAAGCAGGGGCGGAAAGGAGGGGAAGCAGGGGCGGAAAGGAGGGGAAGCAGGGGCGGAAAGGAGGGGAAGCAGGGGCGGAAAGGAGGGGAAGCAGGGGCGGAAAGGAGGGGAAGCAGGGGCGGAAAGGAGGGGAAGCAGGGGCGGAAAGGAAAGGAGGGGAAGCAGGGGCGGAAAGGAGGGGAAGCAGGGGCGGAAAGGAGGGGAAGCAGGGGCGGAAAGGAGGGGAAGCAGGGGCGGAAAGGAGGGGAAGCAGGGGCGGAAAGGAGGGAAGCAGGGGCGGGAAAGGAGGGGAAGCAGGGGCGGAAAGGGGGGAAGCAGGGGCGAGAAAGGAGGGGAAGCAGGGGCGGAAGGAGGGGAAGCAGGGGCGCGGAAAGGAGGGGAAGCAGGGGCGGGAAGGAGGGGAAGCAGGGGCGGGAAAGGAGGGGAAGCAGGGGCGGGAAAGGAGGGGAAGCAGGGGCGGGAAGGGGGGAAGCAGGGGCGGGAAGGAGGGGAAGCAGGGGCGGGAAGGAGGGGAAGCAGGGGCGGGAAGGAGGGGAAGCAGGGCGGGAAGGGGGAAGGAGGGGAAGCAGGGGCGGGAAGGAGGGGAAGCAGGGGCGGGAAGGAGGGGAAGCAGGGGCGGGAAGGAGGGGAAGCAGGGGCGGGAAGGAGGGGAAGCGGGGCGGGAAGGAGGGGAAGCAGGGGGGAAGGAGGGGAAGCAGGGGCGGAAAGGAGGGGAAGGAGGGGCGGGAAGGAGGGGAAGCAGGGGCGGAAAGGAGGGGAAGCAGGGGCGGAAAGGAGGGGAAGCAGGGGCGGAAAGGAGGGGAAGCAGGGGCGGAAAGGAGGGGAAGCAGGGGCGGAAAGGAGGGGAAGCAGGGGCGGAAAGGAGGGGAAGCAGGGGCGGAAAGGAGGGGAAGCAGGGGCGGAAAGGAGGGGAAGCAGGGGCGGAAAGGAGGGGAAGCAGGGGCGGAAAGGAGGGGAAGCAGGGGCGGGAAGGAGGGGAAGGAGGGGCGGGAAGGAGGGGAAGCAGGGGCGGGAAGGAGGGGAAGCAGGGGCGGAAAGGAGGGGAAGGAGGGGCGGGAAGGAGGGGAAGCAGGGGCGGAAAGGAGGGGAAGCAGGGGCGGAAAGGAGGGGAAGCAGGGGCGGAAAGGAGGGAAGCAGGGGCGGAAAGGAGGGGAAGCAGGGGCGGAAAGGAGGGGAAGCAGGGGCGGAAAGGAGGGGAAGGAGGGGGGAAAGGAGGGGAAGCAGGGGCGGAAAGGAGGGGAAGCAGGGGCGGAAAGGAGGGGAAGCAGGGGCGGAAAGGAGGGGAAGCAGGGGCGGAAAGGAGGGGAAGCAGGGGCGGAAAGGAGGGGAAGGAGCGTGATCTGCGTGTCGCCAGCAGCGCGCGCTGCTCGTCGCCCAGGCTCCACAGTTGATCGTCGCGCGGTCACAGGCTGCTCGTCACCCAGTGCGCGCGCTGCCCGTAGCCTGGTGAGGGCGCTGCGCGTCGCCAGGAACGCGATGTCTGGAGCGGGTCCTGCTCGGCGCCCGGGTCGTGTGCTTGGGACTCGCGTCGCGCGCAGCTCTACACGTGTGACCTACGCGCGGTCTGTACCTTCGCCCGTTGAGCGCTATGCTCGTCGCCCTGTGGGCAATTTTAGTGGCCCGAATTGCGACCTCGTTCTTCTATTGTTCGCGTGTCTGAACTAATGCTTCCTCAACACCACTTCTTCCCGAATGTTCGTAACGCGCGTGCACGTTCCTACACACCGATTGATAGTGTTGTTGGCAGCTTCTGAGATGGTCGTTGAGTCAGTGAACGATACCAGTTTGAGTAAGTGGTGTTGTTAGTAGCACATGCGTATGTTTTCCTATTACCCGTTAGTGCAGTCGAGTTGAGTCAGTGGTGGGGAGGAGACTTCTGCTGCATCCACGCATCCTGTGTTCTTCGTAAGAGTGTGAATGCTTCTAATCCCACAATACTGTTCTATACATCACAGACACATAATCTTTACAAAGAAAAGCATCGCACAAGAGGAGAGGAACGGGAAAGAAAGACACCAGAAACAACTCAAACGCAACACCCATAAAAAGCCCCATAAAAATACTCTATAAAGAAAAAACCCAACCAGGATCCCCTACCAGACGTCCCATCTCGCACCCCATTCCCCCTCGCCCCCCCCCCCCCTCCCCCCCAAGTCACATCTGCACATCCACCATGTAGGGGGCCTCCACCCAAAGAGGCCCGCCCTCCACCTCGACATCGTCCCTCTCCCGATCCACCAAGTCCACATTCAACCCCCCCATGGAAGACGCCGCCCGAAGCAGGATGACACGAGCTTGCGCCCGTTGTAACGCCACTCCGATGAGCGCCTTCAGAGACCCCAAAAGGTAAGCCGAGAACGAAGTGTCATCCTCCCGACAAGCCCCCCGTGACACAGCTAGCCCCACGTGCGCGTCCCCCTGCTGTCGAAGCCACCGCCGGAAGCGACCGCCGAGACACCCCCACGTCTCCACTATCAAAGGGGTGAACTGCACGCCTCGGTTCCGTGCAAGAAGAGGCGCGTAATCCCCCGTTTTGCGACGCTCCCACTCCTTTGCCGCCACGCCTATAGACCGCCCGCACTGCCCTAGCAGAGATGGAGACAGTGATAGCGGGTCCGCGACACTAATCTCTAAAGCATGAGCCTCCCCAGCCATTGGTCGTCGCACCGCTACGTCAACCCGCTTCCCCGGCAGCACCGCACTATCCTCCATCGTCACCACCCCCCCTGACGCCTTAGCGATCTTTGCCACCGCAAACTTCACCTCATCATGCACCCGAGATGGACCGTGTTGGTGCTTGCATCTCAGCGCATGATGCGGGTCTGCTGGGTCATCATACGCTGCGCCACAAACACACTTCCCCGCCACTTGCAGCTGCTGGATTGGGAGACCAAGCCGTATAGCAGCAGCAATGCCCCACTCCGCTGCAGTGAATGTGAGATCTGAATGAGCCGGAACTGCCGAAACCCATGCACCAGCCCCCGGGCCCTGAAGGGATGTGAAACGGGCTAGGGTGGCATCGTCACGAGCCAAGCGGCGGAGTGCCTGGAGCTCCTCAACAGCCAACTGCCGCTGCCGCGCCTGGAAAAGCCGAAGAGGAGGGGCCGCCACACACAGGGGTAAGTCCGGCAGCTCCTGGCGTATAGTCGCGGGCAACTGCTCAATGGCCTTGGCAAACCACGGGTCAAGAAGCTCCGCCCCCGCCGAAGTGGTGAGGTACTCTGCGAACATCGCCTCCTCGCCCGCCACCCCCAAATGTGCAATATCCCGTGCGGCCTGCGCCCACCCACAAACATAGGAGAGCGGACTCAAAGAGGCCGCCGCCCGGATCCCAAACCCTCCGAGGCGCACAGGGAGATGCAGCTGCATGCGTGCGCGCCTAGACCTGCCGGGATCCTGCTCCCAAGTGCCAGGGGGGAAAAGCTGCTCAAAGCAATCCTCCAGACAGCTGTCCCACTCTCTAAAGGCCTCCACCACCTCCGGCCGCGGCGGCATAGTCCGGGCCAGGTACATCGGCCGTGCTGAAACTGCAATAGCGAGGAGATGCGAGGCCATCTGGGGGTGGTCGAGCAGGGGGAGCCACGGCAATGGCGCCTGCAACTCGCGAAGCCGCTTCCGTAATCGGGCCCCCTCCCAATCCTCCTCCCCAATAGGCACGCCCACCACAATAAGACCCTCCTCCTCCCGCTGCATCCCCAAAGGCAATGCCCGCTCCATATCCCCACCTCCACGCTCCCAAAACCTGCACTTGTGCGCCTGCACTTCCAGCCCCACCCACTCCAACCTCTCTCGCAGCACCCCAAAAGCCTCCAGAATCCTAGCCGCTGGTCCCAGGATGTAGGTATCGTCTGCATAGCTCAAGAAAAGTAGGTCCCTGAACTCTCTAGTCACCGTCCCCAGCACCTGCTGCTGCGTGAAAGCGAAAAGAAAAGGGCCGAGCGGGTCCCCCTGTCGCGATCCTCGTGCCGACTCAAGACTCTGTACGAAAGGGCCCGCTCGGAGGTACAGGTCGCTAGGTGTCCCATAGAAGACACGCAAGAATGGGATCATTCCTGAGAAAGGCGACTCCTTCAGCCCCTCGAACATCGCGTGGCGATGTTCGAATTGAAGGCGTTCGCGACATCTATCTGCAGCGCACACCAGTCGGGGTGAGTGGCCAGCGCTGACCGGAAAGAATGAGTGTGAATGCTTCTGATTGGATAGAGTGTCTGTTTATGCGACTCACTTTTCGCACAGAGTCGGTGGGTGTTCGAATAACCGAAAGGTTATAAAGGCATTCCCGAAGTTGCTCCACTGTACTAGTACCGCATTAGCTCATATAAGAGCACGCGGAATCTCGAGGGACACCCGAAGGTCAACCGTCTAAGATAGTCAACGGTCGTGACCCTTGACGATCCAGTAACCGCGCGACAGTTAACAGACTGCAACACGGTAACTGTCGAGAATAGCAATAGTCGTGGTTACTGTAGCTATGTAATACAGTTAATAAGGGAATGTACCCCTCAGAGTACATGGCTAGATAGTTTGCTATTTAATCACTTGTACTCCTGCTCCCTAATCATCTTGTTCTCTTTCAACTATTACTCAACAAGGTCACTACAGAGACTTCACTGTCTCCTCTCAGGCTTAACACGTTCTATCCTATCCACTGATCCTTTGGTTGTATCAGCATGGTATGAGAGCTAGAGTGGATTATAGGATCTGTCAAGCCCTCGTTCTTCCTAGAACAATCCTTTCATAAAATCAATTATCACATTTTAAGGTCTGCAACACTATGGCTCCTGAAGGGAAAGCTATTGCAGACTCACCGGGCCCACCACCAGCAACTACTAACGCGCCATCAGCGGTGACCTCCGTCAACGCCGCTGTCGTTGAGCAGCTAGTTGCACGCGTCAACGCTCTTGAAAGCCATCAGGCTATGAGCATTGATGGCTCAAGCTATGCACGTGGCGTTGCTGGACTTCCTCTCCCTGGAGAAGACCGCCGCGTCAACTCCGAGAGATCCTTCACCTTTGACAATCGTCAAGGGTCAGCTCCTGCACAAGACAACCCACAACGGTCGCAGTCAGACATCGCTTCAATGCAAACCAAATTTGTACTGACTTCAAAATTGAAGACCTCAATTCCCTTCGACGGGAAGGATTTTTACACGTGGAGTTTCGAATTCGAGCTTCTTGCGACAACCGCTCAGATCTGGATGTACTACGACGGAAGTCTGCCTTTTCCCTCGGAAGGCACCATCCAGGAGAAGCATCAGTACTACCACGAATCACTTCTCGCGTACACCGCTCTCCTTCGCAATCTCTCACCTGAAGAGCAGCTCGGCATTCGTCCGTACAAGACGGAGTGGGCTCCCGCGCACGCATCCTGGGAACACCTGCGCAACTCATACATGGCAACAGATCCAGTCACTATGAGTCGCCTGCTCAGTCAACTAACTTCGGTTAAAATGAAGCAAGGGGAGAAAGCGGGACCGTATGTTAATCGGTGCCGCAATCTGCGCGATCAAGTCAAGAAGTGCGGTGGTTCTGTCCCCGACGACATGTTCATCTCAATGGTCATTTCAGGCCTTGGCCCCGACTGGCGTCAGTGCCAGTCACTCCTTCGCGCCCGAGCAACCATATCGGAGTCGGCTCTGTGCGCCACGCTTCTTTCAGAGCAGAAGGAGATCGACCTGTACAACGAGAAGAATGTCAAGCGGGAAAAATTAGCCTTCTACACAGGAGGATCCCAAGGGGAGCAACGCGGAAAGAAGGGAGCTTTCTGCAAATACTGCAAGAAGTCTGGCCACTCCATCGACCAGTGCTACAAGCGTCAGGCTGCTGATGAACGGCGCAACGCCTCCAACCAGCAACCCTCAACTCAATCCAAGCTTGCCACAGCAACCTCCACTGTGTCGCCTCCCTCGGTCGCCAGTACTTCTCAGTCCCCTGCGGTCATTTCGGCAAAGGACAAAGGGAAAGGGACGGTCATAAGCTGCATGGCTCGCCGCAGCAGAGGGTTCCGCTACTGGGATCGGGATCGAATTTCATTCCCTTCCGACAACCCCACCCCCGTTGCGCCCAGCTCAGATAACGACCCAACGGTCTCTAGCTGGTGGACTCGCCCCTCTGACATCCCTCCTGACTTCGAGCTTCCTCCTCCTACTCCGGAATCGCCGCCGAGCATTCCCGCAAGTAGATATTTCGCTCTCTCGCCGTACACCGGCGACTTCGATCGCATCATTACGCCCAAGATCGCCAACCTTGCCCGCCAGCGCCACGAGGATCTGGACACCTGGTACCTCGACAGTTGCTGCGGGCAACACATGGTGGGATCATCAAGGTTCATCAGCAACTCTCGGCGCATGCGACGACCCTGCGAAATCACCGCGGCCAACAACGGAAAAATGAAGGCACATGAGATTGGGGAGATCTACCTCGAGGCGAATGACACGAAATTTACCATTCACATCGGAGACGTCTTCGTTGCGCCAGATCTCCAATACAACCTTCTCTCGTCAGCTCAACTCATGCGATGCGGAATCGACATTCGCAGCAACCGCAACGAAAAGACCTTCGAGCTCTTTTATAATGACTCTTACATCGGAAAGGCGATCGACGACGACGGAGTCTTCGTGCTGCAGTTCTCGGCTCAGGGCACAACCGGCGATTCCCACCGCACGCTGCTCCTAAAAACGACTCCCACGGAGGCGCCAACGTGGTCACATCCCGACGAGATGGACCTCGAGCGACCCGCCTCTGACGGCCTTCTGCGCTTGCGTGCTATCCCGACCGCCTCGACCTCGAATCCTGCTGAGACCGGACCTGCCACAATGGAGGAAGACAGTGGCACGTCAGGCCCCACAACACAACCTGCCGAGGAAAACACGCCGGCGGAAACGCGCTGGACAGGCTGGGATACTTCCGGACCTGCACTTGGATCTTGGGGCGAAGTCCTAACTCCAGAGGAAGCGGCCACAAGCGGATGGGGTGCCGTCGCAACGAAAGAAATTGCTGCGACTGGCGCAACGAAAGAAATTGGTGCAAGAGGCGAAAGTGACGATGAACGGGCATTTCACGTTACTCTGCGACAATCAGAGCGCGATAAAGATCGCGAACAAGCCCGGCTTCGTCAACCGCACCAAGCACATCGGCCTTCGCTACTTCTTCGTGAAGGACGAAATCGACAAGGGGAGAGTCAAGCTGACTTACTGCCCGACCGGTGACATGGCAGCCGACTTCCTGACGAAGAAACTGCCACGTCAGCAGTACCAGCACTGCGCCAACCTCTGTGGGATCACCAAGAAATCCCACGTGGCCCACCTTCTGGAATGAAGGGGAGTGTTGGAATAACCGAAAGGTTATAAAGGCATTCCCGAAGTTGCTCCACTGTACTAGTACCGCAATAGCTCATATAAGAGCACGCGGAATCTCGAGGGACACCCGAAGGTCAACCGTCTAAGATAGTCAACGGTCGTGACCCTTGACGATCCAGTAACCGCGCGACAGTTAACAGACTGCAACACGGTAACTGTCGAGAATAGCAATAGTCGTGGTTACTGTAGCTATGTAATACAGTTAATAAGGGAATGTACCCCTCAGAGTACATGGCTAGATAGTTTGCTATTTAATCACTTGTACTCCTGCTCCCTAATCATCTTGTTCTCTTTCAACTATTACTCAACAAGGTCACTACAGAGACTTCACTGTCTCCTCTCAGGCTTAACACGTTCTATCCTATCCACTGATCCTTTGGTTGTATCAGCAGTGGGTATCGCTGGTTTGGTGTGAGCGAAATGCTATATTCCTCGTGGAGGAATATAATTCTCGCCTCAGCCACACAACCGAAATACGTTTCGCACACCCACACCTAACCCCTATCTCAAAATCACATAACTTGAAAATTTACCATGCTGACCCCGGGCTTTAAGGGACATGTTCTGGGCGGAATGTACCCTAATTGCAACTCAGGATTATTCCTACAACAGAATTTCAACTCATAACATGCATGTCTTGTACAACACTTTTAGTTACAGTATGGATATTATCTTCACCACTTCTCGCTAATGCTTCAGCGATCCGCAAATTTTGAATTCAAAATTTCAAGTCTTCCTCGCGAAGCCTCAATAACACCGACTGCTCTGCCCACCCTCCCCCCGCTCGTTAGTAAGCTCTCCCACCCGCGCCTGCTCAGATGGTCCGATGCCCCCCCTCCCGCATTTCTTCTCTGCAGTTCATTCCCTTGTGCTTTTTAGTCCCTGGCTATTGCCTCCCCCATAGTCGGAGCCTCGTCAATCTCCCTTTTCCTATCGCATTGCACTCATAACTTTGGCCCAGTCCGCTGTGACTTCAAAAGTTTTCCGTACAATTCAAGTAGTTTCTGCTCTTCCGCGTGCGCGAACAGACTCAGCGCCGATGATTTCTTCGGACGTTCACTCTCTGCTTCGGCGGAGAGAACTCGGTACGTTACGAGGTACGGAAACAGACCGCAGGTCGGCCTGCCTGCTGACTTTAGCTAGATACTTGGCCAGTCTAGCTAAGAGAATATTTCTGGCGTGCTGCGACGAACAATTCTACGAGCAGGCATTGCATCATAGCCTCTTTCTGCATGCTCATCACTCTATCTGCTCGCGCCGGTACGCACGCCTCACCCCAATCGGGTATCTTCGTCTCAGCGGCTGTGCGCATTACCCTCCGCCTCCACCCCAGGCACGGCCCGCGCGGCTCAGCAGCACCTCACGCGCCGCGCGCTGGCGGCGCCCCTCGCGTCGCAGCTCGCGTGGCAAAGCCACACGCCAGCAATCCCGTTGGGGGTAGCGTTCTCCGAGGTGAGCCCGTGCTTGACGGCTCTCGGCGAGGTGAGCCGAAATTGCTGACACTTGTCGGGGGTGGGCACGCGATGATTGACCCTTTGCGATGGTGTGGCGTTGATTATCGACCCTCGAAGTCTATTCGCCTCTCACATGCGATGACGCATCTGGCCATGCTTTAGCTCACCCGAGAAGCTCGTGCTTGTCTCGGTCCCATGGAGAAATGGTTACCATGTAAGAGTCGGTCCGACTTTCGGTATTAATTTCGTTTCTCCTCCCACTGGCAGCGCCCGGACGAAACTCATTTAGCGGCGGTGAGCGACGAGCTCGGTTTCGTGAGTGTTGTCAACACGCTGCCGACGCTTTCCATGTGCGCGCAAATGGATAGCGGGTCCGACTGTAACGCGTACACGACGCGGCCATCGACCACGTGGCTTGCACACGACAACTCCGTGTTCGACGTGTGCTGGCTCAAGGTACCGGGAAGAGTGAGCGGTACGGGGGAGGGTGAGCGGTACGGGGGAAGAGTGAGCGGTACGGGTGAGATTCCAGCGGCACGGGGGAGGGTGAGCGGTACGGGGGAGAGTGAGCGGTACGGGGAAGAGTCAACGATACGGCCTGCGCCGCATAGCCTCTGCCTTCCTGCGCCGCGCATCCATCGTCGCCCTTACCTCTCCCGTGCCGCGTGCACTCGCGCTTGTAACCCCCACCTCGCCTCTCCTTCCCGACTGTCGCTGCGGGTCGCCTCAGACCGCTGCTGACCCTTTGTCCCTCCTCGCGCCTTCCGGTCTGCGTCGTCTGCTTGTCGTTCGATTCCGTCCTTCACGGCAGGGCGGCCGTCGCCTCCTCGCGACTTGTTGCGATCGCGCTGGCAGGTGCCGCCGTGCGATCACGTCGATTCCTTCCTTTTTGTTCCTTGCCTGTTGCATCGTTACCCGTTTCCGCTCTCATCGTTGCCCTTCTTCGGTTATTTCGTCAAAATGGCCGTCGATCGCACGGCGTCGTGTTCGCAGGTGGCACCGAGCTATTGCGGCAATTTGCGCCCGAACATGTCCTTGCCTTGGCCCACCGAAAATTGCGTCTATACCCATCTCCCTGTTCCTTCCTCAGGACGGTCGTCGCCTCCTCGCGTGTTCCGGCGATCGCACGGCGTCGTGCTGGCAGGTGGCGCCGAGCGGCTCGGCGCGACTGGCCGCGCTGCGAGGCCATGGCGCCACCGTCAAATGCGCTGCTGCGCATCCCACCAACCCAGGCACGTGTCATCTGGGATAGGTGGGAGGTTTCACGATCTATGAAGTATGCGAGATAATGGCGTGTGGTAGACGCTTCTCTCGGCCAAAAACGACCGAATCCAACCGTTTTATATCTTCAGTTTTCCACCGCTGCGCGAGATTTGGGCACACGCCCGCATACCCGTTACAGAGTAAAAGCAGGGGTCGACCTGTTTAGATGGAGTGCAATCGCATGCAAAAAAATGTCTAATTTTGACACCTACAATCTCCAGAAGCATAGATGCTGTGAATTTCCATTGTTTTCATATTGTTCACAACATTCTTCGAGTTTCGACCATTCTTCGAATTCTCTCATGGTCTTTCAAGTGTCGACCACCTCACATTCCATCGTTCAACCATTGCATTGCAATGCAACGCATTACCAGCCCTCACGCCATCCTGTAAAGTGCGCTACTTCCCCTCTCCTTCCCACCCCTCGCTTTCCTTCCGCTTCACTCACCAGATTCTGTCGCAACAGCGGCTAGAGACGGCGCCGTTCTGCTGTGGGACCTTCGCACCTCCTCCCAGCCTACCGGGTGATTGCTCGCTCCTCCTCGCCTCCGCGTTAACTCACACCCTGCTATTCTGCTCTATGCATTCCGTTGTGCCTTGAGCTTCGGGCCACGTGCCCTGTGGCCCTTGCAACCGGCTTGTGACACGTGCTTTGTGCTGCCCCATATGCCCTGTCAACCCTCCCCTTATTGCTCGTTATTTCTCTGCCCCGCACACCACTTGTCAGAGCCATACCGCGGGCACATCTCCCTGAAACCACCCGCCCTTCATGGCGCCACCCGCTGCTGCTGCCCCCTGTACGTCCCTACTCTCCCTGCCGCCCCCTCCACCCCTTCCCCCCCCGTCCTCCTACTTTCTCCCATATCTCTTCACTCTTTCCCCTTATCTCGAACTCCGCCACCCTCATCTCCCCCTATCACCCCGTTCCCTCAACCTATGCCCATTAATCCCCCCTATCCCCCGACCTAATTCCCTCTATCTCTCCCTCTTTTTCCCTCCCTTGTTCTGTTCCTCTTTCCCCACTTTTGTCCTTTCATCCTGCCTCTCTCCCTGCCCTCCCCCCCCCGTCTCCCTTCACGCTCAGCAGCAGCAGCGCAAGCCTAAGCCTCAGCAGCAGAGGGTGCGCATCCGCCCCGTGGTGGGTTGCTCTGTCACCGCTGTGCTCTTCTCCCATGACGCCCGCATGCTCTTCACTGCTGGCGCCTCTGACGGGTGGGTGGTTGGGATGGGATGGGATGTGATGGGATTACTTGGATGGGTGGGGTGGGTGGGGGTTTCTGTGCTGTGCTGGGCCGTGCCATTCGATGCGGTGCTGTGCTGTGCCGTGCCATGCGGTGCTGTGCTGTGCTGTGCTGTGCCATGCGGTGCTGTGCTGTGCCGTGCCATGCGGTGCTGTGCTGCTTAGTTGCGGAAGACGCCAGGACCGTCCTGCGTCTAGCGTCTAGACGCTAGATGCAGGACGCACCCGTAGACGCTAGACGCAAGGGGGAAAAGTTTTTGGGCAGGCAGGAAGAAAAAATTGGGGGGAAAAATCAAGACCTAAGAAGAAATTGCCTCAAATGTTAGCTACGTCCATATCCCCCCCCTCCCCATGCGCAATGGAAGGTTTTTTTGGCTGTCCGTACTTTTTTTTGCCTGCCCGTGCTTGCGTCTAACCCAGCGTCTAATCAGCCCTAGACGCGTCTTCCGCAACTAAGCTGTGCTGTGTCGTGTCATGCGGTGCTGTGCTGTGCCGTGCCATGCGGTGCTGTGCTGTGCCGTGCCATGCGGTGCTGTGCTGTGCCGTGCCATGCGGTGCTGTGCTGTGCCGTGCCATGCGGTGCTGTGCTGTGTCGTGTCATGCGGTGCTGTGCTGTGCCGTGTCATGCGGTGCTGTGCTGTGCCGTGCCATGCGGTGCTGTGCTGTGCCGTGTCATGCGGTGCTGTGCTGTGCCGTGCCATGCGGCGCTGTGCTGTGTCGTGTCATGCAATGCTGTGCTGTGACGTGCCATGCCATGCGGTGCTGTGCTGTGCCGTGCCATGCGGTGCTGTGCTGTGTCATGTCATGCGGTGCTGTGCTGTGCCGTGTCATGCGGTGCTGTGCTGTACCGTGCCATGTGGTGCTGTGCTGTGCCGTGCCATGCGGTGCTGTGCTGTGCCGTGCCATGCGGTGCTGTGCCGTGCTATGGGTTGGGATGAGTGGGATGGGATGGGATGGGATGGGATGGGATGGGATGGGATGGGATGGGATGGGATGGGATGGGTGGGATGGGATGGGATGGGATGGGATGGGACGGGATGGGACGGGGTGGGACGGGGGGGACGGGACGGGGCGGGACGGGGCGGGACGGGGCGGGACGGGGCGGGGCGGGGCGGGGCGGGGCGGGCCGGGGCGGGCCGGGGCGGGCCGGGGCGGGGCGGGGCGGGGCGGGGCGGGGCGGGGCGGGGCGGGGCGGGGCGGGGAGGGAGGGGACGGGACGGGACGGGACGGGACGGGACGGGACGGGACGGGACGGGATGAGTTGTATGGGTTGAGTGAACGAATGGTGACACCGAGAATCAGTCCGGCATCACTTGCGCTAAGGTGCAGCTCCGTTGCTCAGCGTGCAGCTCGTTGCTGAGCGTGCAGCTGTTGGGTTGGGTGCACTCAGATTGCTGGGTTCCAATGAGGAGTACAAAAGGTTGGATTCATGCTTCTCGGGCTTCTGTGCTCCCCTCGCTCTGGATGTTCTGTGCTCTTTTTTGG